>OX359289.1:78005228-78605228 GCA_947179395.2 Pulicaria dysenterica | reverse complement strand
AATTCTAACAATTTCCATTCTGCTGCAGATGTGAAGAAGCTCGGGAGTGAAGAGCATAAAATAAAAAAAAACTGGAAGAGAGTCATTCCTAAGTCCAATAGGAAATGTTCAAACACTGGTCAAACATGTGAACAAATTGTGATGTTTAATTCAGTCTGTAATCGTTCAAGTTTGCATGATAATATAGCCTCTTCGTAGTTTTGTACTAGTGATGGTTGCTTACATGGTCATTGTGAATTTAACTGTGAATATGATCAATTGCGAAAACAAATTGGAATTAAACCATGTGAGAACTGGACAGACTTTTACGCTAACCAAGTCTGTGTTCCATTTATAACCTCAAAAGGAATCGTCATTAATCAATGGATCACAACTCGTCAGTCACATGCACTCAAACGTTTGCACAAATCAAGGCGACTACTGACGATCAAGGAACTGGAAGTCTACAGATGGCAGGGCTATGAAGCATTTAAAAGGACTTGGATTGCACAGGAAAAACACTTGCATTCTCAAAAGCGTTCTTGCAATTCTCCTTCTAAAATCTCCAAATCTTCTAAACCCAAGCCATCATCCATTCAACAGATAGCAAAACCTACTAATCGCAGTGCTCCAGCTCAGCAAAAGAAAGTTGATGCACCGAGGTCACAGAGAATTCTTAAGAATTCCTCGCCACCATGGATTCGCAAATATAATGCTTCCACAACTCTACCAAATCCAAAACCTCCGATTCCATCAACTGTAAAACCAATAGTGGTAAAGAAACTTTCTTCTTAGCCAATTTCTTCCAAATCTATTCCTTCCCGACAACAGATTAAACCCACATGGGTACTCTAGAATAGATCAATAGAAGTTTCACCACCACAAGCAGACAACATCACTACTCAATCACTTCTAGGAACTAACAATCAAGGACCCATTCAGATGTGGGGACCTAAACATGATTTATTCTCTTTTTGCAGGTGCCTCACTTGTGGTACCTTGACTCCGGCTGTACCAAACATATGACCGGCAACAAAAGTCTTCTCAATAATTATGTTCCTAAGTACTCCGGGAATGTACGTTTTGGGAACGACAATGTTGCACCAATATTGGGGTACGGAGACATTGAGAAGAAGTACATCAAGATCAAGAAAGTCTCCTATGTTGAAGGATTGGGTCATAATCTATTTAGCATCGGACAGTTTTGTGACAAAGATCTGGTAGTTGTATTCAAGAAAAACAAATGTTCTGTGATCACAGACACTGGTGATGAATTACTTGCAGGCTCTAGGACATCTAACCTGTATTCCATAGATTTAGAGAAATATGATTCTCCTAATTTTGTGTGTCTTCTGTCCGAAGCTTCAAATGATCTTACTTGGCAATGGCACCGTAAACTCTCTCATCTGAACTTTCAGAATATTAACAAACTAGTCACTAGTGACTTGGTGAGAGGCATTCCCAAGCTAAGATTCAACAAGGACCATCTGTGTGCAGACTGTGAGAAAGGGAAAATGAAGAAGGCTACTCATAAATCAAAGCAAGTGTTTAGCACTACCAAGCTTTTAGATCTCCTGCATATGGATCTCTGTGGTCCTATGAGAATTCAGTCCAAGCATGGGAAGAAGTACATACTAGTCATGGTGGATGACTATTCCAGGTATACTTGGGTCAAATTCCTGCGTGCTAAACATGAAGCTACTCCAACAATTATCACATTCATCAAACAGCAGCAGAACAAGTATGGTCAGAGTGTTGTCTCAATCCGTACAGACAATGGAACCGAATTTAAGAACAACGCTCTGAAAAGCTTTTGTGACCTAGTTGGGATCAACCATCAGTTCTCTTCAGCATACACTCCACAACAGAATGGTGTAGTCGAAAGACGAAACAGAACATTGGTTGAAGCTGCCCGTACCATGCTGTCATACTCTGGGCTCTCACCTTCCTTTTGGGCTGAAGCCATCAACACTGCCTGCTATATGCAGAATCACTCTTTCATTAATAAACGTTTTAATAAAACTCCCTATGAACTAGCAAATGGCATAGTACCTAATATCAAATACTTTCATGTCTTTGGTAATAGGTGCTTTGTTCTAAATGACAAGGATAATCTAGGAAAGTTTGCTCCTAAAGCTGATGAAGCTATTTTCTTAGGTTATTCCACTGAATCGAAAGCCTACAGAGTTTTTAACAAACGTACAAAGAGCATTGTTGAAAGTCTCAACGTAACATTTGATGATGCGTTGAATGTTACAGATTTTCCACCAAAATCAACAGTAGTTGCTTCTGAACATACCTGTTCAGGACCAGTTATTCAAAATAAAGAATCAGACATTTCTTCCAGTTCAAATTCTAATCTTGACTTTATGTTTGATTTCTTTCGTTCTAAATCTTCCCCAGTTGTGACTGAAAACAAGGACAACACAGCTACATAAACAAGTGTCACTATCACAGCTCCTACGGTCACTGAGACAAACCCATTTGCTGATCTATATGCTGAAGATTCTACATCTGTCTCAGTCACACAGCCCCCTGTGACTACTTCTATAGCTGACCAAGATAGCTCACCTGTGTTTGATTCAGACCCAAATTTCTCCAGAGAAGATGAAGAAGAAGCACGACACTTACAAGATCTCATTCCTTCATCTTCCACCTCACATGAAATTAAGTGGACCAGAAATCACTCTGAAGAGAACATCATCGGAGATCCTTCAGTTGGCATTCAAACAAGATCCGCAACAGCAAACGAATGCCAATTCTCTGGTTTCTTAAGCATCATTGAACCCACCAAGACCTTTGAAGCTTTAGATGATCCAGATTGGGTAATAGCAATGCAGGAAGAATTACACCAATTTGATCGGCTCAAAGTCTGGCGATTAGTTCCTCTCCCATATGGCAAATCTGTTGTAGGAACTAAATGGGTTTACAAGAACAAAAGGGATTCGGATGGAGTGGTTATTCATAACAAAGCTAGGTTGGTTGCTAAAGGCTACAATCAGCAAGAGGGCATAGACTATGATGAAACTTTTGCCCCCGTTGCTCGCCTTGAGGCTATACGACTCTTTCTTGCATATGCAGCCTCCCGCAGCTTTCGAGTCTTTCAGATGGATGTACAGACAGCTTTTCTCAACGGTGTACTTAAAGAAGAAGTCTATGTCTCACAACTAGAAGGTTTTATCAACTCTAAATACCCTAACCATGTATATATTCTAGATAAGGCCTTGTACGGTTTAAAACAAGCCCCACGTGCATGGTATGATGTCTTATCTGAGTACTTGATAGGTGAGGGTTATTCAAAGGGAAAGACAGATACCACTCTATTCACAAAGACTAAAGGTAGGGACAAAATTCTTGTTCAGATATATGTGGATGACATCATCTTTAGATCTACGAATCCAAAGTACAGTGAAGAGTTTGCACGAACAATGGCAAACCGGTTTCAAATGAGTATGATGGGGGAGATGTCATTCTTTCTCGGACTCCAAGTAAAACAGTTGAGTCATGGAAGTTTCATTTGCCAGTATAAGTATATCAAAGATCTTCTTACCAAGTATGATATGCTCAACTGTAATCCTATCTCCACACCCATGCCTACGAAAGCACAACTTTTAGCAGATCAAGATGGCTCTCTAGTGGATCTCAAAACTTACCGAGGGATGATTGGATCTTTAGCTGTTAAGCGTATTTTCAGATATGTCAAGGGATCTATGGATCGTGGTCTGTGGTATCCAAAGGACTCAAATCTGGATCTTCATGCTTACTCAGATGCTGACTATGCCGGATGCAAGATTGATAGGAAAAGCACCTCCGGTAGTGCACACTTTATGGGAGATCGGTTAGTCTGCTGGGCATCAAAGAAGCAAAACTGTGTATCCACTTCTACAGTAGAAGCTGAGTATGTTGTTGCTGCAATGTGCTGTTCACAAAGTCTATGGATACGTACACAACTATCAGACTTTGGTCTCAGGTATGACAAAATTCCATTTTTATGTGACTCTCAGTCTGCCATCGCCATCTCCTGCAATCCGGTACACCACTCTAAAACTAAACATATTGATATCCGTTATCACTTCATCAAAGATAACGTTGAGAAAGGATTAATTGAGCTACAGTATGTTCCTACTGAAAATCAGCTGGCTGACCTGTTTACCAAACCATTAGACGAATGTCGATTCACTGAGTTGGTATCCAAGTTAGGCATGCTCAATCTGGAAATCTAGCATACTGTTATCTCTTTTTCTTTTTCTTTTCCTTTCTTTTCTTTAGTTTAGAATAAGTGTTATACTGGTTGTTCTCTGTGCAGATATCTGCTGCACCAATTAAGGGGGGGTTTGTACACATGTTACAAATGTGTAGGGGGAGAAATTTAATACACATTGTGCACATGTGTAGAGGGAGAAGTTTTCAACTGACACAATTCCCAAAGTGTAAAACAAATGCATCATCCTAGGGGGAGTGTGTCAAAATAAACAACTTCAAACAAAGTTTCTTGGAATCTAAAATTTTCAACTCAACATTCCAGATACTTTCAACTTTCAGAAATATTCCCAAGTGTTGGGGTGTGTTAACTGCCAATCGCATTATATGCATCAATCGCATGGAATCACTTACACACAACACTGAAAAAATTTCTAAGTCTTCGTTCAATTGCATGGAATTCAATCGCATTGATAGGCTATCACATGGGATTATAAGTTACCTATCCTTTAATCGCATGCGATAGACTAACAGGACAAATCAATCTGAACTTCAATCGCATGCGATTGAAATAAGGAAAGGTGAATCGCATGCGATTCAAATGGATTAGAATCTGGCCCATAGGCTTAATCGCATGCGATTCGATTATGATGGGATGGAACTGGATCTAACACCTGAGTTGAATCGCATGCGATTAACACACCAAAGTGTGAATCGCATGCGATTGAGGATTTCTATCAGCTGCCCGAATTTACCTATCAGCCGTGTTTTTACACGTTCTCGGTCCAATCAACGAGTGACACGTGTCTTTTTCACTTTATAACCGTCCCATCCTTCATCAGTCACTTCACAAGTTCAAAACTCACAAACACAAGAACTCTCTCGATTTGGATACTTTGATTTCGAAAAACATCTCGTTACTCTACCAAAATTTACACTTTTTACATCAAAATACTCCTAATCACAAAGGTAACAACTTGTACGGTTTACATTTTGAAAATTTTGAGTTAAAAAGGTGATTTTTGGCCCTAGAACTTCCGAATGCAATGAGATTTTCGAGACTTTGTATGAACTTTTAAGACACGAAACAAACTCCGTTGGTTATACTTAACTTGCGATGGCATGTTTGAACATATGGGGAACACTTTGATACAAAAATATTTCAAAAATCTCAAAAAGTGTTCTTCGTGTTCTTGAGGTGTATGAGTTTTCACTAAACACTTCAAATATGGCCTAGAAAATGGTGTTAGGATGATTTTTGGAATATGCTTCAGTACTGCAAAGTTGTTTATTATTGTTCAATGAATATAATAAGATACTCAAAACAACTTTTTTATGCTGAAAATCATTCTGTACACAATGAGGATTCAACATTTAGGGTGTTTGAATATTTTTCAATCTTGGTCAATCAGAGTCAACATTTCTTCAATTACTTAAGTTTGACCAAATTTCACAATTGAATGTTGTTTCTCATGCATATCTCTGTATCTTTGACTTACCTATTTTATCCATTTGTACAAATAAAATGGCTCAAGCTATCCGTGACCCAGAGGAGATAATGCCTCAAGCTGAGTTCCTCAACACCAGGACTCATCCTAACAACCACTATATAGACCTAACCAAACTCAAAACCCTGACTTATCCCATAGTCACAGAAATCCTCAAGATCCATCCACTGAATCACCTCTTAACCTACAACCCAGCCACCACAGGCACACATGTTCCCGAGCTATATGTCCAACAGTTTTGGAAAACTTGTGATGTCAGACTTAATGAAAGAGGAAAGGAGGTCATACATGCTGAGGTTGACGAATTTCAAGTTAACATTCCACTAAATCACCTCAGAACAATCTTTGAACTACCCACTGCAGTCAGCAGACCTCCAGCTACAGAATTTGAGGAAATCCCTGATGAGGAGGCATGTCTTACAGCCATTAGGGAAATGGGTTATGATGGGGAGCTCACCCATAAGAATCTGTTCAAACGCACCAGTCTACATCCCAAGTACAACACTTTCATGACGGTGCTTCAAAGGTGTCTTACTCCCAAACACTCGGGGTATGAGTTTCCAACAGAGAATCAACTCAAGATCTTTGTTGCTGCGGCCAACCACTTGCATGTGGATTATACATTCCTGTTCTTTCAAGATATCAAAGCTATTATGCTAAGAAAGAACTCACAGAAGAAAAAGGATGCAAACTTGCTTCCCCTACCACCGCTTCCTGCCAATGATCATCCAATATGTGATGGATCGGAATGCTGAAATTCCTCGCCGGGCAGGTTTACCTTCTATCAACCCTAAACTTTTCATATCTATTAAACCTTCCATTCCGGCCAACTTGTCTATCCCCAGATCTTTCCCTGTCACTCTTTTAGACCTATGTGAGCAAAATGACATTATTGTGAGCTATATGACGAGTGTAGGGATACCTCCCATGGTTGTGCCAGAACCGGCCATACCTGCCCAGGGAGGAGTAGCACCTGGTGAGCATGTAGAACTTAGGCCTCAGACATCTGCGGGAGATGCTGAGCGGGACGTACAGAGAGAAAATTCTGAGAGGGGTGGAGAAGTAGGTGAAGGTGTTGAGAATAGAGAGGGAGGGGATGCATATGATCCCGCCACCATTCAATCCATCGTTCAATCTCTTTCTCAATCCACCCGCACCCAAGCTGTTCTTACTGAACTTGGTCTTGACGTTTCTGAGTCATCCAGTTCTTCTCATGATGAGTCTGCTTCCCATCCAGGAGATGCCCCTGCCTTTGAACCTGTTATATCTCCCATGGGGACTCCTGAGCACCCAATTGAACAACAAGCAGAAAACACACCATCTTTCATGAAACTTACTGACCCACATACTACCTCTCCTGACCAGACTCAACCCATTCATACTACTCAGATCATTCCCCAACCTGGTGGTCTGGTCATTCCTTTGACTTCACCTGCCCCAACAACTACCATTCCTATCATTCGCAATGCCATCATTGCCCCTGACCATGACATTCCAGTTGTCTCTCCATTCCTATCATTCGCAATGCCATCAATACTCCTGATTCTTTACTTGATCCTAATCAATATGCAGGATATGGTCCAGGAAGTGGTGAAGAGGAAGATAGATTAGATAGGAGTTCGAGTGAAAGAGAGGAGGTGAGAAAAGAAAAAGTGAGTGCTGAGGGTTCCCCACAACCAGAAAACCGGGAAGCTGCATCCACTATGGGGCCTGACATTGTTGGGCCTCATATTAAACAAGTCGTGGTGATCACACCCGTGCAAGTTTCTACCCAACCAAGCTACTACGGTGTCTCTCAACAGACACCGTCTTTATTGCACTGGGTTATAGCACATACACTGGGTCAACCCCAATTGGGTGTTAAACCTATTGAACAAAGAGGACTGCCTCCCTTGTCCTCGACTCCTTTTGATGCACGATTTAACATACCGCGGATTTCCGCATATCTTGACCAACACAGGGTAACAATCGATGCACTGATCTTGTTGGCTCAATAAGTCTCCTCAACTTCCATAGGTGGTACTTTTTCTGGTGCCATTCGAGGATTGGAAGGAAACTTGCTGGAGCCAACATTCCTGGTGCTCCAGTAGGTAGTACTGCCTATTTGGCTAGTACTTCAACCGGAAATCTTCGTGATTCCGGGTTTGTGTCACGTGCAGAACTTCATGATCACATTCAACAAGCCGTGGCACCAATCCACCAACAACTACTAATGACAAATCAAAGGTTGGATCGGATTGAACAAGCTTCCCAGGCCCAAGCTCAACAATTGAACAGAATAGAAGCACTCCTTAATGCTAGACCTGCAGTGCCAGAACCACAGCCACAACCTGATCCATCATCTATGTCAGTTGATGCCTTAAAAAGCTTGCTATATGTCAGACTCCTGGAACAACAGCCATAATCAGCTCATGATCAAGACCTTCTGACTACTCTTCGCAACGAACAGCGTCCATCGGGAATCTCCATGGTTGACTTTCAAGAGTTTCATGAAGACGTAAACAACAAGATATATGGGATCACCAGAGGTTTCTATACTTCTTTATCAAAGGTTACTGATCGGCTGATAATACTTGAACAAACTTGTCAGGCTCAGGCTCAGGGAAGCAAGAGGAGGTGGGATGATCAAGATCCTGATGATCAACCCGAGGGGGAGAAAAGAAGAAGATTATATATGACTTCTCCCTCCGCGGCTGCAAGTGTACCAGTTGTACCTGTTCCTCTATTCAGCTCATACTTATATGTATGTACAAGTTTAGCTGGGTCTGGGAGTCAACAACAACAACATATGGCCGATGAAGTTTATGAACGACAACAAAAGGAAAATGCTGAAAAACAAATTGTACTTTATGTACCTCAGCAACAATCTGAACCGAGGCCAAGTGATCTTGAAGAAGGTGAAATACCTTACGAGCAGCCTCATGCCGAGATGTTTGACTCGTCTAGTGACTCAGAGGAACAAGTGGAAGATTTATATGAGTCTATTCACACATCACCTGCAAGGCATGTGGGGGAAGGTAGTTCTGCTCAACCGGAGGAGGAGACTGAGGATTCTGAGATGGAAAGACTATTCAAAGGCATTGATGAATATGTCGAGTTTGCTGCACGTCCAGATTCTCCTAGAATTGTCCACAAATTTAATGATATTCCCGGCGAAAAAGAACTTGCACTTAAAAGAAAAGAAAGGGAAGCAATTTCTAGAAGGGAAGCTAGGAGAAAGCCTAAACAAAAGAAACATAATCTTCGACGTGTCAAGGGTTCTCAGTGGGATTAATGTTGAAATTCATGAAACTTTCCCTCCTCCTCCTGGTCAGTTTCAAGACCCAGCTGCCGATGTACTTGAAAGAAACAAACAGAGAGAGGCAGCTGAGAAAACAAGACAAGAGTCTGAATGGCCCTTGCCAAGGAGTTTCATTGTGCCACCTGCTCCTCCAGTGTATCGTGGGGATCCAGGACTTGATGCAGGCAACATGTTCACAAGAAGTGCTACCCAACAACCTATATGGAAACCTTATTTTGTCAATGCTGCTAATCTTGAAGAAAGAATTCCAGACATATTCAGCAATGAGCTAATACAGGTTATTTCCCCTGAGTTGCGGAACATGGACGACAAACAGAGAAGAAGATATGAACACATCCTCTCTCAGTCCATGACAAAACCCGAAGAGATCAAATCAGAGTATCCTATAGTTGAACTTATCAATATCTATACTCAGACAACCTTCAGAATAAAGTATGTCATCTTTCATGTCAGAAGAGCAAACAACCTGTCATACTTCCTCAACAAAGCAGACTAAAGGTTTGTAAGTATTGAAGACATCAGCTTTATCTTTGACACCCTCTCTCAGAAAAGGGGAAAGTGGCCTAAAGAAGAGTTTGGAAGAGGTGCTCTGATGAAATACATGAGAAATTTAATGGAATACTTTGAGGAACATGATCTGCAACTTGGAGCTGAAAACAACTATCTGAAAGTCAATCTCTTAAAGCCTAATCAGAGCCATCCAGATCTAGAAAAGCTTGAAGAATTGACAGTTATCTATGATGGGCATCCAAACTTCAAAGGTGATCGAGGGGTCGTCTCAAAGAATACAAAAGGCAAAAAGATCTTCATCAGACTTGATGAACTCATGGCGTATTCAGACGGCACTTTGAAAATTCTCCATCATAAGATACATCAGAAAGTGTGGGATAACCGGGCAGCCTATACTGATGAAGAACATGCGGAAGCCTATCGTGCTATAGAAAGGATGAGAACAACACTGGCAAGCAGAAGGCAAATACGCAAGTGGCAAGTGGCATTCGGGATTCGCAACAAATCGGCATACGAATAGATTTATGTATTTATTTGTTGTGAATGATTACACACCTCACTTAGGGGGAGATTGTTAGAAATATTAAAGTGAGGGGTGCAATATGTAATTACTCAAAGTTGGGGAAATGCTATATAAAGGCATTTCCCCCACATTCTAAGATAAGCTTTGCATATTTCTTACTTGTGTTTGTGTTCATCTTCTCTCTCGGCTCTCTCTCTAACCGAATACTAAACACAAACACACACTAGTAGATTAACATCAAGCATTGCTTCATCCGTAAACCTTACGGGACCATCAGTTTTAATAAAACCAACAACAGACAAAGGTTCACTTCTGGCTCCAGAATACCAGAAAGACTTGCTCCAGCTGACAAGCCTAGATTCCAAAGGGATGAGAGAAAGGAGGAAAAGAAGAATTATCTGAAGTGCTACAACTGTGGGAGATCTGGCCACATGATAAGGAACTGTCCACAAAAGAAGGTCAAAGATGCTAAGTATTACAGACAAAAGTACCGCCTGTCAAAGCAAAAGCAGGTTGGGAATGCCCTTATGGTGGAGGAAGACCAGTTCCTGGAGGACACAGACTCCGAGAGTGATCTAGATGGTGAAGATCGCGCGCAGTTCTGTTTCATGGCTAATGTCGAAACAAGTGGTAGAGATGAAGATGGTGGTGATCTCTCCGATGCTGAGGAGGAGATCATTGAAAGTGGAAAGGTACACTCTATCTCTAATTCTAACATGGGTTTTAATTTTGAACATATACAAACCAGACTAAACCGCATGAAAAAGTTAGAATTTAAGGAGACAAAACTAACTAAGAAAAATCAAGTGTTAAAAGAGGTCATACACACACAAGACAAAGAAACTCAAGCCACAATTGAATAGTTAGAGAAAAATATTGATGAATCTAAAGTTCAACTAGCTATCAAAGAATCTGAATATCTCGAATTAACCAATACAACCAATGTCATCATCCATGATCTCAAAGCAGAACGTATTGGTGATGAAAAGGATTCAAAAATTCTAAAAAATGATCAACACATTCTTTGTTTAAAAATTAAAGAATTGGAAGACCTTCTAATTAAAAGAGGGCAAAGTAAACAAACCATCTTTCTGTACAAACAAAAGGAACGACCTTTTTCAAGATGGACATTTGATGGACTTGGTTTTGAAAATTCAAATGTCCTGAGTAAGGTGTCTGCCAAACAATTATACAATACTAATCTCTTTAGCGAAGGACTGACTCAACGAATGGTATTTGTTGGTCAAGAGGAAGAACGACTTGAAGAGGACGTCAAACGAACCCTACATCTCAAAAATGAAACTCCCTTCAATTAGTCTGATCTCAATGACTCATACTTCACTTACCCATCTCAAACACTGAATTCACCTGTCACCACTCGAATCTATACAGATGAGGAACTTTATGCTCCGAAGTGCCAAAACCCCAATTTCTATACATTCCCCACAAGGAATTACAGCAAAGGTTCCAAACACTGCAAGAGTTTTGCTTAACACATCTGGTACAAGGAGACCTTACCAAAGCTTTCAACTCTGAAACCATCTCTGAAACCATCTCTGAAACCATCTCTGAAACCATCCCTTTCTTTGAACCACTCTCTGAATCTATTCAACTGGTTCATTAAAACACCATCCTTCACAAGTGTCTTCAAACAGTACTCAATCTTGATGGCAAGATCATTGATGACTTGTGCAAAGAAAATTTTGCATTGCAAGAACAAATCAAGCAGGTCAAAACTGAGATGCTGCCTCCTACTCCATCTACTCTCCCTCCATATGTTGAACGCATTGAACACTCAAAGCATGCGTCTACATCTTCTCAAGATGTCAAACCCAAAATAAAATTTGTTAACAATTCAAACTTGAAATCTCTAAAGCAAAAACAGATTTTCAAAGGGACATCCACTCTCACTTCTAATCACATTTCTCGTATGAACACTGACATACCTGAATCCTCAAAGGCAGCTGCTAGTCGAACACGACTCAATAGTAACCATTTACATTATGCTGCAGATGTGAAGAAGCTCGAGAGTGAAGAGCGTAAAATAAACATCACTTGGAAGAGAGTCATTCCTAGATCACATAGGAAATATTCAAACACTAGACAAACATGTGAACAAATTTTGATGTTTGATTCAGTCTGTAATCATTCAAGTTTACATGATAATGTTGCCTCTTCAATGTTTTGTATTAGTGATGGTTGCCTCCATGGTCATTGTGAATTTAATTGTGAGTATGATCAATTAAGAAAACAAAAAGGAATTAAACCATGTGAGGACTGGACAGACTTTTACGCTAATCAAATACGTGATCCATTTATAAACTCAAAAGGATATATTAATCATCAGTAGATCACCACTCGTCAGTCACATGCACTCAAACGTTTAAACAAATCAAAAAGATTGCTGATGATCAAAGAACTAGAAGTCTATAAACGGCAAGGCTACGAAGCATTCAAAAAGGCATAGATTGCTCACGAACAACACCTGCATTCTCAAAAACGATCACGCAATCAACCTTCCAAAAATGCCAAATCTTCCAAACTTAAGCCGACACCCAATCAACGAGCAGTACAACCTTCTGCTCCTCAGACTCCAGTTCAGCATAAGCAAGTTGATGTTCCTAGGCCAAAGCAAATTCTTCAGAATTCCTCACAGAAATGGATTCGCAAACACAACGCTTCCGCAACTCTATCGAATCCTAATCCTCTGATTCCATCAACTTTCAAAACAAAGGTGGTAGAGAAACTTCCAACTAAATCAACTCTTTCTAAATCTGTCTCTTCTCAACGAAAGATTAAACCCACATGGGTATCCAAGGATAGATCACTAGAAGTTTCACCACCAAGAATTCAAATAGTCACAACTAAACCACTTCTAGGAACTAACAATCAAGGACCTATTCATATATGGAGACCTAAACGTGCTTTACTCTCTTTTTGCAGGCGCCTCATTTGTGGTACCTGGACTCCGGTTGTACCAAAAATATGACCGGCAACAAAAGTCTTCTCAAGAATTATGTTCCCAGGTACTCCGGGAATGTACGTTTTGGGAACGACAATGTTGCACCAATAATGGGTATAGAGACATAGAGAAGAAGCACATCAAGATCAAGAGAGTCTCCTATGTTGAAGGATTGGGTCACAATTTGTTTAGCATCGAACAGTTCTGTGATAAGGACTTGATGGTAGTATTTAAGAAGAACAAATATTCTGTGATAACTGAAATTGGGGATGAATTACTGGCAGGCTCTAGAAAATCTAACCTGTATTCCATTGATTTGGAGAAATACGACTCCCCTACCTCCATATGTCTACTGTCCGAAGCTTCAACAGATCTTACTTGGCAATGTTGGAGTATGCCCACTGACACACGTATATTAGTAATGTTACTGATGATACACGAGCCTATTGGGTCACACGCCAAGGATTGATCCTGACAACTCGCAACAGAAAGAGAGAAACTAAGATTCTGGAAAAGGTGTTTCCGCGGCGCGTAAACCGTCTGACAGTAACTTGACTTTTTGGTTATTGCTTGGCTCAAGTTATTGACTAAGGTGACATTGGGTAATGGCATGCACGACTTTGTTGCCTGATATAACTGATGTAGAAGGTGATAAAGTCATTGTAGATCATTCAAAATGTCTAGTGGTTGGATAATTGATCCAGTTTCATAAAGGGAATTCTCTCTCTTTCCATACATACACTTGAATACTTTTTATAAATGTTCTTGAGTATTCATGTGTATCTCTAGAAATCATAAGTGTTCTTAGTGATATTTTGGAGTTTGTGGGTTGTTCCAAAGAGTGATTTCAAGTCTTGAAGATCACAACTTGGCATACTAGCATTAGGGATCTAACAAACTTGGTATGGACTATCAATAGAGAGTTGCTCTCTTGTGACTTAGAGTTCATCCAAACTTGAAGATTTCAGAAGCTGGAGCATGGTATAATTCCTTATTCCATCTCTTCCTTTTACATGTTGCATTTTTTAGTTATAGAGTTCTTGGTCCATTTTGGGTTTAAAGCCTTTTATCCTTCATATTCTTAGGCTATGCTTCCGCTGCTGTGTTCATGGAAACCCAACAGTTGTATCAGAGCCACCTCTATACTAAAAATGCACATGGTGGCCTGAAAAACCCGAAATCGAAAAACTGGTTTTGCTGTCAGGTAGATTACGTGGCGCGGAACCACTTGGGTTATGCGGCGCGTTATTTGGTCTGACAGATTGTTTTAAATTTTAAAAAAAAGCAGTTTTGCAGTCGGGTTTTTGGCATCCAAAAATGGTTTCTGGAATTTTTGTTCCAAAAATTATTTTTTGGTATATTAAGATGCCTTGTATCTTGGTTGGTGTATTTATATGTATATTATTATTTTTGGCATAAAAATAATAATTGCATATACTTACATTATGTATATATGAATATGTTTCATCAAAAATGGTTTGTTGTTACTAATGTATATATACATGGGATTATTTAGTGCCTTGAGTTTTGAGAAATAATTTTAATCAAGATATATAAGTTTACATGGTTTTGTATGGCACACCATGTTGATCATGTTGTTCATGTTGTTTATGTGATGTTGGTAACCAATAGATGCCCTAGACCTTGTGGATGTTTAGTTGTGTTAAATTAGTTATTCATTCATTTGGTGACTATAAGTCACATGGTATGTAATAATTAATTTATTTAATTTATTTGGTATGCAAATTATTTTGTGGCTTGCATGCCATTTAAAATCCATGTTATGTATTTAGTACTAGAAAATAGGATTTGTGGCTTGTATGCCATTTATTTCATTTTATATGTAAAATTAATATGGAGGCAATCATGGGGAGTCAAGGAGTGACGTCTTGGCAAACACGAAACCGAGAGGCCCAATGGAGGTAGCGGGTTTAGTGGGAGCACATCCAAGTCAAGGATATGTCCTTAGATGACTTCGTTTTTCCGTAGTGGCTAATGGGATAACGCATAGGTTTTAGGGGCATGGTTACCAATCTTAATGTATGCGTGTGGTTGTTTTATTATTTATTGTTTATGCATGGATTATAGGATTGATTGCATGCTAGACAATTTTTACAATAATAAAACTCAAGAGTTTTTAACAATGGTTTAACAAACTCTCGCGCGTATACATGATTAACAAGACGGATATAAAATTGGTTTAGTATCTGATTAGTGAAAACTTTTGGTTATTGTCACTTTTGTTAATCAAACTCAAAGTGGTTTTATAACCGGAAAACTAAATCCCGTTTTCTAAATGTAAATTGCACACCACCCATAAGATGACACTGTCCGAATCTAGCCGTGCAAAGGTTGATTGTCGAGCTCTAGCCGAATTGACCTTTGTATGTGCTGTGTGGAAGGCGCGTGTGGCAACTTGTAAGATCGATTGTCGAGCTTTAGCCGAGTCGATCATTGGGCAAGAGTACCACCGTGTATCTTGATGGTTGATTTCCGATTTCAAAATAACATTTTGGATGCTGGTCGAGCTCTAGCCGAGTTATTCAAAATCTTAGTTTGAAGTTGGTGTGGAGGGATCAAACATGCCAAACTAGGAACAATAGTTGTCTAGTAGGATCCCGCAAGGAACTAAGAGTTGCAATAATGGATTGCAATCGGTCAATGGTTGCCGGCCTAAATAGCTTTGCCACGTGATCCGCGGAAAACCCGTCACGGTGCAAGGTGAAATAGGGTTCTTAACCCTTGTCAAAAATAGTTGTTTTTAAACACATGGGGTAATTATTCTAACAAGGTTTATCAAACTAACTAAAACTTCTCTGCGTTTTTAGATGATATCGACAAACATCAAAAACACCGACTTTACTCTACGTATGTTTCTTGAGAAGGAGAAACTCGATGGAAGTAACTTTATGGATTGGTCTAGGCAATTGAATATTGTCCTACGACGCGAAGACAAGTTACACACCATTGAGAATCCCCTTCCGGAAGCCCCTGCTACCAACGCAAGTAAGACCGTTCATGATGCCTATAATAAACGCGTCAAGGACACCAACGAGGTCTCTTGCCTCATGTTAAGCATGATGAGCCCCAAATTGAAAATGCAATTGGAGCTTCTGAATGCTTACGAGATTATGCTTGAGTTGAAGGACATGTTCCAACAACAAGCGAGGCAAGAACGATTTGGGTGTTTGAACGACCTACTTAGTTGTCGGCTACAGGAAGGTGAGAACATAAGCATTCACTTGCTTGAGATGAAAGCACTAGTGGAGCGCTTGGAAAGGTTAGGATTTACTATTGAAAGGGAGATGACGGTAGATATTATCCTACGATCCCTTCCACCATCATATGAGCAATTCATTATGAATTATCACATGCATGGTATGGTCAAATCCTTAATGGAGCTTCACGGCATGTTGAAGACTTTTGAGTCTAACATGGCCAAAGGTAAGCTCACCGTGTCCACTCTCACTAAGGCTACCAACAAGCAAACTACCTCAAATGGTAAGCTTGGTTTAACTAAGCTCAATATGACCAATGAGTCTGAGGGCAATGAGATTGCGCCTCTTGATAAGACTCCTAATGGGGAAGTTTGCTACTTTTGTGGAAAGATTGGAAATTGGAGCCACCACGCCTGCCCTAAGTTTCTGGAAGAGCTAAGGAAACACAAAATGAGAAATGGTGGTTCCTCGGCTTCAGGTACATTCATGACCAAACTCTACTGATCTTATACTTCTATAGGGAAGTTTTGGATACTGGCCATAATACTCACATTTGTTACAATCTTGATTGTTACAAAGTGCAGGAAAGAAGTAGAAATATAAGATATGGAGAGCTGGATTTCATAACGGGAAACAAGATGATTGTCCCCTAATGAAAAGGATTGGAAGACAGGATCTTGCCACTCCTTCCAGCTAGACTATTACTTTACAAGATCTATGTTTTATGCCCTACGAGGCAAGAAAACTATAAATCTATTATGTCGTTGATAACGATGGATATTCCTTTGAATTATATATTTTTTCGTGGTTTATTTCAAAGTTGATCCATGTTGTGGCATTTGCAAAACAAGTAATAGAATGATCATGAATGGTTTATATAAGTTACTCTTATGACAATAGTCACTTTAACCATATAAACAAGGCTTGCATCACCAAGCTCCATGTGGTTAGGAACTTGGGATCTTTTGATCTTGTATCAATTGTTGATTGCAAATCTTGTTTATTTGGCTAAAATGACTTACATATCCTTCACTAGTGTATGTGAGAGGAATGAAGGCTTGTTGAGTTTCGTTCACATTTATGTGAAGATCATTCAAGCAAATAGTGAGTAGTAACTATATATACTTTGTACCTTTACCAATGAAGGTAGAAGGGAAGGGAATGTCTAACTTGTTAGACAAGCGTCTGAAACCTTGAAAGGTGTTCAAGACACACCTGTAACAAAGTATATGAATAAGAGGGAAAAAGGACTACAATACTCAAATCTGATAGAGATGGTGAGTGCTTTAGTTCTGGATTTTAAATAATCATCATAAGAGTTATGATGTTATCTCTTAATTCATTCCTCCTAGGACACATTGTGAAATGAGTCGCCAAGTGGAGGAATCGGACATTTTTGAAATGGTCCGTCTTTGATGGAGTATATTATGAAAGTGGTGGGCAATGTTCTTAATCTCAGACCAACAAAGATGGTTCAGAACACACCTTAGATGAAGAGACTAGAAAGAATGTTTTTGCTTGTCCATCTTCAAGTCTGGATTATCCATCCTGCGTTTAGACGTGAGGTGGAGGAACCCGGAATCTAGAGGTGCTGCTGTGCTAGGTATTTTACTAACGAAAATGAGAGTAAATATACCTTAAACTGAAGAACCTGATGTTCACACTAGCACACAATCAGATATGATTATAACTTAGCATGGCAATAAAATTCATTACCTCTCTATAGAATTAGTTGAAGTTGTCTTAAGACCAGAAAGATATAGTTTTATATCTGAGGGAGACAACTTAATGATGGATACATCAACTACTGATAAACCAGAGTGGGCCCAAAGTCCACTAAGAGAATACAGGTAGTGATAGTGAGATGCAATCCATGTGGATACCCAAGTATTGAATTTGGTTAATCCTACACCAAGGTGGCAACCCAAAGGGTGAAATTGGTTCTTTGTAGAAAGAGACCAACATGGATAAATTTGCAAGTTCGAATACCGACTGATAAGAAAAGTTTTAGTGATGATTGACCATTTGGAAGGTATCATCTTGAAACTTTATCTCAATGGTTATGTCGAATAATAAGTATATAGACAACTTCAAAAACCGACTAGTAGGAGATGGTTTTACGATAATTAACCATGAGGAAGGTATTATCTAAAACTCTTTACTGGTGGTTATGTTGAAGTTTACTCGGATACTAAATGTGCCTTTTTATGACTGTGACAATTTGATGTAAAAACCACATTCCTTAATAGGAATTCTCTGAGGAAGTGCTGACAACACTTTCGAGGGTCTATTACATCAAGCGTATCTTTCTAATGTCTACAAACGAAAATGAGTCCACAAATGGACTTATATAAATATGCATCTCAATGTTCAAAATTTGCTTCAATATGAAAAATCAAAAGTTTGAGTTTTCAATAAGCAAAAATGAAATATGATTGAATATCAGGGCTAGTGGGAGTGTTGTTGTAATTCTATATTTGTACTCACATACAACGTAATGGAGATAATGTCCTGACCTTACTTTAAAAGATAAGTTAAGGAATTATGCATCCATAACAAATATAGAATATACAAAACCATATTAGGGGATCAAGAAATATTGAGATATGTTCTTGGTGCTCTATACAAGAAGAAGCTAGAAGTAAATTATTACTCAAGTGCTGTCTTCTGAATAGAGAGGGATAACTGCCGATTTTAATCGGAGATAACGATCCTACAAAATTTGGTGTTGTTGATCATAAATTGTTCTTAAAAGAATCACTAACCCTATTGGGATCTTTTGAAATAATGAGGGTATGATGACTTTCATATAAGAACTAAAATCCCAAGCATCATTAACCTTATTGGGCTTTTGAGACAATGAAGGTATGATGGCTTGGAGTTCGAGCTTCATTTACCTTATTGGGATCTTCTAAAACAATGAAGGTAAAAATAGCTTGAACGAAAGACCATAACCTCTCCAACGCATACTTTAGAAGTGATCGGTTGTGGAAGAGATATGGTCACTGGCAGAGAACACACGAATAGCGGATCCGTTAACTAAGTTGTTGTTACAGGCTAGTGATGATTGTCATACTAGGCCTAAGTGAACAAGGCTTGAGTTTGTTTTAGTTATAAGTTTGATACATATATTTCTTTGGGGAACGTAAATCAGTATTGTACTTCATACTATATCGATTATTAAATGGGGATTTAATAATGCGCTTAGGGCGGATATTTTCATGAATCCTTACTGTGTTCCATCTTAGCATGTTTAATACTTCCCAGAATGCTTTTTCATTCTAAATGTCCACATTCGGTCATTATTCAAGGGGAGGAAGTTTGAGATAAGACTGAGGGAAGTGGTTAGTCGCTATCTAATAATGGATTAGATAAAAGAGACGCAACACTTCGCCTGTGCTTGCAATGGTCAAGTGACTGGACGACCCGCACCTGAGATTACTTCATGGTTTCTATCACGAGTAACTCAGGATGATAATATCATTTCGTCCTTAGACCGGAGATACATGTGTTCCAAAGCATGTTCCAGCTTTGCTTTGATTTCTTTCTAACGCAGTTCGTAACTGGCTGTTATAAGGGGAGCTTTTGGGTAAAGTATGGGGTATGTGGCGGAACAATGTAGTCAAAGGGATTCGTTCCTCTAGTTTTAGAGAGATATCCATGGGCCCCTTGATGATTGAGAGCTGACGTAAAATGCATGGCCATGCTCAAGCTGCAATGATATTTGATCGATTGCAACTAGATTTTGGGTCACCATCAATCAAGATCGAGAAACATAATCGTGAACGATCTGGAGATTGACATCTAACCATGTCTCGTGTTCACTCGGATATTGTGTAAGAAAGGATGATTGATCACTTATCAATAGGGCCATATCAAACCTATAGGGTTGTGATTTGGTACTTGTCTTGGGATGACATAACTCGTGTTGACTAGGGTGGCAGAGATGCTTTGCTAGAGGCCGCTCTTTGTCTGTGTTACTTATCGATATGCTGTGTCATGTGCAAGTGGGAGTTTGTTGGAGTATGCCCACTGACACATGTATATTAGTAATGCTACTGATGATACACGAGTCTATTGGGTCACACGCCAAGGATTGATCTTGACAACTTGCAACAGAAAGAGAGAAACTAAGATTCTGGGAACGGTGTTTCCGCGCTGCGTAACCTTTTGGTTTCCGCGGCGCGTAAACCGTCTAACAGTAACTTGACTTTTTGGTTATTGCTTGGCTCAAGTTATTGACTAAGGTGACATTGGGGAATGGCATGCACGACTTTGTTGCCTGATATATCTGATGTAGAAGGTGATAAAGTCATTGTAGATCATTCAAAATGTCTAGTGGTTGGATAATTGATCAAGTTTCATATAGGGAATTCTCTCTCTTTCCATACATACACTTGAATACTTTTTCTAAGTGTTCTTGAGTATTCATGTGTATCTCCAGAAATCATAAGTGTTCTTAGTGATATTTTGGAGTTTGTAGGTTGTTCCAAAAAGAGATTTCTAGTCTTGAAGATCACAACTTGGCATACTAGCATTTAGGGATCTAACAAACTTGGTGTGGGCTATCAATAGAGAGTTGCTCTCTTGTGACTTAGAGTTCATCCAAACTTGAATATGTCAGAAGGAGCATGGTATAATTCCTTATTCCATCTCTTCCTTTTACATGTTGCATTTTGTAGTTATAGAGTTCTTGGTCCATTTTGGGTTTCAAGCCTTTTATCCTTCATATTCTTGGGCTATGCTTCCGCTGCTGTGTTCATGGAAACCCAACAGGCAATGGCACAGAAAACTCTCTCATCTAAACTTTCAAAATATTAACAAGCTAGTCACTGGTGACTTGGTGAGAGGCATTCCCAAGTTAAGATTCAAAAAGGATCATCTATCTCCAGATTGTGAGAAAGGAAAAATGAAGAAGGCTTCTCATAAATCAAAACAAGTGTTCAACACTACAAAGCCTTTGGAACTCCTGTATATGGAACTCTGTGGTCCTATGAGAATTCAGTCCAAGAGTGGGAAGAAGTATATTCTAGTCATGGTTGATGACTACTCTAGATATACCTGGGTCTAGTTTCTGCGCTCAAAGGATGAAGCCACTCCAACAATCATTTCCTTCATCAAGCAACATCAGAATAAGCATAGTCAGAGTGTTGTCTCAATCCGGACAGACAATGGAACTGAATTCAAGAACAGTACTCTGAAGAGCTTCTGTGAACTTGTTGGGATCAACCATCAGTTCTCTGCTATATACACCCCACAACAAAACGGTGTAGTGGAACGAAGAAACATAACTTTGGTTGAAGCTGCCCGTACCATGCTTTCTTATTCTGGGCTCCCACCTTCCTTTTGGACTGAAGCAATCAGCACTGCCTGCTATACGCAGAATCGCTCTTTTATTAATAAACGCTTTAATAAAACTCCATATGAACTGGCCAATGGCATAGTACCTAATATCAAATACTTCCATGTCTTTGGTAATAGGTGCTTTGTACTGAATGACAAGGATAATCTAGGAAAATTTGCTCCAAAAGTTGATAAAACTATTTTCCTGGGTTATTCTACTGAGTCCAAAGCATACCGAGTTTTTAACAAACAAACAAAGAGCATTGTTGAAAGTATCAATGTAACATTCGATGATGCACTGAATGTTATAGATTATCCACCTAAATCAACGCAAAACGTTTCTGAACATACCTGTTCGGGACCAGTGCTTCAAAATAAAGAATTAAACAATCCATCCAGTTCAAATATTAATCTCAACTTTATGTATAATTTCTTTAGATCTGAATCCCCTCCTGTTTTAACTAACAACAGGAACAATACAGTAGTACAAGCAAGTGTTACTCTAACGGCTCCAACGGTCACTGAGACGAATCGATTTACAGATCTCTATGCTGAGGATTCTACATCTGTCTCTGTCACTCGTCCCCCTGTAACCTCTCAGATTTCTGACCCAGAGAGCCCGCCTGTGTTTGATTCAGACCCACATTTCTCCCGTGAAGATAAAGAGGAAGCACGTCACTTACAAGATCTTATTCCTTCATCTTCTACTTCCCACGAGATAAAGTGGACAAGACATCACTCTGAGGATAACATTATCGGAAATCCTTCTATTGGCGTTCAAACACGAGCAGCTACAGCAAACGAATGTCAATTTTTGGGTTTTCCCAGCATCATTGAACCCACCAAGACTTCTGAAGCATTAGATGATCCGGATTGGGTAATAGCAATGCAGGAAGAACTACACCAATTTGATCGTCTAAAATTCTGGAGATTAGTTCCTCTTCCATATGGAAAATCTGTTACTAAGTGGGTATTCAAGAACAAATGGGATTCGGATGGAGTGGTCATCCGTAACAAAGCTAGGTTGGTTGCTAAAGGCTACAATCAACAAGAGGGCATTGACTATGATGAAACATTTGCCCCTGTTGCTCATATTGAGGCTATAAGGCTCTTTCATGCATATGCAGCCTCCAGAAGCTTCCATGTCTTTCAGATGGATGTGCAGACAGCTTGTCTCAATGGTGTACTCAAAGAAGAATTCTATGTCTCACAGCCTGAGGGATTCATCAATTCAAAACATCCAAATCATGTCTATATCTTAGATAAGGCCTTGTACGGGTTAAAGCAAGCTCCACGTGCATGGTATGATGTCTTATCTGAATATTTGATTGGTGAACGCTACTCCAAAGGTAAGACTGATACAACTCTGTTCACAAAGACCAAGGGTAGGGACAAGATTCTGGTTCAAATATATGTGGACGATATCATTTTTGGGTCTACTAATCCAAAATACAGTGACGAGTTTGCTAAGATCATGGCAAACAGATTTCAAATGAGTATGATGGGGGAGATGTCATTCTTTCTTGGACTCCAGGTGCATCAGTTAATTTATGGCAGTTTTATTTGCCAATCAAAGATCTTCTAACGAAGTATGATATGATTAACTGCACACCCATATACACACCCATGGCTGCTAAGGCACAACTATCAGCAGATCTTGATGGTTCTCCAGTAGATCTGAAAACTTACCGTAGGATGATTGGATCGTTACTCTATCTCACTGCAAGTCATCCGGACATCATGTTCTCTACCTGTCTCTATTCCAGATTCCAGGCGAATCCTAAAGAGTCACATCTTCTAGAAGTTAAGCGGATATTCAAATATCTCAAAGGATCTATGGATGTAGGTCTGTGGTGTCCCAAAGATTCAAATCTGAATCTCTATGCTTACTCAGATGCTGACTATGCCGGTTGCAAGATTGATAGGAAAAACACATCTGGTAGTGTACACTTTCTGGGAGATCGTTTAGTTTGTTGGGCCTCAAAGAAGCAAAACTGCGTATCCACTTCTACAGCTGAAGCTGAGTATGTTGCTGCTGCAATGTGATGTTCACAAAGTCGTTGGATACATACACAGTTATCAGACTTTGGCCTCAGGTATGACAAAATTCCCTTGCTATGTGATTCCCAGTCTGCCATCGCTATCTCCTGCAATCCGGTACACCACTCTAAAACTAAACATATTGATATTCGTTATCACTTCATAAAGGATAACGTAGAGAAAGGTCTCATAGAGCTCTAGTATGTTCCTACTGAAAATCAGCTAGCTGACTTTTTTACCAAACCATTAGACAAAAGTCGCTTCACTGAGTTGGTATCCAAGTTAGGTATGCTAAACTTGAAAATCTAGCATATTGTTGCTTCATTTTTCCTTTCTTTCTTTCCTTTTTGTTTAGAGTAGGTATTATACTATTTGTTCTTTGTGCAAATAACTGACGCAACACTCGAGGGGGAGTGTAATTTCATATGTCTATCTGGCTTTACACATGTTGCATATGTGTAGGGGGCGAAAAGTCCAATAGACACATTCCTCTGTATTAGAATCTTGCAATCATCAAGGGGGAGTGTGTCTACAAACTACAAAATCTAAAATATCTGAGAAAATAATTTTTCAAATTTTTAAATTCAGATATTTTGTACTCAAAAAAGTTTACAAGTGTTGAGTTTGACTGATCTTGTGCAATCGCATGGGATTGGTTGAATTCAAATAATAAAATTTTCCAAGTCAATTCACTCATTAGAAAAGTCAATCGCATGGGATTCATGTGATACAAGTGTGAACAAAGGACCAATCACATGCTATCAAATTCTAGTTCAAAAGTTTGGAACTTGGAATCAATCGCATGGGATTTATCAAGAGCTTTTCTACATAAGAACCCAATCGCATGCTAATGCAAGGTCCAAAGGTATCCAGTGTTAGCACTTTTTCAACTTAGCGAAGTCTATAAGCCGTATACTGAGTCAATCACAAGCGATTGACAACCACAAGGGTAAATCGCATGCGATTCACCAGTGTTAGCACTTGATAACCAACACATGGGGGAAATCGCGTGGGGCTATAAGCTGGGTTTTTACCCACGCGATAGGGCTATCAGCGGCCATTTTCACCGCCGTTGCAACCAATCAGAGCATGGCACGTGTCCATTTAACCTTTTTAACATCCCATCAGTTTCACTCTTACTCCATACGATTCAAATTTTCAAACTTAGAACACTCTCATTTTTGGCTACTTGAATTCGCAAATAATCTCGTTGTGCTGCCAAAATTTATAATGTTAGTCTCAAAACATTCGTAATCATATAGGTAACAACTTGTACGGTTTATATTTTGGAAATTTTGAGTTAAACGGATGATTTTTGGCCTTCAAACAGCCACCTGCGATAGTGACTTTCGAGACTTTAGATGGATTGTTGGGACACGAAACAAACTTGTTTGATCAATCCAAGTTTGCGATGGGTGTTTTGAACACATGAGGAATACTTTGATGCAAAAATATTTCAAAAATCTTGAAAAGTGTTCTTCGTGTTCTTGAGGTGTATGAACTTGAACTTAAAACATATCTTTTGGTTCAAAAGAGGGTGTTATGATGATTTTTGGACTACACTCAAGGACTGCAAAGTTGTTTCTTGCTATCTAATTGACATTTTCAACGTGCTCAAACAACTTTTTTATATGCAAAATCATCTTGTACACAATGGGATTTTTAGACTTAGGGTGTTTAACAAAAAAAATTTCAACTCTATAAGTTTGGTCAAAGTCAGTCAACCTTGACTCATTTACTTAGCTTTGACCTCATTTCCAATATTCTTTCAAAGGTACGTAATGTCCACTCGCTTATTTCTTTATCTGTGTCTTAAATGTTATACATATCTGTGCTGATAAGATGGCACAAGCTATTGTTGACCCCGAGGAGATCATGCCTCAGGCTGAGTTTCTGCACTCCAACTCTCATGAGAATAACCACTATACTGACCTTACCAAATTGAGAAATCCTTACTACCCTATAGTCACTGAAATACTAAAAATCCACCCTCTCAACCATCTTTTGACCTACAACCCTGCTACTACTGGCACCCATACTCTTGAACTTTATGTCCAGCAATTCTGGAGTACATGTGAAATCCGAACAAATGCCAAGGCTCAAGAGGTGATCTATGCTGAAATAAATGAATACACTATTGAAATATCTGTCAGCCATCTCAAGAACATCTTTAGGCTTCCAAAGGCAAACAGTAGACCACCAGCTACAACATTTGTTGACATTCCCGATGAGGAAGCTTGCCTAGCTGCTATGAGAGGTATGGGGTATGATGGTGAGCTTACAAAGAAAAATCAATTCAGGAGGACAAACCTCTACCCTAAGTACAACACCATGATGACAGTGTTCCAAAGGTGTCTAACACCTAAGCACTCAGGATATGAATTCTCAACGGAACATCAGCTGAAGATATTTGTTGCTGCTGCAACTCATCTCCATGTGGACTATGCTTTCTTCTTCTTTCAAGACTTCAAAGCCACAATGCTGAGGAAAAACTCAGCAAATAAGAAGGAGGGCAACTTTTTGCCATACCAGAGATTCATTCCTATGATAGTCCAACATCTGCTGGACCGTTATCTGGACATTCCTCGCCGGGCAGGTTTACCCTCTATGAACGCTAAACTCTTTACTTTTATAAAACCTGCTACCCCGGTCAATTTATCTGTTCCAAGACCATTCCTAATTCTCTCCTTGATCTTTGTGAGCAGAATGATATTCTTGTGAGTTATAGGGAGAGTGTAGGAATACCTCCTATGGTTGTGCCAGAACCGGCCATACCTACCCAGGGAGGAGTAGTATCAAGTGAGGACTTAGAGAATAGGCCTTAGACATCTATGGGAGATGCTGAGCGGGGAGAGGAGAGAGAAAATGAAGAGAGGGGTGGAGAAGAAGGTGAAGGTGGAGTTATTAGAGAGGGATGGGATGCATATGATCCCGCCACTGTTCAAACCATTATCAAATCTCTTTCTCAAACCACCCACACCCAAGCTGTACTAGAAGAACTTGGTGTTGACGCTTCTGAGTCATCCAGTTCCGAATCTTCTCACGATGAGTCTGTTTCCCAACCAGGAGGTGCCCCTACCTTTGAACCTGTCACTTCTCCTATGGGCACCCCTGAGCAACCAATTGAACAGCCAGCTGAAAGCACACCCTCATTCATGAAACTAACTGACCCCCATACTACCTCTCCTGACCAGACCCAAACAATTCAACCTATCCTTCCTCAACCAAGTGGTCTGTTCATAACCTTAAATCCTCCTACTCAACCTACTAATATTCCTACTACCAGACAAGCAATTGTAGCCCCAAAACATGACATTCCAGTCACTTCTCCAACTCATAGCCTATCTGTTGACACTGGTTCTGTCACTCCTGATTCATTAATTGCTCCAAATCAATTTGCCGCATATGGTCCAGGTAGTGGTGATGAATATAGTTTTGTAGTAAGGAGTGTGAGTGAGAATGAGGAGGTGAGAAAAGAAAATGCGAGTGCTGAGGGACCCCTAAATCCAGAAAGCCGGGAAGCCACATCGGCTATGGGGCCTAACATTGTTGGGTCTCATATTGAACAAGTCGCGGTGATCCCACCCGTGCAAGTTTCTGCCCCACCAAGCTACTACGGTGTCTCTCAATAGGTACCGTGTTCATTGCACAGGGCTATAGCACATACACTAAGTCAACCCAATCGGGTGTTAGACTTATTAAACCTAGAAGACCGCCTCCCTCGTCCTCGACTCTTTTCAATGCACAACTCGATATACCGCAGATTTCCGCCTATCTTGATCAACACCGGGTTACAATCGATGCACTAAGCTTGTACGTCAATCAAGCTTCCTCAACTTCTATAGGTAGTACCTCTGAAGGTGCCATTTGAGGATTAGAAGGAAATCCTGCTGGAGCCAACATTCCTGCTACTCCATTAGGTGGTACTGCCTCCGTGGCTGGTACCTCAACCGGAAGTCTTCGTGATTCCGGGTTTGTTACACGTGCAGAACTTCAAGATTATATTCAACAAGCCGTGGCACCAATCCACCAACAACTGCAGACAACAAATCAAAAGTTGGATCGGATAGAACGATCCTCCCAGGCCCAAGCTCAACAATTAAATAGGATTGAGGCACTCCTTGCTACAAGATCAGTTGCTCCTGAGCCACAACCGCAACTTGATCCAGCAACCATGTCTATGGATGCTTTGAAGAGCCTTATGTATGTCAAACTACTGGAACAAAGGCCCGAATCTCCTCACGATCAAGACCTTCTGACAACTCTTCGCAACGAACAACGTGCACAGGGAATCTCCTTGGATGACTTTCAAGAGTTTCATGAAGATGTTAACAGCAAGATTGATGGGGTGACCAGAGGCTTCTATACTTCATTGGCAAAGGTTACTGAACGGCTGACGATTCTTGAACAAACTTGTCAGGCTCAGGCACAGAGTATCAAACGAAGATGGGATGATCAGGACCCTGATGATCATCCCGAGGGGGAGAAAAGAAGAAGATACATGTCTACTTCCTCTGTGGCTGCAAAGGCAACTGTACTAGTTACTTCACTAAGTTCTTTTACTAACTGCAAGTACGAGTTCTAGCCAGCAGCAGAAACAACAACATTTGGCTGATGAAGTTTATAAACAACAACAAAAAGAAAATGCTGACAAACATAATGTACTTTATGTACCTCAGCAACAATCTGAACCGAGGCCAATCGATCTTGAAGAAGGTGAAATACCTTATGAGCATTTTCATGCCGAGATGTTTAACTTGTTTAGTGACTCAGATGATGAAATGGAGGATTTATATGAGTCTATACACACATCACCAGCAAGGCATATGGTAGAAAGCAGTTCCGCTCAACCAGAGGAGGAACCTGAGGAACCTGAAATACGTGACATGTTCATAGATATAGATGAATATGTAAAAGACACTACACGTCCAGCTTCACCCAGAGTTGTCTACAGATTTGATGATGTCATCAGTGAAAGAGAGCTTGCACTTAAAAGAAAAGAATGGGCAGCAATCTCTAGAAGGGAAGCTAGAAGGAAACCTAAACAGAAGAAAACCACCTTCAACGTGTCCAGGGTTCTCAGTGGAGTAAACATAGAAAATCATGAACAATTCCCTCCTCCTCGTGGTCAGTTTCAAGAATCAGTAGCAGACATATTAGAAAGAAACAGACAGAGAGTAGCAGCTGAGAAAGTTAGAAGAGAATCAGAATGGCCCTTGCCACCACACTTCATAGTAGCACCTTCTCCTCCAGTGTACAGTGGAGATCCAGGTCTGGATGCAAGCAACATGTTCACTAGAAGTGCAGGCCTGCAGCCTTTATGGAAAAATTATTATGTTAATGCTGCCAATCTTGAAGAAAGAATCTCAGATATCTTTTGCAGCGAACAAATACAGGTTATCCCTCCCGAGTTTCGGAACTTGGATGATAAGCAAAGAAGAAGATACGAACACATCCTCACTCAGTCTATGTCTAATCCAGAAGAGAACAAGTCAGAATATCCAATCGTTGAACTCATCAATGTCTACACTCAAACCACCTTCAGAATAAAGTATGCCATCTTTCATGTCAAGAGAGCAAAAAACCTAACATACTTCCTCACCGAAGAAGATCTTAGGTTTGTTAAAGTTGAAGACATTAGCTTTATCTTTGACACTCTTTCTCAGAAGGGAGGAAAGTGGCCAGAAGAAGAATTTGGGAGAGCTGCTTTGATGAGATACTTAAGAAATCTGATGGAATTCATAGAGGAGCATGATCTGCAACTTGGACCCGAGAACAATTACAGGAAAATCAATCTCTTAAAGCCTAATCAGAGCCATCCATACTTAGAAAAGCTTGAAGAGTTGACTGTGATTAATGAAGGACATGAAAGCTTCAACCAAAGGTGAAAAGATCTTCATAAGACTTGATGAGCTGATGTCCTACTAAGACGGCACATTGAAAATCCTTCATCACAAGATACATCAGAAGGTATGGGATAACCGTGAGGCCTACACTTATGATCAACATGTCCAGGCCTATCGCGCTATAGAACAGATGAAGACTACACTGTCAAACAGAAGGCAAGTAAGGAAGTGGCAAGTGGCATTCAGGATTCGCAACAAATCAGCTTATGAATAGTTTATGTATTTATTTGTTGTGAATCGTTGCACACCTCACTTAGGGGGAGAATGTTAGATTATGAAAAGTGAGGGTGCAATATGTAATTATTGTAAAGTTGGGCAAATGCTATAAAAGGCATTTGCCCTTCTCATTTCAATCTAGCTTTGCATATTTCTAACTCTTGTGTTTTGTGTTCTCTCTCTCAAGCTCTCGGCTTTCACTCTCTCAACCGAACACACACACAAACACATACTAATCGTCTATCATTGCTTCATCCATAAGAATTACGGGACCATCAATCTTGCATCTAAATTTCTTAAGATTTACTATTAGACTTAATATTGTGTTTATCATGTACCTTGCCATATGTTGCGAAATATAACACCTCGAAGACTTTAGATCTTTCATCAAACTATTTCTTTGTGAAAATATATTTCGGTTTATATGCATCATTATCTTAAATATTTTCTTTTCAATTTTTAGATCTCTCAAAATGTAACCTCAGAATTTGTATATTTAGAACTAAGAATGGTACGAGCATTTGTATTTGTATAGTATATTTGTTATTTAATTTATGTTTTTGTACATGTTGCATGAGATATTTTATTTTTTATTTACATATCATGGTTCAAAAACCAAACACATCAAACAGTATTGTGTTGAAGGGAACACGAAGACACTAAACTTGAGACTTACGGGTACCTTTCAAAGTTAAGGAACATATATTTTTTTTTGGTTTCTTTTATATTTGTATAGATTCGTATAATCATATGTGTTGGTTAGTTCTACAATATCTTTGATCTCCAAGGAACTATGGCTTCATATTTTACATTTACATCACTAATTTTTAATCAAAGGATATTCATGGGTGAAAAGTAATTGGAAGTTTAAATTTGTCGTTTTTAGGGTATGTTAAATTTATGTTTGAGGAGTTTATTGATCTTGCATCTAGATTTCTTTAGATTTACTCGCTTAAAGACTTAATATTGTGTTTATCTTGTACCGTGCCCCATATGTTAACACATTGAAGACTTTGGATCTTTCGCCACAAAAAGTGTATATATGTGAATATATATTTCGTTTTTTTATGCATCATTATATTATATATTCCTTTAAAATTTGAAGATCTAAGAAAATGTAAATTTAGTTATACCAGGAACTAATAATGGTCATAGCATTTAGATTTGTATATTATTTTTATTTATTTGAAATTTTAATTTAAGTTTTTGTACATGTTGCATGAGATGATTTATATTATATATACATATCATCACGGTTCAAGAAGTGAACCCAACCAACCATATTGTGTTGAAGTGAACATGGAAACTCCAAACTTGAGGGTTACGGGTACCTTTCCAACTAATGGAAATTGTATTTCTTTCTACAATCCTTTTTGTTTGTATAAATTCATATAATCATATCTAATATATAAATTTTCAGGAAACACCCAAAAATATTTAAAGGGTTTGAGAAAAGCTTAAAATGGATTCTTGATGAGTTTCATATATTAATTAAAATGAGCATTGAACTTGTCGTAATATTATTTCCACGTATAAAATCTTGAAAGGATACATTCGCCATATATGAAAGGTAAAATATTGAAATTTGCTATTTTAAAAAAAATCATTGAATTTCCAAGAACATTGGCTTAATATTTTACATTTACATCATTGAATTTTTAATCTTAGGATATTCATGGATGAAAAGGAATTGGAAGTTTAATGAATTTCCTTCTAGGATATGTAAAATTTATGTTTGAGTAGGTTATTGATCTTGCATCTAAATTTCTTTTAATTTATATTCGAACCCAGATGAAGTTCTGACAAAAAAAAGAACGAACGGATCTTGTAGAATTCCCAAGAAATTCGATTTCTTCCAGAACCAGAAGCATATGATTAATCATCTGCTACTCATGTTCCGTGAATATGCAGGACATTGAGGAATATCTAGAAATGCTTTTCGGGAATCGGTTTGATTCTATTTATGTTCTTATGTTGCAAAATATAACACATCGAAGACTTTGGATCTTTCGCCTTAGAACTGTTTCTATGTGAAAACATATTGTCGTTTTTATGCATCATTATATTAAATATTCCTTTTGAATATGAAGATCTCACAAAATGTAAACTCATAATTTGTATATCTAGAACTAATAATGGTGGGAGCATTTATATTTGTAAATTGTATTTCTTATTTAATTATTTGTTTTATGTTTTGTACATGTTGCATGAGATCTTTTATCTTATATTTGCATATCACGGTTCAAAAGGCAAACACATCAAACGGTATTGTGTTGAAGTGAACATGAAAACTTCAAACTTGAGAGTTACGAGTACCTTTCAAAGTTATGGAAACTATATTTGTTTTTGGTTTCCTATTTATTTGTATATAAATTTTCAATAAACTCCCAAAAATATTTATACACTAAGAGAAAAGCTAAATATGGATTCTTGATGAGTTTCATATATTAATTAAAATAAGCATGGAACATGTAATAATATAATTTTCATGTGTAACATTTAGACATGATAGATTCACAATAATATTGAAATTTACTATATTAAAGAATGTTTTGACTTGTCTTAACAAGTTTGTAGAGAAGAGGGTTACATCCATCTCTTAATTTTTTTTGGTATAAAACCATCTTGATTTTGTATGCCTTATTGATGTTAGAATAACATCTCTTTGTTGTGGAAGTGCCCTTGGATTTGTTTATCACATATAGAGCTATAATCTTGTTTTTAGTCCATGATCTGATAGTCTAATTGTCATAACCACATGTATTAGTAAACAAGTTTAAATTAGTATGTATCCAACAAAATTACAAAATGATTAGTATGATTGTAAAAGCCTTCTTTTAATATTCTTTTGTTAAAGTTTTTGTATTATTTAGAGATTTGGATGACACGTGTCACGCTACATGAAGTTTGTCATTTTCTTGTTTTTCTTTGGATCTGAATTACTTATTTAATTTAAATTAATCTTCTTTTCAAGTTCGCAAGAGCTCATTTTAATATTAAATGATTTGGATCTGAACTTCAACCTACATCCACTCCTTGACCTCGGTCAAGAGTTCCACTAGCACAACATGCAAAAGTCTCCTTAGAATGGAAGAGACCACCGGTTATAATCACCTTTGATACGAGGATATGACCACCTTTGGTATGAGGATGTGACCACCTCATGATGTTCTAATCTACGAACACCAAAAACAAGTTCTTCACCAATAACACAAGATGCCTCCACCGAGGACTTCTTTGCCTACACCAAGGTCCTCATATAAGTGTCTTCACAAAGGACTTTTACAAATTTTTCTTCGCCAAGAACACGAACCCAAGAACAATGTGGGAAAAATCAAACCCCCATGTACAACAAGTTCTACAACTAGAACTATAACTCAAGAAATGAAATCTCACCAACACCTACAAAGGTGTGTACAAATAATTTCACTCATAAAAATAAAGAGGCAAATGAATATGTATAGATGAAGCCCTTGTATTTCTCTCTCTTGATCTCTCTCTTGTTCTACTTTGAGTTATATGTAGATCCTTTGATCTTTGAAGATTAGACAACTCTAGAATCACACATATGAAATATAAAGATGAAAGATAACAAGTGTGTGATTGAATATTATAGATGATTTCTTATGCAAGATGTGGTTTCAAATGAAAACCAAAAATTGCTTATTATAGAAAGAGAGCCCGTACGGTCGCAGCCTCATGGTCGACCGTGGCTTGCGACCGTGCGTCACCAGTTTCTTGGCCAGATCTAAAATGTTAACGTTAGACACTTGCTAATATTCGAAAATCTAACTGCTGACGGTACAATACCCATATTATAATAATATTCTTGTGTGTACTTTTGTTGACACAAATATAACGAAAAATCTCAAATCCAAATGTGTGGCTCACATTGTGCCACCACAAAAGTAACATGTAGTTTTGTGGTGCAAAAAGATCAAGAGAAGATATTCTCTTGATCTCTTATCTCCCCACTTAATACCAAGTATAATAACACCTCTTAAAAGAATCTTATTTGTACACAAAATATGTATTTTCATGTTTGTGAAAATTGCCCAGTAAGATATACTTTGTAAAAATAGGTATCTTATTCTCCCCTTTTGGCTCGAAGCTCTAAACTTGGATTTCTCTCTCCCTTTGGCATCATTATAAAAGTAGATCCTTTTCTCTCCTTTTGGATTTCTCTAAACATGGAATGTCTACTCCCCCTTTATTTTTCAAATTATGTTCACCTTTGAATTCCTCTCCCCTTTGAAGTATAATTGTGTGTATTAAAAGGATATGAGGATAAGGAATTAAAGGTGGATTTTTTTATGTTTCTCCCCTTTAGTATGACCATAATTTGCCGCCTGTATAAGGATTTTTGTTTTTTTAACTTTGCCATTTCACTCCCTATATAGAAATTTATCAATTTTGAGTACTTAGTTTGGTAATGAGTGTATTAGGAGATATATAGCACCAATCTTGAATAATTATTGAGAGTGCGGGGATGATAGATTGTATGCAGGGATAGTGTACACGTGTCATCACATTCATGGACACTGTGAGTCACTAAAGGGTCACACAGTTGCACACCCAACTAATGAACCAGGAAACAATACGATGTGTGTAGAAATTATAATTAACTGTTGATTAATTATAGAAATGAGAGAAATAATAAATAGATATTTATTATTGGGAAAAAGAGAATATTAAATATTAGTTAAATATTTAATAAATAAAGTTTGGTTGGAAAATATTAATTAATAGTTGATTAAATAATATTAACTAAATTAGAGCGATTGTTTTTGTCTAATGATCAAAGTTATTGATCAACGGGCCGGGTTTCAAGTCCAAGGGCCATGATCCATTTAAATTTCTATTTAAATGGATTAACCTTTTGTTTTAAACCTAGTGCAATCACAATTAACAAAAAGCAAAAACAAAACTCTCTCCCTCTCTTGCTCTCTCTCTCTCGGCCGAACCCCACCACCACCAAATCGGTGGTCGACGGTGGTCACACGGCGGCGACCTGCGGCGGTCGGCAGCCACCTCAGGTGGACGACGGTGGCGCCCTGTGGCGGCACTTTTTTCGGCGATCGAACCCTTGCGGCGGCTTGGCCTCTCGGCGGCGATAGGGTAAGGCCAAAGACCGGCGGCTTTTGGCGGTTTACACACTTATGCAGGACCTTTTCGCTCTGGTATTGTTTAAAAGGCCGTCTAGTAGCCAGTTCAAGGGTGTAGTAGTTGTGTATCCTCCTTCAGCAATTTCAGGGTATATTTTCTATCCTTTAGGTTTATAACTGTTATGGGTCATATATATTCATGATATATCTATATGTATGATTTTTGTTTTCTATTTCCCTACCTGATCCAGTTGGGATCCTGGAAACGGGATTTGTAGGTTTTTTTTCCGCTGTGCTTGTTGTACCATGTAAATCCCTACAGTGGTATCAGAGCCATCTTCTAGGCTTGGTGGGGAACAAGTTGATCATATTTATTTTATGTATGTATATATATATATATATATATATATATATATATATATATATATATATATATATATATATATACAAACTAGCATTGCACCCGCGCAATGCGGCGGCGATGACAATAGTTTGTGCTCGATAACATGTTTGATTTAAAAAATAGGGTATGGTATGTGAAATGCGATGTTAGTCAACATATCCATGTATTTTGTACCTTTTTTGATTTCTTTACTTTTTTTCACAATCTACCATTTTATTAGTTATTAAAATAGTTTTTAAAAAAGGGTTTAGTTTCTGAAAGTGTATCGAACTTGTCACTTTTTGCTATTGTGTGTATCCATTTTTGAAAACTACCTTTTAATATATCAATGTAATAAAAATTACCATTTCATATACTATGACCTGCAATAGCAAGTTTCTTACAGGTTACCTTTGTTTTAATATAATAATAATAATAATAATAAAATATTAATAATAATATTAATAATAATAATAATAATAATAATAATAATAATAATAATAATAATAATAACACAATAGAACAGATCTGGGAATGGACGTCATTGACCTCCTTCAATCTTGACATGGACTTCATCGACCTCCTTCAATCTTGACATGGACTTCATCGACCTCCTTCTAGACCTCATCGTCACGAGACGATCAACCACAAATCTGGGCATCTAGTATTCATCGACCATCGACAGATGAAGTTTCATTCATCGTTGGTTCTTGGAGTTTCATTCCAGATATTAAGAAACCAGATTTTGGGTTCTATTATCGCTACCACCTACGATTGAGAAACAAAGGGTTTTCATCTCTGTTTCATCTTTAGGGTTCTGCTGCTACGATTTAACGATTTAGGGTTATGCGCTGCAACGATTTAGCGTTCTGCATCCACGATTTAACAATTTAGGGTTTTCCTCTGCTACGGTTTAGAGTTTGAATTAGGGTTTTCCTCTGCTACGGTTCAATGTTTGAATTAGGGTTGTCCTCTGCTACGATTTAGGGTTTTGCGAATATTCTTCATCTTGAATGTGTTACAAACTGCTGCTTCGATCTTTGTTGGTTAAATTGCTATTACAATTGTTCTTGTTGTTCAAATTGTTGTTATGATTGTTCTTGTTGTTCAAGTGTTTGTAATCCTGCTGTTACAATTGTTGTTGTTCAAATTGCTATTATGATTGTTATTGTTCATGAACATGTGTTCTATGAAGATGATGAAGAATCTTTTGATTCATGAACATGTGTTTTTCAGAATGTGTTCTTCATCTTGAATATTTAATAAAAATAATAATTAGCAATATTAATTTAGTATAAAAATAATTTTAAATTCTAAAATTACCTGCAACCTGCTATGTAGGTTTTAGGATATATCAAATGGTAGTTTTAAGAACTTGAGTACATTAAATGGTAGTTTTCAAAAATGGATATACACAATAGCAAAAAGTAACAAGTTCGATACACTTTCTAAAACTATACCCTTTAAAAAACAACTAAAAAATATTATTACTGAATAATTAGAGAAAAAAATATTATAGCCTTAAAATTGTATTGATGTAAGTAATTTAGCCATAATGAGATAAATTAAATAATTTTTGTCATATTTAATGATTTATTAAAGTAATAATTGCCATAAATTAGTTGAGATAATCAAGGGAATGATTGGTTTGGCTTTTGCTTTAAGTGTTTGTATCTTAAGCAAACAAATTTGTACTACTTAAAATTAAGTAGTATTAAAATTTTTAAGAGAGAAAGTTAAATGCTTTATAATGTAGTATAGATTTGCGAAAATTGATATTGTGGTTAGGATTAAGTTTCTGATCTGTTACCTGATAAATTTTTTCCACTTCAGCTGATTAAATATATATCTTATATATTTTTGTGAAACTTTGGTTTTGGTTTAAGGATCAAGTTTCGGATCTTTTTACCATTAAAAACTTCCAGTTTATTGTTTATATATTGTTTATATATTAACTGCGTGAAACTTGGTATTTGGTCAAAGGTCAAGGTTTATGACTTTTAACCAATTATATATGTGTATGATGGTTTATAATGCGTGTATTATTATTTATTCTTCGGTACGTGATTGGTTATTTATTTATTTTAAGCCAAACGCCTAAAACCTAGTGGATCACCTTGTGGTTGTTTACTTTCTTGTTTGTGATTGGTTTACATGTATTATTTATCTGGTGTGGGGAGGTCTGCGTGCCACTTACAACCCTTATTCAATTTTGTAAAAGTAATAGTTTTAGCGGACGTGTGTGCGTGCCTATTATGTAATAGGGCACTAGTTTATCAAAATTGTAATAGGTTAGTTTGATATTTGAAAATGTATCATTGGAGCCAATCAAGACAATGGTCAAGATAAAGGAGATAGAGGATGCCATGGATGTCAGAGCCAGCGGGAGCATCAAGATCATTCATGCCATGTGTGTTGTGTATGATCCACTTAGGGTTTGACCACAGGGGTACTTAATTTTAATTTTAATTAAGTACCTGTGATGGTCAAAAGGCGTTATGTGTGTTGGCTTATTATTGTTATTATTAATTATGTGGTTGTGATTAATTATTTATTGCACGCACGTCATTAAAACCATATACATATATAAAGGATATTTTTTAAGATGAAAAATTTTCACTTAAAAAGAGGTTATAAGTTTTACAAGTTTTGTAAAACGGTTAAAACTGGTAATATGTTTTTGAAACAAATTAACCCTTTCAAAATCTTAGACCAGTAGTGCTACCCATCTAATGGTATACCTTTCCTGCTACCGGTACCTGAAGGGTTATGATCTGACCAAACCACCGTAAGACACAAACTGGTCTAACCCTGGGTTCGATTCTACTGGTTCAATCCTAAAGCGGAACTGAATTGAACACAACCCCCTAAACCCTAAAAGGGTTAGGATCTTACTAATGATCTAATGAGTTTCATATGAACAATCAAGAACAAAAGAAAATGAATTACCTCTTGATCTTAGGATTGCTAAAGTTAGTCCACCGCTACTGCACCACCAACGAACTGCTGCTAGACCGCGACTGGAATAACCAAGAAACACACAAAACCGTGTGTGTGCGTTTGTGTATAACACAAAAAGCCGATGAGGCTTTATTCCTCTTGTGCCGTCGACGATGAAGCAAAAACCGAAACACCTTCGGGTTTTTGGTTGAGATCGACGCAGAGAGATAGTAGGGAAGAGGCTAGGGTTGTTTTTCTTTTCAGAATGTTATCTCTCATACATAATGAGCTTTTTCTAGGTTTAAATACCTTAAACCTTATCTAAGCCCAAGTCTGTTCAATTAAAGCACATGTCTTTAATTGAACTTTCATTCTCTACACTTTGACCCCCTGAACCTTACTAGTTAATTAATTAACTATTAATTAACTGGTCCGTTAAATATTAAAGCTTAATATTTAATTTCCCTTTAAATAATAAATAACTATTTATTATTTATTTCTCTCAAATAATTAATTCAACTGATTAATTATTTCCACACAAATACTGGTAAATTCCAAACTGTTCTAATCGGGTGTGAAGCAGTGTGACCCTTTAGTCTCTTATAACATCGGACACAATGTACCCATTAACTATCTGTGCACATAATCCAACAGACTCCCACTTGTGCAAGATAAGTAATAGTTACTTTACATTGCTAGCCTAAGGAGGTCCCTAGCCAGACACTTAGGATAATCAGGTCATAAGAACTCTTATACCCCAAAGCAACGAGTGATAAAGTAAACTCTCATAATTCAACTGTTTATGAACGAGCAATCTATCATAAACTAACTTTTCATGAATTAACTATCATAAACTACCTGTTTATGAATGGGTACGATTTTTAGGTTTTTCCCTTTGCAGCGCGATATTTCAATTTTGAGCATGAGCATGGAGAGTGTCAACTTAAAATCTCAAGAATTATTTCATGACATCCTTGATTTCAAAACTGCGTGATAAACGACAAAGAACAGATCAGTTCGTTTGGGCACGGCCGTGCACTTACCAGTATTTAATCAGTCAAGGGGCCCAGAAATATCTCTCCTAAAAAAGAGGTGCAAATACCTTCTTGCATATTTGCATTTGGCAATACGGCTCCCACTGAATCTAGACACGCCCCTTATGACCACCCTGTTACAGTGTAGCGTTAGAACGCACTAAGAAGACAATGGTTTCCGCATCCCAAACCAAATACCTCAGGTTTGAGGATAACCTATGTGATAAATACTTTTGACACGAATCCACGAAGTATTTTTCATGGTGGTTCAATCCAATATTCGTAACTCCAACGAATATCCGTAAATTTTGGTCCACAAAAACTTTTGCAGCTATATTCGTTACACCTTCAAATCTACCCCAAAATTACAATGACTTTACAACCCTATCAAGGTTCCCACCAAGATAAGTAGACACGAACAACAAATCTAATTTCTGCACCCTCCATATTCCACCCTGGAATAAAGATGCATAATTTCTACCATTTCATTGACTCGATTCACAGTGTTTATCTAAAATTACTTATTATTTATAAAAATATTAAAAGATAACTAAAAATTATGAAATTTTTCCAGAAACCCCTAAACTCATCGAACTAGCTACTGTAAAATTTTCAATCGAAAATTCGAAGGCTTGATCCGATTTAAAAATCGAAACTTTTGACCCTAAATCCACCGAACATACTGTCAGTTTGCGCACCTAAACGGTAAAATCTATTTGACCGACCAAACGACCTTCAAAAATTACAAAAATTGGTTTCGGTGAATCTAGACTCAAAACACTATATTCTAGACAAAAGAATCGACGAAAAAGATTACGAATTGACTCTGATATGGCCTCCCAAACGTAACCCTAATTTACTGTCAGAAACTGTTTTTCAAAAAGACTTCATCTTTTCAATAAAAATCATAACTTTAATCCATAAAAGTCTAAATCCTTCTCATATAAACGTTTTTGAGACATTCTAGATGAATCATATACATGATTTTGCATGATTTCAAGATTATGAATGAACTAGGAACAAGATGGAATACAAGATACAAGAATGTTGATGCTTACTTTGAATCCAAAGATGAAGAACCCTTGAAAAACTGAAGCTTGAAGCCTTCTTGATGCCAAAATCGACAAAGGGAATGGTGGGTGTGGGGGTCGATTACTTGGACGTGGGGTATTGAGGTTGACGGCTGAATGAGGGAGTGAGAGAGAGGACCGATTTTTATAAAAAGAATGAGGAGGATTAGGGTTGTTTAGGTTTAAATATAAGTGAGATAAGGATTAGAGACTTGGTTAAATTTCAAATTACAAATTAATCTAATCTAAGGTTTAAAAAAAACTTATCTATATATATATGTACAATTCTGAAAATTTTAAAATAAATATAGATATATATATTATTATTATTATTAAAACAATATAAGTTGGCAAAAAATGTGGCTTTCTAGTGAAATTATCTAAAAAGATATCTAACTAAACCCTAAAACAACTTAGGCCAAACCAAAATTTCTATGATTTTTATAATACTACTAATATACTAAAGAGCTAATTTACCTAACCTATAAATATACGAGTAGAAATTTAAATGTAAGAACGTAAGATTTAGAACTAACCGATATTTCGGTGACGGATGTCACAGTATCCCCTACTTGAGAGAATTTCGTCCCGAAATTCAACTTGTATAGTCATGGGAGATGTTAATGCTCAAACAAATGTGGATATTTAGCTTTCATATGGTCTTCCCGTTCCCAAGTAAACTCGGGTCCTCGCTTAGAGTTCCATCGTACTTTGACTACCGGAATCTTACTGCGTTTCAACTTCTTTACTTCCCGATCCATGATCTCAACAGGTTCCTCCACAAAACGTAGAGTATTATCTATCTTGATCTCGTCCAAAGGCACCTGCAGATTCGCATCCGCCAAACATTTCTTTAAGTTAGATACGTGAAATGTATCATGTATTCCACTCAGCTCTTGCGGTAGTGTCAATCGGTATGCTACTGGCCCAATCCGTTCGACGATCTCAAATGGTCCTACATACCTTGGTGCCAGTTTTCCTTTCTTGCCGAACCGCACTATACCTTTCCAAGGCGATACCTTGAGTAATACTAGATCACCGACACTAAATTCAAGTGGTTTCCTTCGATTATCAGCATAACTCTTCTGGCGATCTCTTGCTGCTTTTATTCTTTCCTTGACTTGAAAAATCTTATCAGTGGTCTCTTGAACAATCTCCGGACCAATCAACTGACTTTCACCAACTTCAGCCCAAACAATGGGTGATCGACATTTTCTTCCATACAGGGCCTCAAACGGTGCACACTTAATACTAGTATGGTAACTATTGTTATAAGAGAACTCGATTAAAGGGAGATGAGTATCCCAACTTCCCCCGAAATCGATAACACATGCCCTAAGCATGTCCTCCAGTGTCTGTATGGTACGCTCACTTTGACCGTCAGTTTGAGGGTGATAAGCCGTACTCATATCCAACCTTGTTCCCAATGCCTTTTGTAGCATCTGCCAAAATCGTGATGTAAATCGACTATCCCGATCCGAAATGATAGACACAGGCACTCCGTGCCTCGCCACTATTTCACGAATGTAGATCGTTGCCAACTTATCCATCTTATAATCTTCACGGATTGCTAGAAAATGGGCTGACTTAGTCATCCTATCCACGATAACCCAGATTGAGTCGTGCCCACTACTAGTCCTAGGCAGTTTCGTAACAAAATCCATAGTTATATTCTCCCATTTCCACTCCGGAATCTCCGGTTGTTGTAACAGCCCAGAAGGTTTTTGGTGTTCGGCTTTTACTTTCGAGCAAGTAAGGCACTTGCTAACATAGATAGCTATGTCCTTCTTCATTCCAGGCCACCAATATAAATCTCTCAGATCATGGTACATCTTATCAGCTCCTGGATGAATAGAGTATTTCGTTGTATGGGCTTCATCCATGATCAGTGTCCTCACACCTCCCACTAGTGGTACCCAAAATCGTTCCATGAAGTACAAACCACCGTCTTTCTTTTTCTCTAGTTGCTTGTCTAAGCCTCGCAACATCTCGTTTGGAGTATTCAGATCCTTGGTTACCTCCCTCTGAGCTTCGAGTATCTTATCCTTGATGCGTGAATGAATCGTCATGCTCATAGCTCGCATTCTCCTTGGCTTAACCCTCTCTTTCCTGCTCAAAGCATCAGCTACCACGTTAGCCTTACCCGGGTGGTAGCGAATCTCGCAGTCGTAGTCACTGAAAAGTTCGACCCAATGTCTCTGTCTCATATTTAACTCCTTCTGATCGAAGATATGTTGCAGACTCTTATGATCGGTATAAATGACGCTTTTAGTCCCGTACAAATAGTGTCTCCAGCTTTTAAGCGCAAAGACTACAACACCTAGCTCTAGGTCATGAGTGGTATAGTTCTTCTCGTGAGTCTTCAGTTGTCGAGACGCGTAAGCAATTACCTTGCCCCTTTGCATCAGCACACATCCCAGGCCTTGGTTTGATGCATCGCAGTATACTACAAAGTTGTCCGACCCATCGGGTAAAGTCAGAATTGGTGCGTTACACAACCTATCTTTCAGCGTTTGAAATGCCTCCTCTTGTTCTTCTCCCCAACTAAACTTCTTGTCTTTCTGTGTTAGAGAAGTAAGTGGCTTCGCAATCTTCGAAAAATTCTCGATAAACCGACGATAGTAACCTGCCAATCCTAAGAAAGAACGGATCTCCGAGGGTGTATTAGGGGTTCTCCATTTCTCTATGGCCTCAATCTTACCGGGGTCCACATGTATGCCGTCTTTATTAACCACATGGCCGAGGAAGTGAACCTCCCGCAACCAAAACTCGCATTTCGAAAACTTGGCAAACAATTTCTCCTCTTGGAGCAGTTCTAGTATCTGTCGTAAATGACCTTTATGTTCATCCTTAGACTTAGAATAGATCAGAATATCATCAATAAAGACGATAACAAATTTGTCCAGAAATGGTTTACACACGCGGTTCATTAGGTCCATGAACACCGCAGGAGCATTTGTTAACCCGAATGGCATAACCGTGAACTCAAAATGTCCGTAACGAGTTATAAATGCAGTCTTTGGAATATCAACCTCGCGTACCCTCAACTGGTGGTAGCCGGATCGAAGGTCGATTTTGGAGAAATAACGCGATCCTTGCAATTGATCAAACAAGTCGTCAATCCTAGGGAGAGGATATCGGTTCTTGATCGTAAGTTTGTTAAGCTCTCGGTAGTCGATGCACATTCGAAAGGAACCATCTTTCTTCTTAACGAATAGAACGGGTGCTCCCCAGGGCGATTGACTGGGTCGAATGAATCCTTTACTCTGGAGTTCCTGAAGTTGGTTTGACAACTCCTGCATTTCCGATGGTGCTAGCCGATAAGGTGGCCTTGCGACAGGGGTCGCTCCTGGGATTAAATCAATACCGAATTCCACTTGTCGAGTAGGGGGCAAACCGATCAGATCCTCCGGAAACACCTCGCGAAATTCCCGTACAACAAGAATATCTTCAAGCTTCTTCTCATCCTTAGCTGCGCTCCTAAGATGTCTCGAGTTCCCTTCAGGTCGTTCACCCGGGACTTCCAAAACCTCTCCATTCGATAAGGGTATCCGTACTATCTTCTCATGACAAATTATTTCTGCCTTAAACCTCGATAACCAGTCCATTCCCACAATTACATCAAAACTACCATGCCCAAAAGGTATAAGATCTATGGAAAAATTGCGGTCTACCAAGCCCAAAGTGCAACCACGTATAATCTTATCTATTTCTACTCTTTTCCCGTTGGCTATCTCTATCGTATAACTACTTTCTAGTCTACTAGGTTTCACATTCAGTAACGGTACAAATTCAGTAGAAATAAAGCTAAAATCAGCACCAGAATCAAACAAGACAGTCGCATAGATATCATTTAAGGAGAAAGTACCCGTCACAATGTTGGGATCGTTGCGTGCTTCATTAGCTCCCATGACAAACGTTCTCCCACGAGCTTGGTTTTCAGTGTTGGGTTAATTACGATTTCCTTCGATAGCCAGTGCTTGATTTCGGCGATTGCCTCCCTGACCAGGTGCCCTGTTCAACCTTGGACAAGTATTTCTATAGTGATCGGTACCACCACATTCAAAGCACGCCCCACGGTTTCCAATCGGCTGCACTGCGTTAACTGGCGCCACCATCCTTGCCCCACTTCTGCAATCCCTAGCATAGTGCCCCAAACGGTTGCAGGTCATACAAGAACGGCACGGCACATTCGGGAAATGATGGTAGTTACAGACAGAGCACTTCGGCGCGGGACCTGCGTACCCCTTTCTGAAAGGATCAGTTGCTACGAATCCAGCCGCCACTCTCGCTCGTTTGTTGTCATTTCTAGCATTTCCGGATCTACTTCCCTCACCGCTTTCTTTCCTCTTCTCACTGGTCCTAGTCAACTTACCGGTTCTGACAGCGTCATCGGTTAAGGTTCCGGCTTTTTGTATGGCACTTTGGATTGTGGTCGGTTCCGTTGCCGCTACCATTGATCGTATCTCAGGAACCAATCCGTGAATATACCTTTCAATCCATTGGGACTCAGGGGTGACTAGGTGCGGAACCAGTTTGGCTAGTTCATGGAAACGGTCGGTATATGCTGCATGATTAGCACCCACCATAGTAAGGTTCCAGAATTCCGACTCCAGCCTTTGCATTTCATTTCTCGCGCAAAACTCCTGTATCATCAGTGCCTTGAGATCTTCCCACGACATCCCCATTGCCGCAGTCCTACCCCTAGCTTGAACCTGTGTGTTCCACCATGTTAAGGCTTTATGAATCAGGGAACTAGTGGCATACTTCACCTTCTGGTTCTCAGCACAGTTGCTGATGTCTATCACTGCTTCCATTTTCTCAATCCACCTTGTAAGTGCCAAGGCTCCCCCTTTTCCATCGAAGTCCCTTGGCTTGCAGGCCGTGAACTCCTTGTAACTGCAGCCATTTCTCTCACCACCAGTTCTACCAGCACCTCCTCTTCCGGCAGCGTCTTCGCCACCGCCTCCGGTAGCTCGGTTGTTGATCTCATTGGTGATCTGAGTAACAAGATTAGGAATGATAGCTTGCACTTGCTGCTCTATGAGCTCAGCGATATCGGGATTTTCTCCCCCTCCGTTTTCCGGTCCAGTACCGCGACCACCACGACCGCCACGGCCGCGTTGATTTAAACGTGCAGAGTTCCGCGGAGGCATGATTCTATAAGGAAAGTAATTTCATGAATTAGAAGAAGTACAAGTACCACGCTTGTATGACATCTAACGTGACATACACATAGGAATTGTTGCTTTTAGCCATATAGGTATAAGGGAAGATTTCGCGCTTAACTGACAAGTTGATATCACATTCCTATTACCCGTCCATAATTTGTTTTCACAAAATGTTTCGTGATACCTTAAGTGTCCTTGTGCTAGGTATGTGTGCATGGCGGTGATCAGGCGCAATGCATCCATACTTATCACAATTTCCCTTAAAGCACCACTATTCATCCCGATCCAACAACTTAGGCTGGTCCCTAAACCTACTATCCTATAGGGTTAGGTAGTCATGAACACTTAGTATACATGATACGGAACCATATAGTCACTCGAATTACTGACCCTACTCTAACGCAACAATCAAACAAGAACATGCAATAAAGCTAGATCAGAATTCTAAGTCTATATGATTGTAACCACATGCATTATAAGTATTTACAAAAACCCTTCCCTTTTCTATAATTAAACACATAACATAAAGTAACACGACATTTAGGTATGCACGTAGACGTTTAAGAAGTTTAAATCGAGGTATAGAGTCGCCAAACAACAACCATCATTGAAGAGTAGTCATCAAAAGAAATTCAATTCAATAGTTGCCAAAGCAAATCTCACAGTTATAAACAAATTCCAAATTTCAAAATCTAGAACTAAAATCATTCGCATGAAAATCCCTAGTTAAAACTATCCAGAAACGGAAAGCATCGCTAATTCTAGTTAAACTATTCGGCTAAAACTTCCTCTAATCTTCTTTTGGATCTCCCTCATAGGTCTCTCCAGGGTCTTCTTCTGGATCTTCCCTAGGGGCCTCTTCTGGATCTTCCTCAGGCTCCTCTTCTGAGTCTTCTCTTAAGGCCTCAAGTTGTTGCCCCTGCTCTCTTTGCGTTTCTTCCAATGCCTGAATCCTGTGACCCTGCTGTACTTGATCGAGTTCCCGGGACCTCACCCTTTCCTGCAACGCACCCATTTGAAATTGAAGTTGCTGAACGGTCTCTCGTAGGACGCTTGGGATGATCGGATTTTCAGGTCCAGCTGGAATTGGCTCTGGACGCCCGTACGGTGCGTAGCGAGGTCGGCTTGTTGCTACATGCTCGATCACATGGTATTGTCCGTCCCCCGACCGGATCATTTCTACCGAATGCATCGCCAACCTGAGCTGGCGAATCTCTTCTACCCTCTGACGGAGCTGCTGTTCCGTCTCAGCGAGTCTTCTCCTCAGCTCGGCGATCTCAGCTAGTTCTCCTCTCGTACAGACTCTATAGGTGTAAACCATCGTATCTAAAAAAAAGAAAAAAAGAAAAGAAAATCCGGTATAAGCGCTGGCGATTATTACCGAAACCTACATCGGCTCGCTCGAAAAAAAAAATGCCGTCCCATGAGAAAAATGCTCACGTAGAGTAATATGCACAAATAATACCTATTATGCAACTATATGAGGTGCTTAGGTTATAGTCTAGGCCAATCCACCTAATTCTCTATAATAACCTGGGACCTGTGATACCACGAAACATTTTGTGAAAACAAATTATGGACGGGTAATAGGAATGTAACAACCTGGGACCTGTAATACCTATTATGCACAAGGACACTTAAGGTATCACGAAACATTTTGTGAAAACAAATTATGGATGGGTAATAGGAATGTGATATCAACTTGTCAGTTAAGCGCGAAATCTTCCCTTATACCTATATGGCTAAAAGCAACAATTCCTATGTGTATGTCACGTTAGATGTCATACAAGCGTGGTACTTGTACTTCTTCTAATTCATGAAATTACTTTCCTTATAGAATCATGCCTCCGCGGAACTCTGCACGTTTAAATCAACGCGGCCGTGGCGGTCGTGGTGGTCGTGGTACTGGACCGGAAAACGGAGGGGGAGAAAATCCCGATATCGCTGAGCTCATAGCGCAGCAAGTGCAAGCTATCATTCCTAATATTGTTACTCAGATCACCAATGAGATCAACAACCGAGCTACCGGAGGCGGTGGCGAAGACGCTGCCGGAAGAGGAGGTGCTGGTAGAACTGGTGGTGAGAGAAATGGCTGCAGTTACAAGGAGTTCACGGCCTGCAAGCCAAGGGACTTCGATGGAAAAGGGGGAGCCTTGGCACTTACAAGGTGGATTGAGAAAATGGAAGCAGTGATAGACATCAGCAACTGTGCTGAGAACCAGAAGGTGAAGTATGCCACTAGTTCCCTGATTCATAAAGCCTTAACATGGTGGAACACACAGGTTCAAGCTAGGGGTAGGACTGCGGCAATGGGGATGTCGTGGGAAGATCTCAAGGCACTGATGATACAGGAGTTTTGCGCGAGAAATGAAATGCAAAGGCTGGAGTCGGAATTCTGGAACCTTACTATGGTGGGTGCTAATCATGCAGCATATACCGACCGTTTCCATGAACTAGCCAAACTGGTTCCGCACCTAGTCACCCCTGAGTCCCAACGGATTGAAAGGTATATTCACGGATTGGTTCCTGAGATACGATCAATGGTAGCGGCAACGGAACCGACCACAATCCAAAGTGCCATACAAAAAGCCGGAACCTTAACCGATGACGCTGTCAGAACCGGTAAGTTGACTAGGACCAGTGAGAAGAGGAAAGAAAGCGGTGAGGGAAGTAGATCCGGAAATGCTAGAAATGACAACAAACGAGCGAGAGTGGCGGCTGGATTCGTAGCAACTGATCCTTTCAGAAAGGGGTACGCAGGTCCCGCGCCGAAGTGCTCTGTCTGTAACTACCATCATTTCCCGAATGTGCCGTGCCGTTCTTGTATGACCTGCAACCGTTTGGGGCACTATGCTAGGGATTGCAGAAGTGGGGCAAGGATGGTGGCGCCAGTTAACGCAGTGCAGCCGATTGGAAACCGTGGGGCGTGCTTTGAATGTGGTGGTACCGATCACTATAGAAATACCTGTCCAAGGTTGAACAGGGCACCTGGTCAGGGAGGCAATCGCCCAAATCAAGCACTGGCTATCGAAGGAAATCGTAATCAACCTAACACTAAAAACCAAGCTCGTGGGAGAGAGTTTGTCATGGGAGCTAATGAAGCACGCAACGATCCCAACATTGTGACGGGTACTTTCTCCTTAAATGATATCTATGCGACTGTCTTGTTTGATTCTGGTGCTGATTTTAGCTTTATTTCTACTGAATTTGTACCGTTACTGAATGTGAAACCTAGTAGACTAGAAAGTAGTTATACGATAGAGATAGCCAACGGGAAAAGAGTAGAAATAGATAAGATTATACGTGGTTGCACTTTGGGCTTGGTAGACCGCACTTTTTCCATAGATCTTATACCTTTTGGGCGTGGTAGTTTTGATGTAATTGTGGGAATGGACTGGTTATCGAGGTTTAAGGCAGAAATAATTTGTCATGAGAAGATAGTACGGATACCCTTATCGAATGGAGAGGCTTTGGAAGTCCCGGGTGAACGACCTGAAGGGAACTCGAGACATCTTAGGAGCGCAGCTAAGGATGAGAAGAAGCTTGAAGATATTCTTGTTGTACGGGAATTTCGCGAGGTGTTTCCAGAGGATCTGATCGGTTTGCCCCCTACTCGACAAGTGGAATTCGGTATTGATTTAATCCCAGGAGCGACCCCTGTCGCAAGGCCACCTTATCGGCTAGCACCATCGGAAATGCAGGAGTTGTCAAACCAACTTCAGGAACTCCAGAGTAAAGGATTCATTCGACCCAGTCAATCGCCCTGGGGAGCACCCGTTCTATTCGTTAAGAAGAAAGATGGTTCCTTTCAAATGTGCATCGACTACCGAGAGCTTAACAAACTTACGATCAAGAACCGATATCCTCTCCCTAGGATTGACGACTTGTTTGATCAATTGCAAGGATCGCGTTATTTCTCCAAAATCGACCTTCGATCCGGCTACCACCAGTTGAGGGTACGCGAGGTTGATATTCCAAAGACTGCATTTAGAACTCGTTACGGACATTTTGAGTTCACGGTTATGCCATTCGGGTTAACAAATGCTCCTGCGGTGTTCATGGACCTAATGAACCGCGTGTGTAAACCATTTCTGGACAAATTTGTTATCGTCTTTATTGATGATATTTTGATCTATTCTAAGTCTAAGGATGAACATAAGGGTCATTTACGACAGATACTAGAACTGCTCCAAGAGGAGAAATTGTTTGCCAAGTTTTCGAAATGCGAGTTTTGGTTGCGGGAGGTTCACTTCCTCGGCCATGTGGTTAATAAAGACGGCATACATGTGGACCCCGGTAAGATTGAGGCCATAGAGAAATGGAGAACCCCTAATACACCCTCGGAGATCCGTTCTTTCTTAGGATTGGCAGGTTACTATCGTCGGTTTATCGAGAATTTTTCGAAGATTGCGAAGCGACTTACTTCTCTAACACAGAAAGACAAGAAGTTTAGTTGGGGAGAAGAACAAGAGGAGGCATTTCAAACGCTGAAAGATAGGTTGTGTAACGCACCAATTCTGACTTTACCCGATGGGTCGGACAACTTTGTAGTATACTGCGATGCATCAAACCAAGGCCTGGGATGTGTGCTGATGCAAAGGGGCAAGGTAATTGCTTACGCGTCTCGACAACTGAAGACTCACAACACTATATTCTAGACAAAAGAATCGACGAAAAAGATTACGAATTGACTCTGATATGGCCTCCCAAACGTAACCCTAATTTACTGTCAGAAACTGTTTTTCAAAAAGACTTCATCTTTTCAATAAAAATCATAACTTTAATCCATAAAAGTCTCAATCCTTCTCATATAAACGTTTTTGAGACATTCTAGATGAATCATATACATGCTTTTGCATGATTTCAAGATTATGAATGAACTAGGAACAAGATGGAATACAAGATACAAGAATGTTGATGCTTACTTTGAATCCAAAGATGAAGAACCCTAGAAAAACTGAAGCTTGAAGCCTTCTTGATGCCAAAATCGACAAAGGGAATGGTGGGTGTGGGGGTCGATTACTTGGACGTGGGGTATTGAGGTCGACGGCTGAATGAGGGAGTGAGAGAGAGGACCGATTTTTATAAAAAGAATGAGGAGGATTAGGGTTGTTTAGGTTTAAATATAAGTGAGATAAGGATTAGAGACTTGGTTAAATTTCAAATTACTAATTAATCTAATCTAAGGTTTAAAAAAAAAAAACTTATCTATATATATATGTACAATTCCGAAAATTTTAAAATAAATATAGATATATATATATTATTATTATTAAAACAATATAAGTTGGCAAAAAATGTGGCTTTCTAGTGAAATTATCTAAAAAGATATCTAACTAAACCCTAAAACAACTTAGGCCAAACCAAAATTTCTATGATTTTTATAATACTACTAATATACTAAAGAGCTAATTTACCTAACCTATAAATATACGAGTAGAAATTTAAATGTAAGAACGTAAGATTTAGAACTAACCGAGATTTCGGTGACGGATGTCACAAGGAAGGTCTGAGTGACCTAATACGATGGATAGCTGAGGGAGCTTCTTCTGACAATGAAGCTGAGGAGTCGGATCAAAGGGGAGCATCTAGAGCTGAATCATATCATCGAGCTGAGTAACCTACTCAGGTTAAGCCTTCCTCTCCCTCTGGTTCTAAGTCATCTTCAGAGTCTGCATTCGTTGCAAGACCAAGACAAGGTATAACTCCTCCTTTCTCAACTTCTACTCACTTTTCTCCATCATCATTTGGAGATAAGACTGTGGTAAACCCAACCCAGTCTAACCCATCTCCTCCACCTTCCATTCAACTCCACTCTGAAGCCACCCCTAGTATGCCCACTGCTACTAGGGAGAAAATCCAAATCTATACCCGTAAAACTGCCAAAGGTGGTGCCACTGCTAAAGGCATCACTAGTGCTGAGATCACATTGATCCCTCCCCAGGCAGGAGTTGAGGGGGAGATGCCTACTCTAAAGGGGTTAACCTCGAGGCTCGTATCAACCCTACAGCCTTATCCGGGTGTGGTGTCTACTCAGCCCACACTCTCTATGTTAGTCCATTATAACAAGTGATTCAAGTAATATGTAGGATAGATTGAAGGTTTGTATGTAGAACTAGAGAGAATATGTAAAAACACCATGAAAACACATAGTTCTTTATTTCATTTATGAGCAAAACCTTTTGCTATTACAATAGCCATATCTCTATATATACTCCATGAGTATATTACATAGAAACTCCTATTTCTATACAATTTATGAATTTACACTCTAGAGCCATGGGAGAGCCTGATACTGTGCCTGAGCAGACACACTCAGGTAACATTGAAAGAATGACAAATCCCCAGGGTCAATCACCCCCCTCCAAACCAATAAGCCAACCACCTACCCATACACTTCACGTTTCGAGCCCAATTACTTATCTTCACTTCTCACACCCACTTGCATGACCTGTCAATGTTTCATCTCAGTACCAAGGTGATTCACAGGTCCAAACTCTGGTGCACATGAGTTTGAGGGTATACACCAACCCTTGGATGATGCACCCAAACACTTATCACTTCCTGTTTTTGACTCTTTCGATTCACAGGCTAAACATTCTGAGTCTAACGACAGGAGTAAGTCTCCTCCAGAAGCATCTGCCTCCTCAGGCATTGAACAGTTGAAACAATATGTTGCAGCTCAGTTTGGTTTGTTCCATCTTAAGCAGAAGAAGCACAATCGACAAATCTATCAAAGATTTGAGAAGTTGACTAAGGATGTTCAAGAGATCGCCTCTGCAGTTGCTGCACTCCAACAACAACAGACTTCGACCCCTGTTGATGATGACAAAAAGGGGGAGAAGGATCTAGCTGAAGCTGACGCTGAGTTAGTTCAAGCTGAAGCTTTACCGACACTGGCAAATGGAGCAGAGAGGCAAGCTCAGTTTGAGGGGGAGCTAAGCTAGAAAAAGAGGAACCTGCAGCTAAGAAGTAAAAAGTGATAGAATCTGAATCTGAAGCTGACAGTGTTTCTGAGACTGAGGAAGAAACAAAAGAAGAAAAGGCCACTAGGGTTATGATTGAAATGCTCGAACAAGAGGAAGCTAATGAGTTAGGCATTTCACTTGAAGAGCTGAGAAAAAGAAAAGAGAAGGAGGCAAAGAACCAAGAAAAGGAAAAAGAGAGAAAAGCTTTGGCTCAAGCTGAAGCTGACTACACTGGTCCGAGACCTGATCCTATCCCATATACAGATGCATAAATTCAAGAGTGTTATTTTAGAAGAAGCTCAAGCGGAGAGATCACATGCATGACTTTGAGCAGAGTCAATGGAGCCATCATTCTCAACTTAGAATTTGTTGTAAATCTACAATGGGAATGGACCTGAGATTTGTTCACAGGATGGGCTACATAGAATGGAAAAGAATTATAATGATGCTCAAGAAGTTCAAAAGAAGTCAAATCAAGCAAGAGATCTTCGCTGAAGTTTCTAAACTGATCAATAGAGCTGAGGAGCTGAGATGTGTTCCAGTTCCTGGTCTGTAACGGGAGAAACTATTTGAAGTACCTGGAGGTGTGGAGTTCAAAGAGAATCAAGTTATTAATGCACCTGTTCAGGGGTTTATGTTTAAGGATCAGGCAGGCAAACCTAACTGTATCAAGCTGAATGAGATCTGCTATCTGAAAGCTAGGGATGCCTTACATATTAGAAGTTGTTGTGGTGATGATGGCTCAAATAAATTTGTGAGATACAAGCTGAACAAGATCATCAGAGTACAACAGAAGGAACTCGGAGGAAATATAGAAGCTGAAAAGTTGCTAGATGAAATCAACAAAGAAACCATTAACTGGGAACTTCTACATCCTGAGTTTATAAGATAATAGATTAGTTCTATTATAAATATTAGATTACTTCTAATTTTTGTAAGCACTATGTGTGCATGATCTGAGTGATCAAAACCTTTGTATTCTGATGTGTTCAAGTAAAATTAATACGAGTATTAGTTTGATATGTTCAACTGTGTTATTATATGTTCATAATTATCAGTCTGATTAGTTCAGCTTGAATGAATAACCGATTAGTTCTTATTCATTAACATGATTGGTTGGTTTGTTCAACTTAAAGTTGGTATGTTCCACTTATAATTGATAAGTTCAGTTAAAATTGATAAGTTCAATTAATATTTGATTAGTTCAAAAACAAAATCTTAATAAGTTTAAGATTTAAAACATAATTCTGTTAAACAAACTTAAGAACTGTTTGATTGTTTTGTCATCATCAAATAGGGGGAGTTTGTTGGGAATATGATCTCATCAGTTAAGATTTGATGAGACAAAGTTAAGTTTGTAAGATGAGTTCTAAATACAACCTAAACAGAATTATGAACCTTAGTCGGACTGAACACTTATAGTGTTTCAGACTGAGCATAAGTTGAATATAAGCTGAGCATATATTCGATCAGCTTAGACTATATCTTAGTAAGATTATCAATATGTTTGATAAGCTGTTGTTAGGCCGTAATAACAAGTGGTTCATGTATCATGTAGGATAGATGAAGGTTTCCATATGTAAACTAGAGAGAATATGAATTTACACCATAGAAAACACCTAGTTTATTCTTTCATTATGCTCAAACCTTTTACATTACATATGTCATATCCCTATATATACTCCATATGAGTATATTACAATTAAACTCCTATTTCTATACAATATTATACTTTACATTCTCCCCCTTTGTATTGAAATAGGAGTGTACACGCCAGTAATCTAAGTCTTCCTTATATTATATAAGCAGTTTTGGATGTAGCGTCCCACCAAATACATCAGTCTGAAACAATGCTTTATCCTGAGCTTTTCACAACGGAAGCATAAACACTTTTGATGTGTTGGGAAGAATTTTTTTTTGTCTCCCCCTACAATGTAGCTCAAATTGTTTTCATGTCTTCATATGATAGATCTTTACTCCCCCTAGACATGACATAGACTGATGCTTCTTTCTTTCTCTCCCCCTTGAGTAGACACAATAATTTTTCAATATGTTCTTTTACTCCCCCTCAACAACTGAATCAACAATGTAAAATTTCTTCACTTTTTATTCTCCCCCTCATGATGATTATAATACTTTATGAGCATCATGCATAAAATACATCACCATGAGATTCAGTTGTAACAAACATGAAATAGGGTTGGGGATGATCCTATATTTCAAGTCAAAATAATCTTTAAACATTCCCTGACTTGAATAGATACTTGAACCACTCTGATTGTTGAGAAGTGGTAATGATTTGATCTGAATTCTTGAAGATTTATAGCTCTGTGTTGGATGTAAAATGATATTGGAGAATAATGTTGTCAAGTAAGCCTCCCAATACCGTGTAATCAACCTTGACTAGATCACAACAAGTGGAAAAAATTCTGGAATTCATACGGATGCAAACAAACTTGGGAACACATAAAAGGATATTTGACTGTGAACTGTAATAAGATCAGGGAGTCGGATTCATCCTTATTTGAGAGCTCACGAATGAACTTTCAAAATCTTAAAAAAATTGATGAAACCTGGTGTTGCTCAATTCTTAAAACAAATTCACCAACAATGTGATCTGGGACATCAGAAATGACTGATAAAAGATAACCAAGATCCAAAAGAAACAAGGAATGGATGGCCCAAATCTGGTTTTGAGACCAAAAATTGGTGACACGAAGAAAGAAGAACCAAAAATCAGTTAGGAAAGAGCCGGATGACTAGACATAAGGGTACTAGACAATCAGCACATGGTTCACGGGAAAACAGAATATGACCTAAATCTAGAAACATCATAATGATAACTGAAACTTTGAGAACTCCTGACTCAGCCAAAAAACCCAAACACTAGTCTTAGGAATCAAGGTGACAAGGTAATGCAGCCAGAACAACGACGACGAGCGTTCGGGGGCAGCGCCCCATATAGCGGGGTCCAAGGGGTGGCAACCCCTGGCGGGGTCCAAGGGGCAGAGCCCCTGGCTGGGGTCGAGCTGCTAAGTCAGCTTGAAAATTTTTGAAATTGAAAAATATTGCTACGGCAGAAATAATCAGAATTCTAAAAATCCTGAAAAATGAGTGTAAATCCGGATGATCTAAAAGAGTGTAATTCCAAACAATCTGAAATCCGATCAAAGTTGAATTCCGAATAATCTTGAAATCCGAATAAACTAGAAATCCGATCAAAGTTGAATTCGGAATAGAGTTGAAATCCGAACAATGATTAACACTTGAAATCAGATCAAAGTTTATTCGGAATTCAGGAAAACTGAACAACTTTTATTCGGAATAAAGAAAATCCGAACAAATTATATGTGGAATTCATCAAATCCGAACAATTTCTATTCGGATTACAGCAAATCCGAATGATTCAAAACCTAATTCCGAATGATTCAACCCTGGAATTCCGAACACTTCATCTTTTTCCCGTTTAGATTCAAAAATTCTTCAAATTTGCACGAATCTGTATATTTCTTGCCCAGATCACTTCGTATACCCCCGAAATACACTTCTCTAACATCGATTATCATTAAAATCAATCAAACAAGCCAAATCGATCAAATTTCTTCAAGAACTTCAAAAACTCAAAAACTCAAAAATCTTCAAATTGTCCACTGATCTGTGAATGAATTGACTTCTTTTTTTATCAACAAGTGTTTCTATGATCACTGCGACCCTAATCCAACCAAATAACACTCAAAAACTCCATTTAATCTTGACTTTGATTATGAACCCGAAAGTTTGATCAATTTTGCACGAATCTTCAAATTTTGATTTGTTGATGATGAATTCAGAATCAAATCACACTCCTTTGGCTCTGATACCACTTGTTAGTCTCATGTAACAAGTGATTCAAGTATAATGTAGGATAGATGAAGGTTTTCATATGTAAACTAGAGAGAATATGAATTTACACCATAGAAAACACCTAGTTTATTCTTTCATTATGCTCAAACCTTTTACATTACATATGTCATACCCCTATATATACTCCATGAGTATATTACAACTAAACTCCTATTTCTATACAATATTATACTTTACAGCTGTGAATGTCACCTAAGATATAGGTTGAGTATTCAGCTTGATGTGTTTCGAGCTGAGTGACTCAGCTTGTAGACTGAGTCAGCTCAACAGAGTTGCTAAATAAGTTCTAGCTAACTCTTAGGACTTCTAAGGATGAGTTAATGATTATACGTGTTAGTACATGTTTGTTTTCGGGTTTGTTCTCGAAGAACTCAGCTTGATGAGTTTCAAGTTGAGTAACTCAGTCCGAGTAAGAAGTCAGTTTAAGAGAATTTAAATATGTTTTAATATCATCTTTTATCTCTCTATATTTATGGCAAGGATAAGAAGATTCTAGAATCAAGATTGAAGATTGAAGATTCAAGATAAGAAGATTCAAGATTCAAGATTCCGGGTTATCCGTTAGTTAGTTAGCAAATTAGGATTAGTTCTAGTTTGTTAGGATCCGTAGGAACACGATTATAAATACTTATCTCCTGATAAGTTTTAAGGGACGACGACGACTACGACTACGATAGAGCCAAAACTCAAGTCTCACCTCAACATTGATCGTATGTGTTACGAGTCTTGATTCATTGTTTGTCAGTTCAACATGATCAAGAAACTCACAGATTTCCAAGCTATTCGTGTGTTCGAATATTCACATTTGTTGTGAAATTGGTAAGTATTCAATCTGTGATTAAATCATGTTTAGAGAGTCGTCTGGTATCTATAATCATAAGTTGATTATAGATAGCAAAGTTTGAGAGATTGAGATATTTGATTTACATTAGGTGTTTACATATCAAGTGTTGCATACTTGATAGAGTCTGTAATCATCTTCTTATTAATGAAAAAAAAGCATTCGATTGTGTGGTTTGATGTGTGTTAACACTTTTTATTGATTGGTTCAATTTTCCGCAGAAAGTGTATTCAACCCCCCTTCTACACATTACTTACTTGTTGACCTTCTCACTAAGGGACCAACAGAAATGCTTTCTAATTTCATAAACACGACTTGTTTATCTAAGTATTTATATAGTGAGATTAATATTCATGTAACTACAACAATTATTGCATAAGATCACTATGAATCACCTATTAAGCCAAAACTTGACTTATTAGTAACCTTTAGTCACAACTAGACTAACTTTATTCATCAACAAACATATGTGCACGTATATAAATTAAAAATTATTCAAATGTTAAAATTAAACCATAATGTCAACCAAAAAGTTGAAAATATGACAATAATATCCAAAGCTTTAAATAAAAATTTTAATAACTAAAAAATTGAATTATTAAATATCCGAAAAGCACGTGGGATCTCTAATGTCGAGCCGCTTCACTTTCCATTACATCCTACAATAAACGATTGCAAGATATTAGAATACTCACAAACACTTTACAAGTGGAAAGTGACAAAGAAGTTAATCACACGATACCTGAGGACCCAGTCTTGCCTCCTACTTCGTGAACCTTCGGACAATCTTTCTTCCAGTGTCTGATCTCACCATACTTGAAGCACCGATTCTCGGTCCATGCTTAGTTTGTCTTTGACTTCTTGCCCTTGTTGTTGTTACTACCCTTGGGTGCATTCTGGCTGGGCTCGGTTTTACCCTTTCCCTTTTCGTTGCGCCCCTTTCTCTTGTTACTTCCACCATTGCCCACTATGAGAACGTCCTTAGGCTTGGTTCCGATACTCTGCTATGCAGTCTTAAGCATAGAATGCAGCTCTGCCACGGATTTTCCCATGTTGTTGTAGTTGACTATAATAGGCTTATAGTCATCTGATAACCAGTTGAGTATCGTATCCGTTGCTAGCTGCAATGGTACTGGGTGCCCAAGTCTCTCTAGGTGGTCCATATACCTTTTTATTTTCATGACATGGGCACTGACCGATGTCCCCTTTGCCGTTATGCACGAGTTAAACACCCTAGTGGCATCATAACGCTCTGTGCGGGCTTGCTCCTGGAACATATCCCTTAAATGGCGGATCATGTCATAAGCAGGAGTCTCCATCATGCTTGTCTGCAACTCTGGACTCATTGTTGCAAACATGAGACAACTAACATCAAGGGCGTCATTGGAGCGCTTTTGATAAGCCTCCCTGACATCTGCCCTAGCGTTGTTGGCAGGAGGATTTCCTAGAGGTTGTTCTGGGACGTACCACTTTCTCTCGTGCCTTAGCACGATCCGTAGATTTCGCTCCCATGTGAGAAAGTTTGGTCCGGTGAGCTTATCCTTCTTTAGGATAGAGCGAAGTGAGAAGTTGTTAGTGTTGGTAACGTTGGTTGCCATCTACAAATTAAAACTCGGTTTAATTAGTAATTGCAAATAAACTTTTCTAACATATATTAATAAAGTCTTAAATAATATATATGAGACCTAGGACCCATATTTCACATACTTGACGCAAGGTTTGGGTACTTCCCGCCAAGTCATGTTATTTCTGGTAGGTAACACTCTTTACCAATCGTACCTATCTGATACGACTCCTAGAACTTCGTAGAGTACTTAGATAAAATCTAGTATGTTTAACTCTACTCTAGTGTATTTTGGGCCGGGACTCCCGATTATCACCAAAATAGATCGCACCACCTAAGACAGTATGAATTCTGGCCGGGACTCCCGATCATCGCAGAACCTTTCATACCCTTTCCCGCAATGGTTTGAACCCGGATGCCCAAGGTTTGGGCACTTCCGACACCCGAGTACCGTTTAACAGCAAAGGTGTACCATTAGATGGGTAGCACACATATCTAAGATTTTTCTTGGGTTTTATAATTAAGTTTAAAAGAAAAACTTAATTTTCCAGTTTTTGAAAAACCATTTTAAAACCGTCCGTTTTAAAAATACGATTTATATGTGTACATATACTAGGTGCACAAAACGGCTTTATAAGTTTTTAAAAAAACTTATAATCTTGACAAAACTTTAAATTTACAAAAATTTAACTAATACGACTAACAAACTGAAGTCGTACTCTAGTTTGTCCTAAAACGTGGTTTTCTCTGTTTAATAATTGTCTATTATTAAACTATTCATATAGCATCACACACATATAAGAGTAAGCAATGAACACAACCACGTAGATAATAAAAGAGGTATATTCTTTGCTAATTGAAACCTAATGGTCATTCTAAAGGACAAATAAAAAAAGAAAAAACTAGTCTATCTCGTCTTGATGACCATCTTCAAATCTCTCACTGGATTTGACATCTCCGGATTTGTAGTAAAACTTCCAACTCCGTGCTCTTGGTCTTCTTGTCTTTTTGGTTTTCTCAAAAATAATAAATAAAAGTCTTATTCTATTACAATTACTAATATCGCCTAAAATACACATATTATTTATATGCGATATCTGATATCATGTTCTTTGATTGCATTATTACAATAAATTAGGTTAATTATCTACTTAATTTGTTTTAATATGTGTTGTAGAGCTCTTGAGAGAATAAAAAGAGAATTTAATAAGAAATGATGAATAAAAAAGAAAGTGATAGCTTTTACACCTCTTCAATGTTTGGATCGTATCTCATTCATATGAACTCGAAACGGGGTGAGTCAAAAAGCTACGGGAACTAGACACAAGGAGCCACAATTATATTATTTTTGTACTACTCATATGGACCGTGAGTATTCTGCAATAAGGCCGTTAGTATGCTGGACTTCGGCTGAACTTATGTCAAAAATAAAACAAAGACATATAATTGTGGGCTTGACATTAGGAGTCCATTATTATTGGACATGGCTGCCATATCTTTTGTATAATGGGCCAGTAGCCCAAAAGGTAGAGAACAATTCTTGGCAATTTGATTTGGCATTTGCGTGGCCAGCGAACGAAAAGCAAGAAAAGGAAAAAAAACAAATAATGGCTGTTGAATATCTGATGAGGAGATGATATAATTCTCAAATGGCGGCTGGAATATGGAACAAAAAGTATTTAGGAATGGAATTTTACAGTGGGCCGAGAATTCTAAATTAAAAGCCCAATAAACAAAAAAGGAGGAGAGAATCATCAAATCATATGATATATATTTCTTAAATGGCGGCTACGAGGAGAGACAATGAGATACGATATATTAAATTTGATTGAGCAGCGACAGTCGATGAAAGAAACATGATGCGACAGTATTGAGAAAGGCTTGGAGATTGGATACTATTTTGAAGATCAAGGCTTGGATTTATTCGGTTATTACGGTTTTTTCATTTCTTGTCATTATGTTCTAGTTTAGTATGATCATGATAGGCTAGATTTCTGTTTTCCTCCCTAGAGGAGATGAACCTAATGACAAGTTGATGAATTTATTAAAGTTGTGTGTTTTTTAATCTTGTTCATGTCATGAATGTCTTAATCATTTTTATAATACATGTTTTAGAATCTGATTTTGGTTGTTTACAATCTGAGTTTTTTGTTAAATTAGATGATCATTATATTTAAATTAAACTTGGATCTTTATTATCTATGATCATTAGATAATCTAGACTAGTGGTTGATCGATCCTAGGTTAGACAACTACAAATCCGTACTTTCACATGCGGTTCAACATATAATGACCTTTGTATGTTGGTTTCATGTTTGTTTATTAACAATCATTTGGATTAAATATTTTCATGAATCGAATTTAATTGGCTAATTGTACGATTTAATTAATCCTTTGACCATAAGGATTGTTAATGAGTACAATTATAGGGTTAGATTTTTGGAACAAGAGTCTAATCAATTTAGGAATCAATACTTGGTCTTTATTATTCATGGCACATGATTTCTTGAATTAAATCAACTTGAAAGAGGGTGAAATCGAATCTAGGGAGGGAAGTCTTCATTATATTATTTAATTTCCAAGTTCTTTGCTTTATCGCTCTCTTGTTTCTTTGGTTTGTTTTAGGCGCTTTCTAGGGTTGTGGTGGTGGTAGTTGGTTGATAGCTCACAAAATCTTCATAAATCCCCCTTTACTTGCTTTATTTATTTTATCGCATTAGTTTAGTTTAGTTTAATATTTAAATTAATATAGTTTTATTAGATCATACTCATTTCACAAGTGTTTCACACCCGTACTTATTTTCTATACTATTATACGATTAGGTTCACTTGCCTATTTTGTGTCATAGTCGTACGTAAATAAATACGGTTTTTATAAATAAAAAAAACTGTTACGCTTTTAGCACATCAAGTTTTTGGCGTTGCTGCCGGGGAACAGTTTCATTTGATTTAATTATATTAATTTTAGTACTAAACGATCCTTCCCGCGAGTTTCGGCTCAAAGGATGTTATTTTAGTGGGTTTGCTCGTCTTTCTTCGTGACCTTCGATGTCTTTTCTGCGAATATGATCTACGACGAGGATGAACCGATCCGTTCTGAGCCAATCCATTGGGAATCCTTCCTCAAAGATCTGTTGAACGAGTTTTATGACGATGGCATTGAGCGGGATGATTACTACTTCGTTATTAAAGATGATGAGGATGACCGCACGAATGGTTTGCCCGAGGAGCCACAATATAGTCCTGAACCGTACTATCTAGGCGACTCTGATTTTGACGAGAGTTTGTGTTTTGAGCCCGATGCGGCGGTAAAATCGAGAGAAGATGCGCAGTCTGATGGAGATATTCTGGAGTGCCTCGCTGACCTGCTTGAGGAGCCGGAAGAACATGCAAAGGATAAACCATCGAATTTCGTTGAACCAGCACCCACGTTAGGTTTAGAACCAAAACCCGTTTGGGGACCTTCACTTCTTGAAAGAGAAGATATTCAAATTTGCGCAGATGAAATCCTGAATTATTTAGAATTTCTATTATTCGAGGAGGAAACTGCAAAACCAGCTCTGGAGGTAACCATGGGATCTAGTGATGAGTTAGAGTTAGGGTATGGAATTCCTCCTGCACCAGGGACCCTTTGGAACCTGTCGTGTTAGAAGAATGATCAGGCGGTTAGAAATTTAGAAAGCGGTGGGGGCCAGTTGGAGTCTTTGCTTGAGTCACGATCGAGTTCGCAATCAGGGGGAGGATTCAACATTCAGAACGCAGGAATGATGTCTTTTGGGATCTAGAAGGGTGAGCGAAACGCGATCGCAACAGCTTTAGGAGTTGGTAAATCATACATATATCCTCGTATGTACGAATATTACCACCCGCACTTTATTGCGAGTGTGAGGTCTTTCGTTCGATTTCACAGTAACTAAATTCGGAGTCAAGCTAGAGACTCGGACAAAAATAAGCGCTTCTCGGGAGACAACCCGTGTTTAGTTTAGGTTTTTCATTTCTTCCTTATTTTTATTTATTTCCCTTTCTGTTCCAACTTTGTGGGTGTGTTGACTAGAAACCCTCGCGAGACTACAACTCGTCCACTCAGGCTACCGAGGGGTTTAATGGCTTGTTGCATATGCTAAATGCAACCGTGATTTCTACGAAAGTAAGTTAGGTTTGTTTGTTTTTCTTTTTGTGTGCTTAGTTAGTTGTTTGGTTCTTTAGCCTTGATCTATCTTAACCTTTACTCCGAGTGTTTTTCTTGCAGGTGATTATGTAGTACGCGCTCATGCTGGCATATTGCTCAGCCTTATCTATTATTGCTCCACATTGTGTGATGAATGCCCGAAAGGAGTTTTTACTAATCTTTTTATACCATTGTTTTTATTTTGTCTTGATGTACAATAGGGACATTGTACAATCTAAGTGTGGGGTAGAGGGTTAGAAAAAGATTCTTAGCTTGAACTTTATTTGTCCTTGATTAAGTTATTCTTTTATCTGGGCTATAATTTTTTAAATTTTAATATCATTCGAGTAAGGGTTATATATTCGTTGAAGGTGTTAGATGTTTGATTTGTGAACAAGTTCAGAGGTTATACTTGGTATTTATGCATAGTATGTAGTGGTTTTTCATTGTTCCTTAAAAAATTCGATTTATGGTAACTAACTTTTAATTTTTGAATTATTAAAATTAATAAATGGTTATGCCCTTTTTGAATCTAAGCTTGACAAAAATAGGCTGAGTATGAATTTACTCTTTTACTAATCATATGCTTGCAAAAAAAAAAAAAGCCAATGAGCGAAAAAAAGAAAAAATATATGAAATGACAAATATATAAGTCAAAAAAGTGGTCTTTGGAACTCGAACATGTAAACTCTGAGGGGTGCTCTACACCTAATCACCTAAAGTCAACTGGCTTGGGATCGGTTGAGTTGAAAGTTCGCTACATGGGGTCCATCGAAACTCATAGACTTATATGAAAAAATAGAGCTTAAAAGATCAAATGCATATGTCAAATAAACTAGGAAAATCTACAATAAGTCTTGAGGTTGGGGGGTTCCTAAGGGGTAAATTAACCATCAAAAATTCATTAATTAAGAGTTGGTTATTTATAAAAGAGAAAGTACTTGGAATTGTGAGAAGTGAAAAGAGGACAAAAACACGGGTATATGCATAAATCTAGGTGTAATTGATGGCTTGTTTCTAATCAAACATGTTGACATTATTCAGCGTTATTTAATGTTTATGAGAATGATATTATCTGTTTAAATACCTTAGCGTTGATTAAGTTATGATTTGCTTGGAGACAAGCAAAGTTCAAGTGTAGGGTATTTTGATATCATCTAAAATACACATATTATTTATATGCGATATCTAATATCATGTTCTTTGATTGCATTATTACAATAAATTAGGTTAATTATCTACTTAATTTGTTTTAATATGTGTTGTAGGGCTCTTGAGAGAATAAAAAGAGAATTTGATAAGAAATGATGAAGAAAAAAGAAAGTGACACCTTTTACACCTCTTCAATGTTTGGATCGTATCTCATCTATATGAACTCGAAACGGGGTGAGTCAAAAAGCTACGGGAACTAGACTCAAGGAGCCACAATTATATTATTTTTGTACTACTCATATGGACCGTGAGTATTCTGCAATAAGGCCGTTAGTATGCTGGACTTCGGCTGAACTTATGTCAAAAAGAAAACAAAGACATATAATTGTGGGCTTGACATTAGGAGTCCATTATTATTGGACATGGCTGCCATATCTTTTGTATAATGGGCCAGTAGCCCAAAAGGTAGAGAACAATTCTTGGCAAATTGATTTGGGATTTGCGTGGCCAGCGAACGAAAAACAAGAAAAAGAAAAAAACAAATAATGGCTGTTGAATATTTGATGAGGAGATGATCTATATCCTATCCTATATCCTATATAACTTAAGATCTTGAAAATCCTATGTGGCATGTGTAATTAAGCTTCAAATTTGAAATTCAATGTAATTAGATAAGGTCTAAATGTGATGTGGCACTCAATTAGGTGATCTTTGGTCCCACATCGCTAGCTGAGGCAAAACAATGAGATGTCCATATATATATATATATATATATATATATATATATATTAAGATCCCACATTGCTTCTAAGAAAAAAACTGAATGATGTCTTTGCCTATATTTAGGTTTCCCATCATCTTTTGATTTTAGTTAAAAAGCTTTAGTAAAGGCCGGTTCGATGCGAGTTGCTCCAGTTCAGCGGTTTTATTCCGGTTTTAGTGAAATCGTCCGGTTCACAGTTGCCCGGTTTAGTCGCTACTTTTGAACCGGATTTAATAACGGCTCACGGTTGAACTGGTTCAACCAGCTGGTCCAGTCCGGTTTTCAAAACAGTGCAATTGGGTTAAGCATGATGAAACCGTGATATATGGCCTATGTAAAAATTTCGAATTAATTTTTTATTTTATTATAATAAATTCGGTTTTTTTGCAGTTAACATGGTTAATCATTTACCTAACTGTTTTCTGATTATTGTGTGTATATATGTGACGTCCTACGTTCTGGGCAAAAAAGAAGAGAAGAACACCCCTGAAAACATGATTTTTTTACACAAAAATCCATCATGAAGCATACATGGTTCGATAAATTCGAGTTCTTTTAACCCGAATTGATTGTTGTATCTTCAAGGAGACGCATACCCGCGCAATTTCTGTCTTAGGAGACTGCAATTGCAGGCCTCAATCAACCGAATTGAAATTCTTCGAAATCTTGAAACAAGTAAGTGTTTTATTGTTGTTATATTTCAGCAAAGATCTATTTGAGTGATTACATATTTTATATATGAAAAGACAATTGTTAACTATTTACTTTAATGGACTTATGGACTCTTAAGTCTAAAGGATGAAAACAAATGAAAACCATATCCAACAACGCTAGCTGAGGCAAAGCAAGGAGATCTCCATATCTATATATATTTTATGATCTCACATTGCTTCTAAGAAACAAACCAAATGATGTCCTTACCTATATTTAGGTCTCCCATCATCTTTTGTTTTCAATTACTATATTTTTTTGATTAAATCTTTGCAGATCTTTTAGGTGTAATTACTTAAATACTAAAAATATAAAATTTATTTTTTAAGTCAAACTAGATGAAATGTTTACTAAATAAAACCTAAAATAGAAGCCCGCATAAACTAAGTATAATTCTCAAATGGCGGCTGGAAATAAATTATTTACAGCCGCCATTTGAGAATTATACTTAGTTTATGCGGGCTTCAATTTTAGGTTTTATTTAGTAAACATTTCATCTAGTTTTACAGTGGGCCGAGAATTCTAAAGTAAAAGCCCAATACAAAGAAAAGGAGGAGAGAATCATCAAATCATATGATATATATATTTCTTAAATGGCGGCTACGAGGAGAGACAATGAGATACGATATATTAAATTTGATTGAGCAGCGACAGTTCGATGAAAGAAACATGATGCAACAGTTTTGAGGAATGCTTGGAGATTGGATACTATTTTGAAGATCAAGCCTTGGAATCATTCGGTTATTACGGTTTTTTCATTTCTTGTCATTATGTTCTAGTTTAGTATGATCATGATAGGCTAGATTTCTGTTTTCCTCCATAGAGGAGATGAACCTAATGACAAGTTGATGAATTTATTAAAATTGTGTGCTTTTAATCTTGTTCATGTCATAAATGTCTTAATCATTTTTATAATACATGTTTTAGAATTTGATTTTGGTTGTTTACAATCAGAGTTTTTTGTTAAATTAGATGATCATTATATTTAAGTTAAACTTGAATCTTTATTATCTATGATCATTAGACAACTACAAATCGGTTCTTTCACATGTGGTTCAACATATAATGACCTTTTTATGTTGGTTTCATGTTTTGTTTATTAACAAATCATTTGGATTAAAGATTTTCATGAATCGAATTTAATTGGCTAATTCTACGAGTTAATTAATCCTTTGACCATAAGGATTGTTAATGAGTACAATTATAGGGTTAGATTTTCGGAACAAGAGTCTAATCAATTTAGGAATCGACACTTGGTCTTTATTATTCATCGCACATGATTTCTTGAATTAAATCAACTTGAAAGAGGGTAAAATCGAATCTAGGGAGGGAAGTCTTCATTATATTATTTAATTTCCAAGTTCTTTGCTTTATCGCTCTCTTGTTTCTTTGGTTTGTTTTAGGCACTTTCTAGGGTTGTGGTGGTGTTAGTTGGTTGATAGCTCACAAAATCTTCATAAATCCCCCTTTACTTGCTTTATTTATTTTATCGGATTAGTTTAGTTTAGTTTAATATTTAAATTAATATAATTTTATCAAATCATACTCGTTCCCAAGTGTTCGACACCCGTACTTATTTTCTATACTATTATACGATTAGGTTCACTTGCCTATTTTGTGTCATAGTCGTACGTAAATATATACGGTTTTTATAAAAAAAACTGGTACGATTTTAGCACATCAATTACATAATAGAAAATGGGTTGTAAATGGCACGCATGCCTCCCCAAAACCAAAAATAAATAAAGAAATAAAAACATAACCACGGGTCTAGTTGGCAAAAGACTATAACCAAAACTATCTAACACAACTGGTTAACTCGACCAATATTCAAAAAACTAGAATATCCGAGTTAACAACGCAATATATATAAAATATATCAACAACCACACAATTATATATATAAACGATAATAAAAGCGATATAACAGAAAACTGATTCGTTTAACTATTCTCATCTACCCTTTTGACTAATAACTATTAATCAAAATATGAGAAATATAATATATCACCACCGTCCCACCGCCGAGCCACCACCGTCGATCAGGCTGTCGACCACCGTCGAACGCCGTTCACTTTGCCTGTGACATGCTCTCGGTTTTTCGATCAAAAACAAGAAATAAAAAAAACTTTTAAAAAACTAATCCTTTTAACCTTATTAAAAACAAACTAGTTTTTAATAATCTGATTAAGACAGGATTTAATCAAAAACCAAAAATATTAATTATTAATGTGACCAAAAACTTTGTTCCACTAATAATTAATAACCTAAAAAACTAGATTTTAACCATTAAACCAAATCTTGTTTAAATCCTTGGTCAAGATCAGATTTTAGTAAAAAGATTTATTTTTTAACCGTTTAAACAAAAACTTGTTTAAACTTTCTTGATTAAAATAAAGCCCTTTTATTCTAGATGAAAAACAAAAAACTTGTTTTGATCATCTTTATGGTTTTTGATTTTTTTATAGAGAAACAAGATGAAGAAGAAAAACTAATTAAACGAATCAACTAGGTTTTTATCAACTAAACAAACTGTTTAATTTTCTTGATTAAAAAACTTGTTTGATTAAAAGTTGTAATTCTTTAACCGTTCAAACTAACTGTTTAAACTTTCTGATCAATAGGATTAAATCTTTTAACAACTGGATAACAAAAACAAACTGTTTTCTTATTCCTCTTGATGTTCGATTTTGACAAGAACAAGTTAGAGATCAAGAACAACTAAAAACCAGATAAACTATAAACTATAGATCATAGAGCCGAGACTCTGATACCACTGAAGGGTTTTGATCTGACCAAACCACCGTAAGACACAAACTGGTCAAACCCTGGGTTCGATTCTACTGGTTCAAATTCTAAAGCGGAACTGAATTGAACACAACCCCCTAAACCCTAAAAGGGTTAGGATCTTACTAATGATCTAATGAGTTTCATATTAACAATCAAGAACAAAAGAAAATGAATTACCCCTTGATCTTGGGATTGCTAAAGTTAGTCTACCGCTACTGCACCACCAACGAACTGCTTCTAGACGGCGACTGGAATAACCAAGAAACACACAAAACCGTGTGTGTGCGTTTGCGTATAACACAAAAAGCCGATGAGGCTTTTTTCCTCTTGTGCCATCGACGCAGAAGCAAAAACCAAAACACCTTCGGGTTTTTGCTTGAGATCGACGCAGAGAGAGAGTAGGGAGGAGGCTAGGGTTGTTTTTCTTTTCAGAATGTTATCTCTCATACATAATGAGCTTTTTCTAGGTTTAAATACCTTAAACCTTATCTAAGCCCAAGTCTGTTCAATTAAAGCCCATGTCTTTAATTGAACTTTCATTCTCTACACTTTGACCCCCTAAACCTTACTAGTTAATTAATTAACTATTAATTAACTGGTCCGTTAAATATTAAAACTTAATATTTAATTTCCCTTTAAATAATAAATAACTATTTATTATTTATTTCTCTCAAATAATTAATTCAACTGATTCATTATTTCCACACAAATACTGGTAAATTCCAAACTGTTCTAATCGGGTGTGTAGCAGTGTGACCCTTTAGTCTCTTATAACATCGGACACAATGTACCCATTAATTATCTGTGCACATAATCCAACAGTACCTTGGTGTGTTGTCGTGCCCAAACCGTGCACACCGGGGTTCAAACCAATGTGGGGAGGGGTGAAAGACTTTGAGATTCCCTGATGTGACGGGTCAGAGATCACCCCGTCTTAGATTGTAAGGTCTATTTTTGTGATTCGCTGATGTGACATGCCCAAAGTGCACTTAGGAGGACTAAATATGTACGAATTATTATTTCATTTAATGTCCCAAAGATATAGGAGTCGTGTTTTTGATTAAACACGATCGGTATGGTTTATACCCACCAGAAATAGCACGGAGTCGGTGTTGTCGTGCCCAAACCGTGCACCGACAGGTGTGAAATATGGATCCAATTCTAAAATATATTTATTTAAAGGGTTATAAATTATTTTAGAGGAATTAAATTACTAAAATGTTTATTTCTTGCTATTTATTGTAGATGTCGATATTATTTGTTATACCGTTTTATACACCCGAGGAGTCTCTTAGCCTCATCATGAGCAAGTGGAAGCTTTCAGGTCCAAACTTTATGGTTTGGAAATTGCACTTTAGGAAAATCCTAAGAGCACGTGGAAGGCTGTACACAGTAGACAAACCTCCTCTAGCACGACTTGACTATTCTACAGAGGATAAAGAGTATGATACATATTACAAGTATCTGTCTGATGAATCTAACGTCATGTCAATTCTGATACTCATTATAGAATATGAGTTTTTGGATGAACTTAAGAATAAGTCGGTATTGGAGGTCGTGCAGGACTTAAAGGAGCGCATCAAGGATAGTGAGCGTTGTGGACGCTTTCTGCTCATGAAAGATACTCTTTCACAGAGGATGAAAGAAGGCCAGTTATTGAGTGATCATCTCATTAATATGAGAAGGCTATTTGATTGCTTGATGATTCTGGGATCACAAGTCAGTAAGCATGAACTTGTAATGCTCTTGGTCGGTTCCCTAACTGACCGCTATCAGGCAGAGGTAGTGGACAAGATTGGTGAACCAGATACAACAGTAGTTGGTATGCACGAGCTCTTAATGTGCATAGATGACCAGGTACACCCGGACCCCTTTGATGCAACAGTAGTTGCGTCAATGGAGGAAGACAACTGGATTGATGAGCTACTAGTCGTTTGTTGCCCAGTCTGCGGTAGCAAGGATATTTGCGAGCACTCACTCGACATTGATCAGCTGGACGTCGGTTCTACCGACAAGTCAGGTATCTTTATGATAGATTCCTTAGTTACTTCATTTGAATCATGGGTACTCGATACCGGATGTGGTCATCACATTTGCAATCACTTGCAGGGATTCAAGATAAGTAGGAAACTAAGGAAGGGGGACATGGACCTATAGGTAGGCGAAGGCTCCATCATTGGTGCTGAAGCTGTAGGAACCTATTGTCTCAGGCTACCTTCAGGATTAATCATAGAACTAGAGAATTTTTATTATGTTCCTAGAATGATTAAAAATGTAATCTCGTACGATTTATTAGTAGACAGTGATTTTAACTATCAGTCGGTAGGGAATACAATTTTGTGCTTTAAAGATGATTTATTCTATTTTAAAGCAAGTTCACAAAATGGTCTATATATAATAAACCTAGAAGATGACAAGGAAATCTATCATATAAGTAAGAAGTCAAAGGATAGTTTGAAACAATTTCAGAGTGAGGTACAGAACCAACTTGACAAGAAGATAAAGCTGCTTCGGTCTGACCGGGGTGGTGAATATCTGAGTCAAGAGTTTGACGATCATCTAAAGGAATGTGGGATTGTTTCACAACTCACACCTCCTCCGTATACGCCATAGTGGTATGGTGTATCAGAAAGGAGGAATAGAACCTTGTTTGACATAATTCGTTCTATGACGAGTCGAACTAGTCTACCAATGTCGTTCTGGGGTCATGCACTCGAAACAGCTGCTTTTATGCTGAACCGAGTTCCAACTAGATCCGTGGAGAAGGGAAAGACACCGTTTGATTTATGGACGGGGAAAAAGCCCAAATTGTCTTTCATAAAGATTTGGGGTTGTAAGGCGTTTGTTAAACGACCGTTCTATGATAAACTCAAACCCAAATCGGACAAGTGTATCTTCGTGGGTTATCCTAAGGAAACCTTAGGGTACTATTTCTATAATCCCGATGAGAACAAAGTTTTTGTCGCTCGGCCAAGGACATTTCTAGAGGATAAGTTTCTAAGTTCAGAAACTTCTAGAAAGGAAATAGATCTTCAAGAAATTTAAGAGGATGAAGGTATACTTCCTCCATTTGTGGAACCTGTAAGTCAACAAAGAATTGTTGAATCCCAACCCGAGTCTACGGGTGAGGAAGAAGTGGAAACACAAGACCTTCACAGGTCCAGTAGGATTTGGACTGAGCGGAATAGATATATGGGATTTTTAATTGCTCAGGAAGAAGGGGATCTTTATGAGCCCACGTCCTACAGGGATGCTATGTCAGACAGTGAGTCTGACAAATGACTGGATGCCATGAAGGCAGAGATGCAATTTATGTATGACAACCAAGTTTGGGAGTTAGTAGACTTGCCACAACAGTAGAGCTGTTGGGTGCAAGTGGGTCTTCAAGAAGAAGACCGACATGGAAGGACACGTGCATACTTTTAAAGTTAGACGTGTTGCAAAAGGTTATAATTGAAGGGTTTTGAAGGGTATAAAAACATATCATAAACATGCACAGCGGAATAAAAACCCCCTCCAGTGATCTCATCTAACTCGTACAGAAACTTAGAAGTAGAAGAGGATTAAAAAGTTATACCATGATGAAAACCAAAAACTTTTCCTTTAAACCTCTAGACAGCTGCAGGTTATCCACCGCTACTGCACCACCTTGAACTGGCTGCTAGACCGCCTAAGGATTAAACCTCGGATAAAAAACGTGACCCGCGTGTGTGTGTTGCGTTGCTTCGCCGCCGGCCACCACTTGTGGTGGTTCGGTTTTCTCCTTGCGCCGCCGAGAAAGAGAAAGAGAAGAGAGAAGGGAGAGATTAGGGTTATCTTCTTTTTTTAATTGACTTATGTGATTAATGAGGCTAAATAAGGTTTATATATAATAAACCCTTATTAGGCCCAAGCCCGTTTAATTAAAGCCTAGCTTTCATTAAACTATTAATCAATTACAGAAATTACCCCTTGACCTTTCTAAGTAATTAATAACTATTAATTAATTGGTCCCGTTAATATTTAAACTAAATATTAACTTCTCCTCTTTAAATAATAAATAACTATTATTATTTTTCTCTTTCTCAATAATTAATAAAACTATTAATTATTGTGATACACAAACAGGTAAAATCCAAAAGGTTCTAATTTGGTGTGTAGCAGTGTGATCCTTTAGTGTCACATAGTATTGGACACGATGATACATGTTATCTATCTCTGCACATAATCTAACAGACTCCCACTTGTGCAAGATAAGTAACACTCCTTGTACATCGTTGGCCTAAGGAGGTCCCTAGCCAGACGCTTAGGTTAACCAGACTATGAGATCTCTTATATCTAGAGACATAATCCATGCCTTGGATTATCTAGGCTTTTCCTTTTGCATCGCGATATTCCGTAATGTGAGTATTTGACATGGAGCAGGGATCTTATTAAATACTCAGATTTTCTCGACTCTGATTTCGACACTCTGCAGTTACGGTTTACCGAATGAAAAAAAATTATCATTCTAACCGAGCGCAGCCACGCATTTTCAGTAGTCTTAATCGTTGAGGAGCTCAGAAAATATCTCTCCTAAAAAGGAGGTGCAAATTCCATCTTGACTATTTGCAATTTGAGCACATGGCTTCCGCTGCACCTAGACATGCCCCTTATAATCACCCTGTTACGGCGTGATGTTAGAACACACTAAAGTACAGAAGTTACCACGCACCAAACCAAATATCTCAGGTCTAAGGACAACCTATCAAGTTTACTTATGTTAACGCTCCATGAAGTAAACTCGATGCGGATCACCCCAATATCTATCCCCTGATAAATATCTATGAATATTTGGTCACAACCTTGTGCTTTTATTCATACTCGAATAAATCATCAAATATCCATAATAGCGTTACCTCCCTAATGTAGCTCCCACTACATTAAGTAGCTACGGGCATTTAGACAATTCATCACTTGACTTTTCATGGATAGGTTAAACATGCTAAAAATAGACAACTAGAAACAATTATGTAAAAACCTCCTATTTCAATCCCATGAAATGTAATTACACAATGAAAGAGTTTCAAGTTACATCTATAGTAATAATCAAAAACACGAACTAGCTGCTATGTTCTAAGTACTGCATTCCTATAGAACTTGCATGTCTCTCATGCTTAGCCCTAGCTGGCGGCTTCGTCAACGGGTCAGCAACGTTGTCGTCCGTCGGTATCTTTTGCAATCTAATATCATCTCTTCCAATGATCTCTCGGATGAGGTGATATTTCCTGAGTACGTGCCTAGTCCGCTGATGATCTCTAGGCTCTTTAGCTTTGGCCACAGCCCCTGAGTTTTCACAGAATATATCGATCGGTCTAGAGATACTGGCAACAACTCTAAGATCCGAGATAAAATTCTTCAGCCAGACAGCTTCCTTTGCCGCATCACTTCCCGCAATATACTCTGCCTCTATAGTAGAATCTACTATTGTATCTTGCTTCTGACTCTTCCAAGATATGGCTCCTCCGTTTAGGGTAAAGACAAATCCTGACTGTGACCTGAAGTCATCCCTGTCGGTCTGGAAACTAGCATCAGTGTAACCAGTTACACTGAGCTCATCCATCGAACCTCCATAAACTAGGAATATGTCTTTCGTCCTTCTCAGGTACTTGAGAATATTCTTGACGGCTACCCAATGAGCTTCACTAGGATTTTGCTGATATCTACTCGTGACACTGATAGAATAGGCAACATCGCGTCTAGTACACAACATGGCATACATGATTGAACCAACTGCCAAGGCATATGGTATCAATTTCATCTTGTCCTGATCTTGACTAGACACAGGACACTGAGCCTTGCTCAAAATCGCACTAGATTGCATAGGAATAAATCCTTTCTTGGATTCATACATCTTGAATCTTTTCATGACTTTGTCAATATATGTACTTTGACTAAGTCCGATAAGCCGCTTAGATCTATTCCTATAGATCCTTATCCCCAGTATATAAGCAGCTTCTCCCAAGTCTTTCATCTGGAAACATTTACCTAACCAGGATTTTACTCCTTGTAATATTGGTATATTGTTTTCTATTAACAGTATGTCATCTACATACAAGACTAGGAAGGTTACCGCGCTCCCACTGAATTTAGTGTAAACACACGACTCGAACTCACTTTTGGTAAAACCAAACTTTTTGATACGCTCATCAAAGTGTAAGTTCCCGCTTCTAGATGCTTGCTTTAGTCCATGGATGGATTTAAGCAACTTGCATACTTTATTAGGGTTCTTTGGATCCGCAAAACCATCTGGTTGTATCATATATACATCCTCTGTCATTTTCCCGTTAAGGAAAGCGGTTTTGACATCCATCTGCCATATCTCATAATCAAAATATGCTGATATGGCCATAAGGATACTAATAGTCTTAAGCATTGCCACTAGAGAAAAAGTTTCATCATAGTCAACGCCATGAGTTTGCGTGAAACCTTTTGCCACTAGCCTTGCTTTAAAAGTCTGCACCTTTCCATCCATGTCTGTCTTCTTCTTGAAGACCCATTTGCACCCAACAGCTTTACTGTGTTGAGGCAAATCTACTAACTCCCAAACTTGGTTGTCATACATGGATTGTATCTCTGCCTTCATGGCTTCTAGCCATTTCTCAGATTCTAAAACTGAGGCAGCGTCTTGGTAGGTAGTGGGTTCTAAAAGATCCCCTTCGTCTTGAGCAACTAGGAATCCCAGATACATATCTGGCTCATTACGAGGCCTACTAGACCTGCGAAGGTCTTGTGTTTGTACCTCTTCCTCAACCACAGACTCGGGTTGGGATTCAAATATTCTCTGTTGAACCACAGGTTCAATTATCGGCGGTGGTGTAATCTCCTCCTTTTCAATTTCTTGAAGCTCTATTTCTTGTCTTGGAGTTTCAGAGTTAAGAAATTTCTCCTCCAAGAACACCCTTTTACGAGCAACAAAAACTTTATTCTCATCTGATATGTAGAAATAGTATCCCATGGTTTCCTTGGGATAACCCACGAAGATACATTTGTCTGATTTGGGATTGAGTTTATCCGTGAATGTTCGCTTAACATACACCTCACATCCCCAAACCTTGAGAAAAGACATTTTGGGCTTTTTCCCCGTCCATACCTCGAACGGTGTCTTTTCAACCGATTTGGTTGGAACCCGGTTCAGCATGAGCGCCGCTGTCTCGAGTGCGTGTCCCCAAAACGACAATGGTAGTGAACTTCGACTCATCATTGATCGTACCATGTCAAGCAATGTAAGATTCCTCCTTTCTGATACACCATTCATCTGAGGTGTATACGGAGGTGTGAGGTGTGAAACAATCCCACATTCCTTCAAATGATCGTCGAATTCCTGACTCAGATATTCGCCACCTCGATCCGACCGAAGCGACTTTATCTTCTTGTCCAGCTGATTTTGTACCTCATTCTGAAACTGTTTGAACTTGTCAAAACTTTCAGATTTGAGTCTCATGAGGTAGACATAACCGAACCTACTGAAGTCGTCAGTAAAGGTTATGAAATACCGGTATCCTCCTCTAGCTTCTGGATTAAAGGGTCCACACACATCTGTGTGTATAATCCCTAATAACTCGCTAGCCCTTTCATTCTCACTGTTGAAAGGCTGCATTGTCATTTTACCAGACAAACAAGATTCGCAAATATCATATGACTCTAAGTCAAATGGTTCTAGAATTCCGTCATCTCGGAGCTTCTCTATGCGTTTCTCGTTTATATGTCCTAAACGACAATGCAAGAGGTAAGTTTGATTCAAGTTACTCTTGGATCTCTTACTTATATGATAGATGTCATTGTTATCTAGATTTAGCGTATATAGACCATTTTTTGGAGTAGCTTTAAAGAAGCAAATATCATTTTTAAAACATGAAATAACTTTTTCATCTAAAACATAAGCAAATCCACAGTCTATTATAAGCAAATCAAACGAGATAACATTTTTAATAAGTCTAGGAACATAGTAACAAGGTTCTAGCTCTAAGACCATGTCCGAGGGAAAAAATAAGACAACATGTTCCTACAGCTTCATCACCAACCATGGAGCCTTCGCCTACCCGCAGGTCCATATCTCCTTGTCTCAGCTTCTTACTTCTCTTGAATCCCTGCAAATGATTGCATACGTGATGACCACATCCGGTATCCAATACTCATGATTCATAAGAAGTAATAAGACAATCTATCATAAAGATACCTGTATCATTGGGCGAACCAATGTCCAGCTGATCTATGTCGAGTGAGTGCTCGCATGAATCCTTGCTGCCACAGTCTGGGCAACAAATCTCTCCAAGTTCTTCCAGCCAGTCATCCTCTTGCATAGGGTCCACAACTGTTGACTCTAGCTGCTTTGGATTCAACTCATCGCTGATGCACATAAGGATTTCGTGCAACCCTGCGACAGTCATCTCAAAATCACCGAGGACATACATTACTCTTTTCTGGTAATAGTCCGACAAGGAACCGAACAAGAGCATAACTAGCTCATGTGGTTTTGATTTTGACCCAAAACTCTCATAGAAATCTAATAGCCTTCTCATATTAATGAGATGATCGCTAATTGGCTGGCTTTCTTTCATTTTAGCTGAAAGAATTTCCTTCATCAACAACATGCGAAATATCCATTCACTATACTTGAACTTCCGCTCCAGTCCTTGAACAACCTCATAAGACGACTTCTCACGGAGATCATCCGTAAACTCGGATGATGCTGTGAGAATGAGAATCGACATAACGTCAGACTCGTCATCCAGATACTGATAGTAAGCATCATACTCACTATCCTGGGCATCTACTCCTGGTCGCTCTGGAGGTAATGTCTCAATAATGTGAAGCTTTCCCTGTGCATCCAAAACATTTTTTAGATGCATCTTCCAAACAGCATAGTTTGGACCTAAAAGCTTCCACTTGCTAGTGATGAGACTTAGTGATTCTCTTGGTGAATAAAACGGAATAAACGATATATAAGACATCTACAGAAAAAGAAAAAGAAAAAGATAAAACCGATTAAGTATTGATTACATCTTCCAATAATTATTACCTTTTAAACAATAAATTATTAGACTAGAATCCATATTTCACATTTCCCGATGCAAGGTTTGGGCACTTCCCACCGGGACAATGCTATTTCTGGTATGTAAAAACTATACCAATCGTATCCTACTTGGACACGACTTCTAGATCCGCGGGACATCGGTTACAAGAACCGTGCATGTTTAGTCCCTCTAGTGCATTTTGGGCCGGGACTCCCGATTATCACCAAAATATATCGCTCCACCTAAGACAGTGTGAACTCTGGCCGGGACTCCCGATTATCGCAGAGTCTTTCACACCCTCCCCCGCAATGGTTTGAACCCGAATGCCCAAGGTTGGTCACTTCCGACACCCGAGTACCGTTTAACAGGAAAGGTGTACCATTAGATGGGTAGCACACTGATCTAAGATTTTTCTAACAAGGATTTCTAAGTTTTTGACGAGAAAAACTTTAATGCCAGTTTTTCTTTTAAAAAAACATCTGTTTAATAATTAACTATTATTAAAACCCTTGTTTTATTTCATCGTGAGAATCACAACCACGCATATATAATATGTAAAGAAATAAAACAACCACAATCAACTATGCCTTAGCCTTGCCCTTAACTAATGTCGGTTTCGTGAGCCACACGAAAAACCCGACGGTCAAAACCTAAGTGGAAAAAAAACGCAACACACATGGCATGGCATTCTGAAGCTCCCACTGGCTCTAGCATCCAATCCTTCTCTTTGCTCCTTGGTCCAGATATATATATATATATATATATATATATATATATATATATATATATATATATATATATATATATATATATATATATATATATATATATATATATATATATATATATATATATATATATTCTAAAAACCTATTCTATTCTATTGTCTAAAAACTAGAAAAAATAAAAGTACAAGATATACAAAGGCACGCAGACCAATCTAAAACTTTTACAAAAAAGAATAGGGGTTGTAAGTGGCACGCAGGCCTCCCCACACCATAGAATAATAAAACCAGAACAAACACAAGTGCAGGAAATAAACAATCCACAAGGTCTAGGGCTCGGCTATGACATCTCAAACATGTACTAAACTAATACATGAAAGTAAAACAACAACTGATTTCTAATTATTCATCTTGATGAAAATTACTGATTTTAACAACCTGTTAAAACCCCTATATTGTTTTTCTGTTATTTGCAATAAATATATATTTCAAGTTTTATACTTTGATAATTAATCAAAAAACTCAAAATAATATTTAAACTTAAAATTAAAACAACAACTATATTTTAATATAAAATTGACCTCAAATATCTGAACCGCGAGCTGGGCCAAACATTTAACTGGATCAAGTATTGTAAATGGACCGAGAGAAACAAAGAAACTGGGCCGAGGCCCATATGGCTTTTAGCGCCGCTAACCCTAGCCGCTAAACCCTAACTGGGCCGTTGGCTTCCTGGGCCATGATTTCTGGGCCGTAGCCCACCACACAATTAGCGCCGCTAACCGCGACGCGTACCGCCGGTCACCACCACCGACCACCACCGCGAACCGCCTCCCCAAATAGAGGCCGCCGCCGGCGAATTGGTGGTCTCGGTTTTTGCAAATAACAACAATAATAAAATAAAAAAACAGATTTAACTAATAATTAAATCTAATAATCTTTTATCAAAAGTTATCCAATAAAAATTAAAACTTCATTTTTATTATTCTGGATAATAAAAACTTTTTCCTTGATAAAAGATAAACCTTTTTCATCAGAATAAAAGAAATCTACCTAGTTCCTTATGAGGTCAGAAGTGGCTCTGATACCACTGAAGGGTTTTGAAGGGTATAAAAACATATCATAAACATGCACAGCGGAATAAAACCCCCCTCCAGTGATCTCATCTAACTCGTACAGAAACTTAGAAGTAGAAGAGGATTAAAAAGTTATACCTTGATGAAAACCAAAAACTTTTCCTTTAAACCTCTAGACAGCTGCAGGTTATCCACCGCTACTGCACTACCTTGAAATGGCTGCTAGACCGCCTAAGGATTAAACCTCGGATAAAAAACGTGACCCGCGTATGTGTGTTGCGTTGCGTCGCGTCACCGCCGGCCACCACTTGTGGTGGCTCGGTTTTCTCCTTGCGCCGCCGAGAAAGAGAAAGAGAAGAAAGAAGGGAGAGATTAGGGTTATTTTTTTTTTTTAATTGACTTATGTGATTAATGAGGCTAAATAAGGTTTATATATAATAAACCCTTATTAGGCCCAAGCCCGTTTAATTAAAGCCCAACTTTAATTAAACTATTAATCAATTACAGAAATTACCCCTTGACCTTTTTAATTAATTAATAACTATTAATTAATTGGTCCCATTAATATTTAAACCAAATATTAACTTCTCCTCTTTACATAATAAATAACTATTATTATTTTTCTCTTAATTAAACTATTAATTATTGTGATACACAAACAGGTAAAATCCAAAAGTTTCTAATTGGGTGTGTAGCAGTGTGATCCTTTAGTGTCACATAGTATTGGACATGATGGTACATGTTATCTATCTCTGCACATAATCTAACAATAATCAGACTCATGGTATTGATTATGATGAAACCTTTTCGTCAGTAGCCATGCTTAAGTCTATGAGGATTCTTATGGCCATATCTGTATACTTTAATTATGAGATATGGCAAATGGATATCAAAACCGCTTTCCTTAACGGGAAACTAACTGAGGATGTGTATATGGCACAACCAGACGGTTTTGAGTATTCCAAGAATCCAGGAAAAGTATGCAAGTTGCTAAAATCCATTTATGGATTAAAACAAGCATCTAGAAGCTGGAACTTGCACTTTGATGAGCGTATCAAGGAGTTTGGTTTTACCAAAAGCGAGTTCGAGTCATGTGTTTACACAAAGTTCAGTGGAGCGTAGCAATCTTCCTGGTCCTGTATGTGGATGACATACTGATCATAGTAAACGATGTACCAGCATTACAAGGAGTAAAATCCTTGTTAGGTAAATGTTTCCAGATGAAGGACCTAGGAGAAGCCGCATACATACTTGGTATTAAGATCTATAGAGATAGATATAGGCGGCTGATCCGAATTAGTCAAAGTACATACATTGATAAATTGTTGAAACGCTTTAAAATGGAAGATTCCAAGAAAGGTTTCATTCCTATGAGATCTGGTACACCATTGAGCAAGGCTCAATGCCCTACTTCTCCAAGAGAGCAGAAGAGGATGAAATTGGTTTCTTGTGCATCGGTAGTAGGATCGATTATGTATACCATGTTATGTACTAGGCCCGATGTTGCTTACTCCACAAGCCTTATGAGTAGATATCAACAAAATCTGGGTGAACCCCATTGGGTGGCTGTCAAGAACATTCTCAAGTATTTGAGAAGGACAAAAGATATGTTCTTCATCTTTGGTGGAAGCAGGGATGAAATAAGTGTAACTAGTTACATAGACGCGAGCTTCCAGACAGACAGAGACGACTTTAAGTCGCAGTCAGGGTTTGTTTTTACCCTAAACGGTGGAGTTGTATCTTGGAAAATCCGAAACAAGATACTATAGCATATTCAACTATAGAGGCTGAGTACATTACGACAAATGATGCGGCAAAGGAAGTGGTTTGGCTGCAGAATTTTATCTCAGATCTGAGAGTTGTTGCCAGGATCTCTAGACCGATTGATATATTCTGTGATAACATGGGAGCTTTAACGCAAGCAAAAGAACCAAGAGATCACCAGCGGACCAGGCACGTACTTAGAAAGTATCACATCATCCGAGAGATCATCAGAAGGGGAGATGTGAGGATATGCAAGATACCAACAGAAGACAACATTGTTGATCCGTTGACTAAGGCGCTAGCAAGAGAAAAGCATGAAAGACATGCTAGTTCCATTGGAATGCAGTACATGGGACCTAGCACCTAGTTTTTCAGTATTTAATTAAAATTGTATGGATTGAGATTTAAATTTTATGATTATGTATAAAACATTTCTGCGTGATGGAAATAGTGGGTTTAATATAATATTTTAAATATCTCTATACTTTTAGCATATTTATCTATCCATGATATACAAGTCTTGTTATATCAAAATTACTTCGTAGCTACTTGATGCGGTGGGAACCACATCAGGGAGATACTAACGCTATTACAAATACTTGATGGATTATTCGTGTAGAGAATAACATCACATGTCGCGTGACCAAGTATTTGTAGATATTTGTAAGGGGTACAAGTATTGGAGGTGATCCGCATCAGTCTAACTTCATGGAGCCTTTCGACATGAGTTAGCTGATTGGTTGTCCTTAGACCTGAGATGTTTGGTTTGGGGCACGAGGACTTCTGTACTTTGAAACGTTCTAACGTTACGCCGTAACTGGGTAACTATAACGGGCGTATCTTGGTGCAGCGGAAGACGTGTGCTCAAATGCAAGCAGTCAAGATGGGATTTGCACCTTCTCTTGTAGAGAGGAGATATTCCAGGCCCCTTGAACGTTGAGACTAAATGAATTGCGTGGACGCACTCGGATAGAATGATAGACATCATTTGGTAACTCTGTAACTGTAGTAAGTCGAAATCAGAAGTCAAGAAACATAATTTGAATTTTCAGAATAGATCACGTGCTCCATGTCTAAAATCCACATTACGGGATATCGCGATACGAAAGGAAAATCCGGGTAATACAAGTAGGTGATTACAGAATATCTGGACATAAGAGAACTTATAGTCGTGGTTAAGCTAAGTGTCTGGCTGGGGACCTCCTTAGGGCAGTGATGAACAACGGAGTGTAACTATCGTGCACAAGTGGGAGTCTGATAGATTGTGTGCAGGGATAGTGTACACATGTCATCACATCCATGGACACTATGAGTCAGTAAAGGGTCACACAGCTGCACACCCAACTAATGAACCAGGAAACAATACGATGTGTGTAAAGATTATAATTAACAGTTGATTAATTATAGAAAAAGAGAGAAATAATAAGTAGCTATTTATTATTGGGAAAAAGAGAATATTAAATATTAGTTAAATATTTAATAAATAAAGTTTGGTTGGAAAATATTAATTAATAGTTGATTAATTAATATTAACTAAACTAGAGAGGTTGTTTTTTACTATTGATCAAAGTTCTTGATCAACGGGCCGGGTTTCAAGTCCAAGGGCCATGATCCATTTAATTTACTATTTAAATGGATTAACCTTTTGTTTTAAACGTAATGCAATCACAATTAACAAAAAGCAACAACAAAACTCTCCTTCTTTTGCTCTCTCTCTCTCGACCGAACCCCACCACCACCAAATCGGTGGTCGACGGTAGTCACACGGCGGCGATCTGCGGTAGTCGGCAGCCACCTCCGGGGGACGACGGCGGCGCCATGCGCTTTTTCCGGTGATCGAACCCACGACCGAGGCAGCCCTTTGCGGCGGCTTGGCCTCTCGGTGGCGATAGGGTGAGGCCAAAAGCCGGTGGCTTTTGGCGGTTTACACACACACGGGACCTTTTCTCTCGGGTATTGTTTGAAAGGCGGTCTAGCATCCAATTCAAGGGTGCAGTAGCTGTGTATCCCCCTTCAGCAGTTTCAGGTTTATAACTGTTATGGGTCTTATATATTCATGATATATCTATATGTATGATATTTTTTTTGTTTCCCCACCTGATCTAGTTAGGATCCTGGGAACGGGATTTGTAAGTTTTATTTCCGCTGTGCTTGTTGTACTCTGTAAATCCCTACAGGGGATTGTAAGGATCATTGTTTTGATTGTGATTTTATAATGGATGATGAATTTTTGTTAGTCTCTTTTTTATTGGCATAGGAGACTTTTTACGTGAATAATAGGATCATGTTTCCTTTTCTTTTTGTGCTAGCTTCCTTATATCTTCAATTAATGAATGTCTCCCTTTTTAACAAAGCTCCCCCCTCAAGTTAAGCTTATCTTCAAAGAATTCATCTTTAACATTCGTGACTTAGGAAATGCTACAATCATTTAAAACACAAAAACTTTTTCCAATCTTGGGGGATTGGGGGTTAGTAGCACAATAATATATATTGTAACACCATAAAACACAAGCCATTTTTGTTAAATCACAGCGGAATTATTGCAATATAAAATATTAAAGAAAGCAACACCCACAACTTAAAACCAACACTGTACAACAACACAGTATCTCGTTTTGTGTTACAAAATGAGTTCACAAAGATGGCTCATTTTTTCAAAAACATAATATCAGAGTTTCGGTCAAACTTCCCCTGTACAAACAAACACCTACCGAAGCTCACCAAAACCTGCAACAGAGAATTATAATGGGGAATTAGCACAAAGTTAAGTGAATGGAAATCAAGTCACAAACAACAATTAGCAGAACCACAACGATCACAAAAACAGGTATCCACAAATATCAGAGGACTCGCGGCTCCGCCGAACCTACAACCAATTTCCGGCCAAAGCAATGATCTACCGATAGCCTTCTGTTAACTGGCACAGTTTAATCCTTTTCGTTACAACGAATGCAATAGAAGATCTAAAACCGTTCATTCAGAAGCATCTAGCCCAGCCCAATACACACGTTTAGCTGACCTCTGCCACAAACATCAAGCGCACAAGTTCATCCCTAGATACACTTATCTTGGACTCGATCGCAATAATCAACAAGTATCCAGTCAAACAATCATATCAGACTAAACAGTATATCGCATGATCAATCGTATAAAATTCAAGTAACCATAACGGTTACAACTAAAAACCACAGGTGAGTTAAAGTCCACTCACCTCGTATCCAAACCGGCAGTCTACTCAGTCAACTAATTACTGAGCCTTTGTTGTTCCTGAGGACATGATAACACACAAATCAGTTCTCCGTTCATAAATATATTCTTGAATATATTTATATCGATACTTAATATTAGCATCACGTTATAAGTACCTATAACCATTAAACATAATATAAAGAAAGGAAACCAAACATATATACGTACAAACATTCACGATCTAATGCATACGCACACACACGATCATGATCGAACCGATAAACATACACACACAGTTGAACTATATATATATATATATATATATATATATATATATATATATATATATATATATATATATATATATACATCAATCGATTATGGCATATTAGTATACATATATCAATCAATTATGGTAATTTATATAATATATAAATACCAATCGATTATGGCAACCAACACACACTCACACACGCATACACACACTCATCCACTTACACGGTAGATCTATAATACACACACACAATCATAATCGATCCATGCATCCACCACCTTACCAAATCCATCCTCATGCATACATACTAACTTAATCAAAATCGATCCACATGCATACATACTAACTTAATCAAAGTCAATCCACATGCATACATACTAACTTAATCAAAATCGATCCACATGCATACATACTAGCTTAATCAAAATCGATCACATTTACATACTCATACAAAAAAATCGATTACCTACACACACATACATATAATATACATATATGTTCAATCCAAGCAAGTAGGTCAATTAAGTCAAGGTTTGGATAGCATTTTATCTTCCCAAGTCAAGTTCATCATCCCTCAATATTAAACTTATTTAAACTAATCATTCTTATCTCCATTATCATCTTCACAAACTCAAAAACATAAGGGATAAACACATAAACAAGCTCCTCCATTTCCAATATTTGATTTTTTGAATACTTACTTTAATCATCATCAAATATACCAAGAACACTAAGAAACCACATATAACATGTTGATTTGTTTCAAGATCGAACAACCTATAACACTTTAAAACCATTTAGTAACATAACCATCATAGAGCCACTTTGCAAGTTGATTCAAAAACTTAAGCATGGTAAGTTCTAACAAAGTTGGACATGGTAACTACTTGAAATCATGTTATTAGTGACCAAGAATCAAGTTTCTACCTTGAGTTGAAATCTAAAAACACAAATTAACAAGTTGTAAAGATCAAGTAGCAAGTTGATAACTTTCTCTCAAGTTCACCTTAGAAAACACACACATAAAGAAACAAAACTTAGACATGAAGGTATATTTAATACCTCAATTTTCAGCCACAACTCCATACACATACACACAAACACACACACACACACACACACACACACACACACACACACACATATATATATATATATATATATTAGTATTTAAAACGCTCCATTCGAATATACAGTTTTTCACATAAATGACCAATAACATATAATTAATTATTAATAAAATAATGATTAGAATCCTTATTTAAAAACGAATCTCACGATACCATATAAGCATGTTTTTAAAAATAAACACATAAACAAATATTTGAAATACCCATGATACGACTATGCCCGGATTTAGGATGTTAAATATATGACCCCATTTAAAAAATATCTAATTTTTGGTTAACACAACCAACTGAATTATAAAACTTCATTTGATTTGCCCGAGTTACGTTTTCACCTCAATAAGGTAACCCTTCATTTCACATATAAACATTCAGTTATAGTTTCACACATATATATAGCACATACATTTCATGTTGGTATCATGTATAAGTTCATGTACTCACCTAATCCATAGCATAGTCAAAGGCAACAGATTTCACAATTCGAAAAGTTAATGAAACCAAACGCAAGAACCTACAATAAATAGATATCTCAACAATTAATTCTTGCTTCGTGCACCTATTAATTATAAACCTATATATGTTAAATTCGGACGTGATACAATATAGATCCGCTTTTTCGCAAACCACAAGTTGGATGGGGGGGGGGGGGGTTCTAAGTCGGATATCACATCTATTCCACAGGTCGGACCTCGACTAAACTTTCATGCGACAACCCTGGTCCGACCTCCCTTTCTTTGTCGGACAACAGATCCACACACAGGTCTCCATTTTGAAAATTAAATCTTTCAAAAACACAATAAAATTACTTTATCTATTAAGCAAAACACATCTCCATACAGATAAAACATTTCCTTATCAACCTTTCCCAAATTAAACAAGTTTTATTCTCTAAAAATCTCATTCTTTTCCTGGTTCAAGAACACCCATGAAGACATACACAATTCAGCCCTTAAACCCCGTTAAACAAGCTGAAAATCATACCAAATTGCATCTACATGTTCACAAAGGTTCTTGAGTACTAATAAGCCCAACACCATACAAACTCTTCTAATTCATGTAGGCCAAAGAATACCATCTTAACATGTAGAATTTTTTAACTAAGCCCATCAACCAAGCCCACAATCATTCTCTTATAAATCCAAGTTCAACTTAACCGTACAACTTATAACTTGAACAATGTACATCCATAAATTATAATAACTGTCAATAATAAATATGCCTTTATCATTTTTGTAAACTGGGTATTACAAAGTTTATGTGTGTGTGTTCTTAATTTTCTCTCAAACTTCATCTCTAACATCAATTCTCCTATTGAATAAATGATCACTTGATTGTTTCGGACCAAACAGGTTTATTTCGGTTGTGCATCTTATTTGATCCCACAAACCTCAATAGTTTACACCAACTTAAATTCTGCCAGTACATCCAATATAAAACACCGTCATTAATGCCCGTGTATTTGAAAAGATAGTTGATGCGACATTCCTGAAAAAACGTAGAGTGGTGAGAGGCGAAATAAATGTATCTTTGCATATTACTAATTCAATATGTAGACAATCCCTGCTAAGTATACAAGAAGATATGACCTCATGCGATTTAAAAGGCATTGATCATGGTCGGAGATGTGAAAATTGAAAAGAAGCTAAGTGTTTTAAGAGATACCGACCGAGCCAGATGATCACATGGTATTAAGTGGTTAACGTTGTAGGGATTTCCAAGAAGCTTTAAAGTTCAAATGGCATAGTAAGTTGCTTTTTAGCATTGTCATGGATGCCTTACAAGTGGTATTCTCGGTTACATTATCTTAAAACTAATAACATAGTTACTTTTTTGGTGCTCCCCTTATAAAAAAAAACCTAAAAACAAACTGTTTTGAATTAGCATAGTTACCAAAAATTGATTGTTTTGGAATATATTTTGGTAGTATAATTATCCCCTTATATCCATTCTCAAAATAAATACACTATTCATTTAAATTTTCACTTTTTACCCTGAATAATTTTTTATTTTTTACCATTCACTTTCTAAAAAATACATTTGATCTCCTATAATTATTTAGTATTATTTATAAATCAAATGGTATTTGCACAAGGTATCAAAGTGTACTAAAATGTCCCTCCCAAACTGAAGTTAAGGGTTCATGTTTTGTTGTAATAGGCGTATATTAGATAGCGTTTGTTAACCATTCAAAAAAATTATTATTATTTACAACGCTATCTACAAACAGATTCATATTATTCATTAAAATTTTATTTTAAACTCTTACTCAACTTTCGTTTTTCACCAAACAAACCCAAAATTGACAACAACTGTTAAGGTGTCCTCTCTCTTTGAAGGTTAATTATTTAAGTTTCTTTTATAAACATGGATATAGCTCCCAAAGTAAAAATACTATTCATTTTAATTTTCCAATTTTAGCCCTTAATCAATCTTGACGTTTTACCCTTACGTTTATATCAGTTACGTTTAATCTTATAAAATTACTAGGTCATGTAACCTTATGTACATAATGTAGTCGGCAAATGCATTAGATTAATGTTAAACTAAAATATTGTCTATGTATGCTAACTTTAAACTACCATCTTATATATAATATTATGTGTAAATTAAATTACTAAGAATACGATTATTTAAACAGTACCAGGTACTACGCATGGGTTTGATATACATACCTTGTAACCTTTCAATTTTAACAACTAATATATTTGTATAGTAGTGGTAACATAATATTTCGAGAAACAGTATGTACCTTTTTGATATCCCAATGAATAGATATCACCTTACTTAAAGCAAAATAACAAAGTGCAAAAATATTGTCTTGTATTTAAGGTTTTACTAAACATAATGAACATTCACTACAAGAAAAATGACCTTTTGCGACGATGATTGTCGTCGCCAAAAGCCAAAACGTCGTCGCTCTTACCCTTCTGCGACGAAATGTTGTCGCAAATAAGTCGTCGCTGAACTACCGTGGCTGAATCCTTTTTGTGACGGCAATTTTTATCAACTGTGACGACGGATCGTGCCACGACTTGTCGTCGCAAAACGTCGTCGCAGATAATATTGCCAAAAAAATCAAAAAGAAATTCTTGCTGTTTTTACGACGACAGTGTCGTCGCTAAGAGGTAAAATTTATTCTTTTTAAAAAAATTTGCAACGACATTGTCGTCGCTAAGATTTCCAAACATGCAGTTTTTTTGTTTTTGCTACGACAATGTCGTCGCAAAAGGGTTTTTTTTCAAAATAATATTTAAAATTTTCAATATTATCTGCAGCTATATAAAACACAAACCTACAAGTTATAGTTGAAGACGAAGCATACATATATAGTTATAAATGATCATACATGTCCTTGAGATTAAAGATAACACACATACTCAATTCGTTTGTACTTCACACAAAGTTTTTGATAAAATTAGAAATATGGCATACTATATATCGTTATCCTCATCTTCAACATAATCATCTTCCTCGTCTTCGTCTTCATCCACATACTCTCCCTCGTCATTGTCCTCATTTGCGTACGTAGGATCCTTAAAATGTTGAGGGATGATCGGTTGAAAGTCGGATACTGGAATATTTGCGCGTTTTAAGACGTCAAAAACATATTCCATTTGCGAATTATTAGCCGCAAACATTGAATCCACCTCTTTTTGTGTATATGTTCTTTCCTGTTGTGGTTGTGAGCTTGAAGATGATGCAACGGCGGGTAATTTTCTACAACGCCCACGATTGTGCCCACGGCGTTCACCCAAAACTTGTTGTAATATTTGCTCATCGGTAAGTGGGTTTGAACTATCCGCTTGGCTTGCCATGAGTTGCTCCATTTCTTGCTATATAATCATAAAATAACAAAAATATTTAATGGTCATTTTACTTTCTCAACTAACAAAATAAACAAAAAATATGATATAATGGTAACCAACCTATACAAAAATAATAGTTACTCATGTTTTATTGTATATATCACACGTAAGTATATACATCTAGTTATTTATATATAATAATTACTCAACTTTCGTAGTTTCTAAAAATATCGCTAGCATAACAACTGTAAAATGGAACATAGTTATGATACACAAGAATAGCCATGACAATTTTGACTTATTAAAAATGGTCTAAAGGTACAATAATAACTTTATAAAACACAACTTCTAGAATGGTTAGTTTATGTTTTTATATCTATATTTATTCAAAATTTATGCAATTAAAAGACCCATTATATAGATTAACTACAATGAACTACTTAAAAACAAAAAAAATCTACAACAAACGTATTTATTTGCACTAACCTCCTGCCGCCGGAGACCTACCAAAAGTTCGCCGGAGTTTTGCCGGAATTTCGCCGGAGGTTCTATGTACAAAGATCTAACATAACCATGTGTTATACATAAACCATTTGACAAATAAAAAATACAAAGAATGTGTAAAACACCAAACCTTGAAGATGACTGTAAAACATTGGATTTCTTCGCCAGAATTTCGCCGGAAAATCGAAATCAAGAGAAAATCTAAAAAATACAAAATGTATTACACATAACTCATCTAGCAAACACAATATACAATGACTACACACAACCAACTAACCTTGTTCGGATCTTAAACTTCGCCGGAGAAAATGAAGCTTTTTCCCGGAAAAAATGAAGGTTTGACCGGAGCTTAGAGTGATCGGAGATGAGATGAAACGAGATCTACAATGGGAATAAAAATATCAACTGTAAAAATGTGAGAAAGGGAGAGCTTTAGGCTGTCAAAATGTCGTCGCAGAAAGGTAAACGACGTCGTCTTACGCACTAACTTTAGCATTTAAATATAATATTTTTCTTAAGGACCTACAGGGACGACAATGTCGTCGCAGAAGCCTTAAAATGTCGTCGCAGAAACCTAGTAAAAAATGGCGACACTTTTCACCGCTAAATTCAACTTTTCGTGCCAAAAATTAATATAAACGAAAATATAAATACTTATTGCGACGACATAGTCGTCGCTAGGGATTGGCTTTTTGACCGAAAAACCGAACCGGAACCGGAACCGGAATATTCGGTCCGGTTATCGGTTCTCCTAAAATCTCATTTTCGGTTTTCGGTTCTTTCGGTTCCGGTTCCACCGGTTATCGGGTAATTCGGTCTTAAAAACCGAAACTGGTTGGTTTTTGATTTTGTATTTTTCATATGGTTGGCTATGAACTATTATTGTCGGTGATATGGTTGGTTATCGAACTATTATTGTTGGTGATATGGTTAATGATTATTGTTGATGATATAGTTTGTTATTGAACTATTATTGTTGCTTAAATGGTTAATAGTTATTGTTTGAAATAATGAAATCAACGAACTTTTATTTATTGATCATATATTAATGTTAAAGATGCATTCATGTTCAATTGTGATCTTAAGAATTTTACTTTTTTACCTTAACTTGAATCCGTTTAGCTATCAATTTCTACGATAAATATAACGTTATATTAAATCTAACTTATTGTTTGGTTATTAGTAAACATTTACAGGTAAAAGTAACTAATACAAACATATCATATTTGTCTTTAATAGCAAAAATATTTACCGATTATCGGTTCTTTCGGTTCCTACGCTTGAAACCTGTTTCATAATAAATTTTCGGTTATTTTCGGTTTTCCGGTTCTATACCCGAAATAACCGATTAATAACCGGAACCGAGACCGGAACCGGTTCCCTTATATCGGTCCGGTTACCGGTTCTAGCTTTTTACCAATTTCGGTTACCGGTTCTTTCGGTTCCGGTCCGGTTCGGGCCGGTTCCGGAACCGAACACAACCCTAGTCGTCGCAAAAAGTGAATTTCTGGTCAACATCGAGCAATAGTCAAAAAGTGGTCTCTTTTTGTCTTGTAGTGGGGTTTCTGCGACGACATGTATGGTCGCAAAAGGCTATTGGTGTTTTTCCTTTTTTTTCTTGTAGTGATTTCTTACAAACTTGCTTTTCTACTTACTATAAAATAGAACATTAATCTAAATACATTTAAACAATATCTTACATACCTGTGTTTATACGAACTTGAAACCAAGTTTTTTGCATTATCATATAAATCATCTTGATGTTGAACGATTTGTCAAATAATACAATTTCATAAAAGAAAGTATTAATGGTTACAGGTATTCCGGAATACGTGAATAGTTGAATATGAAATTTCAAATCGGAAACTTGAACCCATCAAATTCGGGCATATGTATTTTTTACACGCTTAGCAAAAGTTGATGATAAGTTAATATTACGTAAAAGTGGGTCAACTGAAAATACATTCCAAATTAGAGTGATAGGAACAAAAGCCAATACGGAATTAATTTGGGTCAATATAGGTTAATAAAAAAATACGTAACAGAAGTGATAGGACTATTAACCTAAACCTGACCTGAATTGAGAACCCTTTATATATCCATAAATAAATTCATAAAATTGATTAGGCTCTTAAGCTTATTTGCACACTAGCCCAATATATAAAATATAACGTTTGTTAGTCAATGATACGAGGGACGGAGGCAGCAAATATTAATAATATGAAATTTTAAAGAGAATAAGGAAGAAATTAAGCTCTTATTCTGCTTTAGAATAATCGTTCCAAATGTTTCAAACTCTGATTAAATAGCATTACATTACACATATATAAATAGAAAAAAAAATATATATATATTTATTTGCAACAACAAAAAATCTGGATTACTCGGTTGAAATGGTAAACAATTAATTTAGGAGGTTTAATGGCTTCACTTCCAGTTATTAGCAACAATGTCAGCCAAATCAACAACCCTCTGCGAGTAACCCCATTCATTGTCGTACCAGGCAATGACTTTAACCATGTCATCTCCCATGACCATGGTCAATGACGAGTCCACAGTCGAGGAGACGTCACTGCATCTGAAATCAACTGAGACGAGTGGCTCATCGCACACTGACAAAATACCATTCAGCTCATTGTCTGCAGCCTCTCTGAATGCAGCATTCACCTCCTCAGCAAAAGTCTTCTTGGAAACCTGAACCACAAGGTCGACAACAGAGACGTTTGGGGTGGGAACACGTAGAGCGATCCCATTCAGCTTTCCTTTGAGTGAGGGCAACACAAGCGCCACAGCCTTTGCTGCACCTGTGGATGTTGGGACAATGTTGAGTGCTGCAGCTCTCGCACGTCGAAGGTCCCGGTGACTAGCATCCAGCAGCCTTTGGTCTCCAGTGTAGGAGTGAGTAGTTGTCATAGTTCCTTTTATGATTCCTGTATAAATAATAATCATAACTTAGTTAGAAAGCATTGAGTGACGGGTGATATTCGACCACAATACAATACGAGAGAATTTATAAACCCAAGATATAATATTATATTAATTACCGAATTTTTGGTCGATGACTTTGACGAAAGGAGCAAGGCAGTTGGTCGTGCAAGAGGCGTTGCTGATGATGTCTTCAGAATGGTTGTAAAGCTCGGCATTCACACCAACGACATAAGTAGGAATGTCACCTTTTCCAGGTGCAGTGATGAGAACCTTCTTGGCTCCTGCCTGAATATGCTTCCCAGCTCCATCTCTGTCCACAAACACTCCTGTGCCTTCGATCACCAAATCAATCCCCATTTCCCTGTTTCATTCCATCCTTTCCATATATAACTTCAAACTTTTTCCATGTTTAAATAAAGAAAAAAACATAATGTAACGCTTTTAACAAATGTCGTATCTATAAAAAGTAGACCAAGAAAGCTAAAAGTATATAAAAGATGGTAGTATTGTTGTAGTAGAATAAACTGAATCATATGGAAGTACGTACCCCCATGGGAGGTTGACGGGGTTACGGTCAGAGACGACTTTGATGATCTTGCCGTCGACGGAAATGGCACTATCGCCGGAAGGTTTGACATCGGCGTCAAAGATTCCGAGAGTAGAGTCGTACTTGAGGAGGTGAGAGGCTTGTTTCACACCACCGGTGTCGTTGATCGCGATAACATCCAAGGGGGAGTCCTTCCTTCCATGCCAACACCTCAAGAAGTTCCTTCCGATACGCCCGAACCCATTGATGGCTACCTTCAGTTTTGCTTCCACTGGTCCCTTGCAGCCCTTGCCTGAACCAACCTGCAGATCACCCAATCTCTCCCTTCTTTATTATTAAAATCTATACATAAATATCTTTTTTTTAACAGCTGTTTGAAATATACAGTCACATAAAAAACCATGTAACTAAAGGCTAATCACTAATGGTATCTAAAGTTCTTGAAATTCGTGAATAAAATGGTGTATAACTAAGTTTACAAAAGAGTCGAGAAACTAATGGACTTACGAAAGAGGTCTGGAATGCAACCAACGATACCAAATCATCAGAAGCTTTCCTTCCAAAAGGAAGAGATGCAGAGCCGCTACGAAGCCCAGAAAACTCAGAAAACCCCTTTGCATTCACCTGTCGGATCACACACACAGTTAGTTTCCTAAAGAAAGAAATGAAGTTGGAAATGTATGTATGTATAAATTAAAGAAATGGAAGTGTAAAATGTAACCTGGAGAGAAGAATTGGCCATGGTGAAGGCAGGAGAAGCCATGGTTACGATTGGTCGTTTGCAGAAGAATGGTTTGTAAGCTTATAGTGATATCAGGAGAGTGGATGAGATAAGCCTATCATCTCATCCAAACTTATGGCTGTGGTTGTATATAATGTTTGTGTGTTCCAATCTTTCCCTCTACTTTTCTCTCTCTTCAATTCCCCAATCCCAAATGGTGGCCACGATATCCTACTTCTTATCTACCAATCTCTCCCTTCTCTCTCTAACTTATATATATTTACCTATATATACAAATCCATAAATTATTCATTCACTAGATTATGGACCCCTCATTACACGGGTATTTCTTTAAAACCTTAACATGTATACATACAATTGGTATATGGTATTATGAAGTAAGTTCTTCTAAAAAGTTGTAAGTTCAAGTCCCGTTATAGATAATAGAGTAGATTTAAGGGTTGGTTTGATCGTTTTGTTTATCGTTAAAAAATGTATGCACACAATTTAAGAATTATGTAGAACGTTCAAAATTCAATAGTATAAATAAATATATATATATAATATTTTAAATTGGTATGAAGGAGTTTTCTTAATTATTAAAAAAAAATTGAAATATTAATATACATATTTTTACACACATTGATGCAAGTCTTGGAGGAGTAAGCGTTGAATGGATTAATCAAACGGTTAGCATCAAATTGTATGAAGTTATCACGTTCTTGACATGTAAGTTTTAAATGTTGTAAGAAACACATAATTGTTTAGACTTGAAAAAAAATACAAAATTTAATGTATCTAGAATTTGGAAAAAAAAAAAAGATGAAATAATCAAAATCATCTCAAGTTTTGTATAGATAAAGTATAATTTTAGACAACATACGTACATATACATCATCTTCAATGTAGAAATGAATACACAGGTATAGAGTTCTTTTTAACGGCAAGATTGTCATTAATAACATTATAACAAAACGGTCTCATAACAATAGTGCCCTGCCACATCATTTTACAGTTGCATATGCCATATTTAATTTGATTCGCATCATCCCGGATTTAACTCGAGTCTTCACGTTCTTCCGGCACGGCGGCACATCAGAAATGCACATGATTTTTCTTTCACCTTTCGTAGGAACACCTTTGAACCGATACCACACAAACTACCCACAACCATCAAGGCCCATAGCAAAACTCTTCGTAAGGAACGCTACATAAACTCGCATTGAAGAAACAAGATTACCAGTTACACAATCCTAATAAAGTAGACTTCTGATGCAAACACGATGCTCTAAGCGGGTAAAATGGTCATGCACAAGAACCACAATGGTGTCTATTCTCTTCAGAACTTGCAACTTCTATATACTCGAACTCATCATGGGTATCTCTCAAATCTCGCACCTTACTATTCATATACTTGCTTGATAGCTTTCTGAAACCCGTTGTCGATTTCTAATCTTTCATAAACAAACCTTTCTTTTGAAAAACAAGCACCATGGCGACATACCAAATTATCTTCGTTGTTACACCCCAACCCTTAAGCTTCATCCAATTCAATCAAATCCTAGACTTTCGATTAACGGCATTCTCGCCAAGTCTACAAAAATCAGGAACAAGTGCTCAAACTCAATCATGATCAAACATTAGCAACAAAAATGTCCATATCATATTAGAAAAGATTAGAAAAGACTCCGGGGCACCAAGAATCAGCCTAGAGAAAAAAGAGGAAGAATAAACTGGTCATCTATCCTTATCCACCCGTCTTAAAACAAAAAACGAAGACAACATGCAAGAATTAAAACCTCCTTTAAACTCATGAACAGCTCGGAAAACAAAGTACGTGTGTGTACACAAAGAAGTGTCCCTTTTATATCCTTATATGAGAACAAAAACATAGTTGTCCATTATCTGACTACCTTTACCCCATTATGTAAAGGAATGACTAATAAATTCTAGAGCACCAAATATACACCAAAGACATGATAAAAGTGAACTTTTTTATCACTCAATCAATGACCAAGAAAGGAACTTGAATATGTAAGACTTTCTGTCGTTGATTAATCAACGTAACAAACACCAAAAGTGGTAAATTTAATTAACAAATGATTGTTTCAAGAGTTTAGAAGGATGCAAGATGAACTAACTATATTCATATGATTTATAACCACATATATTGACATAATGCAGTGACATTATTAGAAAGATGCAAGACATGTATCTCATTAACACCAAAATCTAAGACATCAAAATTCAAGATATGTAATTGTTTTTTTTTATAAACCACTTTAGAAAACCAATCATAATGAAAAATTCATCTACAGACGAAGGAACAGAGTATAGCGAAATTGAATTTTTGTTCAAAATCGCTGATTACTTATTAATTAATTATAGGACATATATGATATATCACATATTCACATTGGGAATCATTTGAAAATTAAGAAAAATATAAATCAAAAGAAAGAAAAGAACAGAGCATAGCAGAGTTGGTATTTGTCTACAATTAATCATATCATAGAGAAATGAAAAGTATGAACTTTACATGAACGCATTGAACAATTCGCATATTCAAATGCAAGCAAGATAATTAAAAATATCTCCCTTTGATGGATACGATTACAAGTTCAAACATATACTAAAGTCGTGATATGTCATGCAAAGATTCTTTGATTTTTAGAAATTAGGGTTAGGGTTAGGGTTAGAGAATTAGTTAACCAAAATTGTGTACGAATAAAGTAAACTTTTGATACAAATTGGAGAACATACCTAGTAGTATTACCAAAGGAGATGTGGCAGAGACGAACGAAAAAGAAGAAGCGGAAATGGTAGGAAAGTTTTGTGAAAGTTCTTCTCAAAATGGTTTTGTAATTAGGGGATGAATAACCGTTTCATATATAACGTAAGCACAAAGAGTAAAACGGAGGAAATGACTATCTGATTGAAGGACACGTAAGCATTTTTAGGAGTAACTGCATTATTAATGACGTCATTTTGGAATTAATCAACTGTGTGTTATTAGGGTAGATGATTAATACAACCGACATTTAACGTACATTTACATAGTTATTGATAGAGTATTTAAAGTCTAATTTTCTAATATAGTAATACATTAGGTGTTAGCAATCCTAATCGAGTTAAGTAACAAAAGAATTAGATTAATCGAGTTAAGTAACAAAAGAATTAGATTCGATTCGTTTAATAATTACTCGACTCGAGCTCAATTTAGTTTTTATATTCAAACTCGAGCTTACAAATTTCATCATTATTCTAGCTCAAGCTCGATCCTTGTTTAGGTTTTTGATAACTTTATGTCAAAATAATTTCCAAGCTCGAAAATTCGAGTTCGTATAAACTCTTTTATCATTAGAAAAAACTATAAATTTGATAAAAGTTGAATAAACTACACTTAATTTATTAAGCTAATAATAATAGTAAGTGTGCAATTGATAGGGTTTGATTAGCCAATACAAAGTATGTTTATCCATACTACATGTGAAGTATATTTCACAATCCCTTGGTTTTATATTGGTCTCCCTTCCTTGCTCTTTAGTTCGTTCACCCGATGTGTGATGTTTAAATTTATCTTCTTATATTTTTCCTTCATATACATAGATCTTAATTTTTAAAAAATAATATATAAAAACTAATCATATCTTATGATTTATCAATTATATATTACGTTAAATATCTTAATATGTCTTTAGTTAATTAAATGAATTTACCGAAACTAGACTAGGTAAAATATGATATATATATATATATATATATATATATATATATATATATATATATATATATATATATTACACAGTAGTATTTTCAATTAGGACATGTATATGGTTAAAAAGATATACACATTTGTGCTATTATTTTATTAAATTGGTTTAATTTTTTCCATTAACTGTAAATGTTAAATGCATGCATATAAAATGTAAGAACATTAGTCCATCTGTTTGCATATATGTATGTTATATGTATTGTGTATATGTGAATATCATAAGATATATGTACATATACATGTTTATCGCGTATACACATAGATTTGTATATGTTTATGACTTAACCGTGCATGTTATAAATGTACATATATAGTTTTTCAAGTAAACATGCACGTTCCTTTTATATGTGTATGCTATGAAATTGATTAAGGTCCGTTTGTGTAATCAACCATAGAGGTTGATCTATTATCGTTATCAACGTATAGATCTGCATATGTGTAAACTAAAATCCGTCGAGGTTAGGGTTTCTTTGTAATATATTATATTATTCCTTCAAGAAGTCGACTTGTAGAGTTATAGATCTGCAGATGTGTAGAAATCATTTGTTCCATTCGCTCATGTAACATCCATGACCGTTCTTCAAACAGGCTAGGATTTCTTTGTATATGATTTTTGTTTGATTCTTCCTCAATCTATTATGTGTTTTTGTCTTCAATAATAATGCTGAACATAAGGATCTCTCCCAAGAACACAAAAAAAATTTAAATTCAAGAAATTCAATAACATACAAACAATAGTGATTCAAAATTCTCAAAGATTCAAAAAGAAAAAAAAACTTGTAACATGATTAGAAGGTTAACCATTACATGCAATTAACTAAAATTGCAGCTGATTCTTTGGGTATAATATAGGGCAAATTGTCGAGAAAGGTAACTAAAATACCCAAATTTGCCAATAAAGGTAACATCCATTTTTTCGGGCCAAGAAAGGATTATAAATTTTATTTTTTGATAAAAAAGGGTATGGTGACCTATTAAACCTGCTAACCATCTAGTCAGCAGGTTATTAGTGACGTGGCAACCTATGTGGCAGTCCAGTCAATGCCATGTCATGATTTTGCTGACGTGGCAACACAAGTGGCAACACAACTTGTTTAATTTTAATAATAATTTATTTAATAATTTTTACTTTTTCTAATTCATTTTTAATAAGAATTTTGTCTGTGTTTAATATTTTATTAATTAGAATTATTGTGTTTGTTAATTAATGTCCATGCCGTTGAAGATATGATAATCATCTTTGAACAACCACCGCCGCCGTGAACCACCACCGTGAACCACCGTGCCATGAACAACCTCCACCGCACAGATTTGTGGATCCAAACAAACACACAAAAAACATCCACGGCCATAGATCTGGAGATCTGAAAACCCTAAACTTACAAAAAGCCTAAAATCGCACCATGTTCTTGAGATCTGAACTTACAAAACCCCTAAAACACAGATTCAGATGTAAGAACACAAAGACACATCCGCAGACGAGAATTTAGATCTGGTCGATGTAAGAACCCAAACCCTAATCGACGAACACAACTCGAGAACAGATCTGAAAACCCTAAATCTGTGCAACGGAGAGCAGAGAGAGAGAGATATGAAAACCCCAACCAACTCATTCAAACAGAGAGACGGTGCAACGGAGAGCAGATCTGAGACGGTGCAACAGAGAGACGTTTGCAATGGTGACGGAGAGCGGTGAAGCGACGGTGACGGAGAGCGGTGAAGCGACGGTGCAACGGAGAGCAGATCTAAAAAACCCTAATTCGATTCGTACTCAGATCTGGTGGTTCACGGTGACGGTAGGACGATGGTTCATGGCAACGACGGAGCGACGGTAGTGCGATGGTGGCGGTGGTGAGATGCTTGCGGTGGTTCTATGGGGGCGGTGGTAGGCAGAAACGTGAAGTAGCAGGGAGAGTGAGAGGGATTAGAGACTATAATTGGTATATTTAAGAGATAAATAATTTATTTGCCACATAAGCTTTTTTTTATAAAAAAAATCCAGATTTTTGCCATCTCATCAATTAAATGACATGTCAGCACATTGTTAACCGGCTACCTATAGATCAGGTTACCATATACCCTTTTTTGAATAAATTAGAATTTAGAGTCCTTTGTTGGCCCGAAAAAATGGACATTACCTTTATTGTCAAATTTGGGTATTATAGTTACCTTTCTCGGCAATTTGCCCTATAATATATTATTGTTTGCATATAATAAAAAATTTTACAAATTTGTTGTAGTTTCGCTCATTTTTCCTTATTATATATATGTCACACACATACATTTTACACATGTAAAATAATGCATACATTTAATACATTATGTAAATTTGTTATCATACATTTTACACTAGTAACCTTTAAGATTTATTCTTTAATATCGTATCTAATAATATGCATTAATTCTAGTATAAAAAATGGGTTTCATTTCCGAAAATGTATTGAAGTTGTTACTTTTTGCTATTGTATATACCGAACTTTAAAAACTACCATTTAATGTATCAAACATTCAAAAACTACCAATTAATATATCCGGTTACCCGCTAGATCTCTTATTTTTTATTTACTTTAAATACCAATCTATTTCCACATAGATTAATCGATGCCAACTCATATATTCTTGAAGAACATTCAATGTGTTCTTCCAAACTTTGAAGATCTAAAACATTAAACCCGGAAATCAAAAGAATCGACATGTTAAACTAGCACATGAAAAGAAAGAATAAACAGATTATGAGAAACAAATGATGTGCAAAAGAATAGACAAGTAAAACCACATATGTAACACTTACAAATCAAAAAAATCAAAGCTTAAACATGTTCTACAAAATCAAACCCCATAAAAACAAACTACAAATCTGGATTCGCACAAAAGATTAAGATGAAGATACAAATCAGACGTTCAAATCTAAAGTGACATGAATCAAAGTGAAGTTACAACTAACCTTCAAACCCCAAACAATCATAATGAACTTTAGTTGGAATGAAATCACCCTTAAACATCTAAATGAAATTGTCAGTCGATGAAACTAGAATCGAATTGGAAACCAAATCGTTCATTTGATGAAAATAAAACGGAACTCCCTGACGAAACAAAATCACAAATCCAAACTCTAGAAGATGGAGGATGAAGACGAAAGGCAACATGATCCGATGAAGAACCCAAATTGCCGAAACCCTATTCAAAGTCAAAAATCCAAAAATGAAGGCCTTGGACCCGAATTTGAAGATGAAGCCTTGAACCTAGAATCCAAAGATAAAAACCTTGAACCCTAATCGGTACTTACCATGGAATTGGGAACCCTTAATGAACCCAGAATCAGAAGTCGAAAGTTGTGGTGGACCTGATAGTTGCCGAAAGTCGAAAACCCTCGACGAAGGTGATGGTGCACCTAGCAAATTGAAAACAGGACTATGGAAAAATAGAAAACCTCCATGAACCCGTATGTTCTTCATTTTGTTGTTGTTGTTGTTATTATTATTATTATTATTATTATTATTATTATTATTATTAAAAATAATGACTAATCTTATTTAATATTTCTTGAATATGAAAACCTATGTCACTTGCCACATAACATGTCAAGCATTAAAACCGGTGACACATAACCTTTTAACATACTATAGTAGGTTGAATACATCAATCGGTAGTTTTTAAATGTTTTATACATTAAATGGTAGTTTTTAAAGTTAGATATATATAATAGCAAAAGGTGACAACTTCAACACACTTCGGAAACTAAACCCTAAAATATAGTTAATATAAGATTTAAAATATATGTATGATATTTAATGAAATTGAATAATTTTTTAATGACGCTTATATTATATTTCCTTTAAGTATATATTTGTTCAAATTTGGTATATGCAACCTTATTTTCTAGGTTTTTTATCTTACAAAAGTCTACACGGAAGTCTACACGGAGAATTAACACAATTATATTGACATCTCATTTAGAGACTGTTGATATTGAAATATAAGTTTACATTGTTTGTGAAGTTTGCATAAAATGAAAACTAAAGGGACGTAATGTAATATACTCTTGTGAGTATAAATAGGGATATCACACAATGTATCCCTAATCGATTGCACACTTTATGAAATGAATTGTGTGTTTTCTATGGTGTATATAGAGTTTCTATCTACATTCACATAGTTTAATCTTATCAACTGTGAAAATTAAGGGTATCTTGAATCAGAAAGGACAATGGAATACTTACTAATATAAATGAATATAAGTGAGAATAAGTAAATAGAAACAAACACACATAATTATCAAATTTTGATTATAGTAATAATCAAACTTTCAATCTTAAAGGAAAAACTTGAATACGGAGAACAAACTTCAGTTTCAGAACTTACTGAAATTGATGGACACTCTTCTCTAACACATGAGAAGAGTATTTATACTTTACGTAAATAAATCCTGACTTTCTAAACAATTACACGTGTAATCATCGAAATAAAAGTATGCTATAAAATCCTAACAAAATTTTAAACCAATGGGAAGATCAGATCTTAAACCGATTGCCTCACGTGATATTGCAATGATAGTGACAGCTGTGAAGTGTACAAATTGCTATGGGGACCAGCTGTTCAGTGAAGACAAACTTCAGTGGAACTTCAATCATTAGTTCAGTGGTGCTTGCTTTAGATTGATTAAAGGATCCTCTTCAGTGGATGCCCTTTAGCGGCATACTTAATGAATTGAATTTGTAAGATGTTTTCTTCAAAACACATCTTGAATGATGGAGTATAAACAAATCAGAGACTACCAATATCCCTCTATTTGTTTAATCCATCTAATTATTACAAAGAGTAAACACATATAAGAATGAACTATTTACAGGGTATAAATGAATTGGAGAAATAAACTATGTACAGAATGAATAAAAGAATTACAAAGAATAAAAGAATACGAACTCATATTTTCATGATCCATATGTATTTTTTTAGATTCTATTCTATTTTAATGTTTTTGGTGTTTTCAGACATTAGAGAAACTATAGGGAAGTTCAAGATTGGCGCTTTTCATTAAATTGTAATGGAACATCCTGATTTCGTCACGCTGGAATTCTTTCGCTCAACTTGTTTCATGTATTCATCTATGATGTCTTTGATTGAAGGATCCTTGTAGTTCAAGAAGTATCTTAATGATTCCAGATGCTCGAACTTGGCTTTAGAGAACTCGATACTCTCTGAAATATTACTTTCATATGTATCAAGAAAGAAGAATTCTCGGGGATTGGAGATTACTTTTTCTACGACAAGTGTATGTCATTGAGGTAAGGAAGTGTCAATGCCCCTGTAGTTAGAAAATTCTCTAAGAGCTATTAAGTGTAGAATCCAATCATGTGATTTCTTGAAAGTTAACTGATATTTCCGGATTTTACTATGTTTTTATCCGTAAATATTATGAGTTTTACACTTCTTTTTATACATAAATGAGTAAATAATACACTAAATTGTTATTTAGGATGCTTACAGGTTGAATATGGTGGAATACTCGAAGAAAGGGCGGAAAAAAAGCTGAAAACAAAGAAAATGAGAAAAGCTGTCAACTCCGACACATCTCCACTGTTTTGATCATATCTTGCTCATACGAACTCGGATTGAGGTGATTCAAGCGGCCACGGAAACTAGACTCAGAGGGCTACAACTTTAGTTTGATGGCCATCTCTAAAAAACAAAGGCTCGAGCCGCGAGATACACCTCATTCGCGCCGCGAGAATCTCTCTAGAAATATCGTGTTTTTGGTCAATGACCTTGCGCCGCGAAGCATAAGGGCTCTCTCCGCGAGCCTGCGCAGATCAAATTTTTATAAATTCAAATTTTAAATCCGAAAGTCATATCTTTTGCCCTACAGCCGACTTCAGGCGCCATTTTCAAAGGTTTTCAACCCTGGAGGGTGAGGAAACACCCTCGGAGATTGGAGGGCAATGATTGAAGATCAAACATCAACAATCATCAAATTCCATTCGGTTTGTCTAGATCTATGTTTATTCTTGGATTTGGCGTTGTTCTTGGGATTTTTGATTGTTCTAAACCCATTTATGGGCTATTCTCCTTTTATACTCATCTTATGATCAAACCCTAGTGATATATGGCTTGATTTCCTTGATTAATGTTTGGATTGATTCTAGATTTCATGTTTATTAATCAAAGTTTGGATCATTATGGTTTTAATCTCTTGTTTTTCTGGATTCATGGTGCATATTGATTATTAATAGGAGGTTTGTATGATATGTGTTCCTCTTTGAATGTTTGTCTATGAATTATTCAAGGGTTGGCTAGGAAAAGTAATCAAAATCTAGAAACTGTAATTTAAACTTAAAGATCTAGGGTTTACCATCAAGGACATGATTGGGTTTTGTTAAACTTGCTTTAACATGGTTGATGAATTATGAACTAGGTTGTTTTAGATTTGATGTTCAATAGGAAGTTGTTTATCTTATCTATTACACATTAACTGCATGAAATTGGAAATTGAGTGTAGTAAAGTCAATCCAGGTAATCAATTAAACTGATCTTAAGACATATTGAACTATGGGGAGAGATTAAGGTGAGTACTTGTCCTTTATTTGGTTATTTTGCTTCATTAGTGTATTTAATTGTGTTAGAAATATTAAAGTGAGGGGTGTAATATGTAATTACTCAAAGTTGGGGAAATGCTATATAAAGGCATTTCCCCCACATTCTAAGATAAGCTTTGCATTATTCATCCTTTGTGTTTGTGAACTCTCTCAAGCTCTCGGCTCTCTCATTACCGAATACACACACAAACACACACTAAAGATCTAGCATTGCTTCATCCGTATAATTTACGGGACCATCAATTGGTATCAGAGCCAAACTTGTTTTTGGCTCGTGATTGTTCGAAAGAAGACAACAAAATCTCGAAGTGTTCAAGCTTTCAAGAAGAAAAAGCTCTCGGTTTTGCAAAGGCTCAAGAACGTCAGTTTTCTTCAAGATAAACTTAAGCTCAAACGACTTTTAAAGGTAGAACTCATTAAAGGTATAAACTACATCTTCTTTAACTTTCCTTTGAGTTGTTTTGATAGTCTTACAAAGGTTACAAAACATTCTTTGAAGAAAAGAAACACAAACCGTGGGTGTTTTTATAAGCATTAAGTCAAGAAGGTAATTAAATACCCACTTTTCCAACATTAAATTTTCTGGGTATTTAAGCATTCATGGTGTTCTTGGTCTGAAAGTACACCTTGAAGAAGAAGAAATCGTATTTTGTAATTTATTTAATTATAAATTCTTAATAGTTTAAGTGTTGTACAAGGAAAATCAAGTACTTGCCATACCAATCAAGTACAAGTGGTTAGACACTATTCAGGGTATGACAATCTGATTTGAAAAGGACACATCATACTCTATCAGCCGGATCCCCTATCACTCGCGATTGGGCTGTGCGGCTTATAGAGTATCACAAGAAACGTTCAAGTGTTGATATTCTATCAGCCTGATCTTTAAAGGCAATCGCTCGCGATTCACTCTTGGTATTCTATCAGCCGGAAATTGTATTGATACCCTATCAGCCGGCTTATTCCTTAGGAATCGCACGCGATTAAAAGTTTTCTAAAAGTTCAACACTTATTGATTCACATGCAATTGAAAGGTTTTCTAAGTTCTTCTTTAATCGCACGCAATTGAAAGGTTTACTTAGTTCCAACTTATTGATTCGCACGCGATTGAAAGGTTTTTTAAGTTCCATAATTGATTCGCTTGCGATTAACTCTTGACCTATTTCTGTGCTATTCAGACTACTCACTCTATTGGCAATCGCATTTGATTGTCAGGACTAACTGTTTTATTTCCTAAGTGTTTGATGCAACAAGATTGATTCACATTCGATTGGTTACTTTATTAATCGATACTAAGTCCTTACTCTGCCCGTTTGTTTTCAAGGAATTTACTCACTCAATCGCACTCTATTGGATCAATTCGCATTCGATAAGACAAAACTCAAACAGTGACATTCCTAAGACTTGGACAAGTGATTGACTCTTTGGACTTGACTTAAAGAACTTTAAGACAGCTGGACTTAATCAAACAATCTAATTCATAATTGAATTTAATTTAAATCAAATTTAATTCAAAGGTGAATTACATTACCACAAGTCTAGTTAGTTCAAAGTTGAATTTAATCCTTTTAAGATCTAATTCAAAATTGAAATTCCAAAGACTTAGTTCTTTAATCAAACTCTCAAGTCATTTCTAAAATCATGCTTTCGAACAATCAAACCATCTTACAAGTGAACGATCATTTCTTTCAAAAATCACTAATCATGTCAAGCACAAATGAGATGATGTCCATTGGTTCCGACACAAAACCACCTGTTTTGTTTTGGGGGGAATACAATGTTTGGAAAGGAAGGTTCATGGACTTCCTTGAGCACAACGAACTCTACGGAGATAAGATGATGGAATGCATCGACAAAGGAAACTCTAAGTTCACAAGGATCGTTGAAGCTGACTCAACCAACAATCCCCCCATTCTCAGACATGAAAGAGAAAAGACCAATGACGAGCTGATCGCTACTGAGAAGGAAACAAAGAAGGCTGAGAGATTGGCCAAGTACTATTTGAAGCAAGGTCTCTCATCTGAAATCTATCTGAAGATAGACAGCTTGGGTACTGCCAAAGAAATCTGGGATGAAATCAAGAAGCAGCTCCAAGGCACTGAGGAGGGAGCGTACATTAAGCGTACTCAACTGGTCAACGGTTACCATGATTTCAAGGCCAGTGAAAATGAGCTTCTATTTGAAACATATGGCAGATACTGCAAATTGCAGAATGAGATGAGGTCTAATCAAATTGTCAGAACTGACCTTGATTTGAACTGTGTTTTTCTGAATTCATTAGGTTCTGATTGGAAGGGCTATGCTAGGCTGTACAAACAGATCAACAAAGATCTTACTTCTGTCACCTTCCACAACATCTTTGAAGACCTAAATCAGTATCAAGATGAAATCTTGCAGTCTCACCCTAAACAACCAGTTGCTGATCCTCTTGCTTTGGTTGTAGCTGACAGGACCCCCAGGGAATCTTCATCAAGGTCTGCCAAACTCAAACATGTGGTGCTCAGTGAATTTGATCATGATGATAATGATGATGACTCTGTAGAGGCTGCATTTCAAGCACTCACAGTTGCCAACAAGAACTTCAAGAACCGGTTCAACAAGACTAACAACAGACAACGGTTCACTTCTGGATCCAGAAGACCTGAAAGGTATGCTCCTGTTGACAAACCTAGGTTTCCAAGAGAGGAGAGGAAGGAGGAAAAGAAGAATGATCTCAAATGCTACAACTGTGGGAGATCGGGACACATGATCAGGAACTGTCTATAGAAGAAAGTCAAAGATGCTGAATACTATCGACAAAAGTACCGCCTGTCAAAGCAAAAACAGGCAGGGAATGCACTCATGGTGGAAGAGGACCAGTTCCTGGAAGATACAGACTCAGAGAGCGATCCAGATGGTGAGGATCATGCTCAGTTTTGTTTCATGGCCAACGGTGAAACGAGTGGTAGAGAGGAAGATGATGGTGATCTCTCAGATACTGCGTAGGAGATCGTTGACAGTGGAAAGGTACCCTCTATTTCTAATTCTAACATGGGCTTTAATTTTGAACATATGCAAACCATATTAAACCGCATGAAAAAATTAGAACTTAAGGTGACCAAACTAACCATGAAAAATCAAGTGTTAAAGGAGGTCATCTAAACACAAGACAAAGATGCACAGTCTACAATTGAACAGTTGGAGAAAAACATAGATGAATGAAAAGTTCAACTAGCTGTGAAGGAATCTGAATTTCTTGCATTTACCAATACAACAAATAACATTATACATGATCTTAAAGCAGAACGTGTTGGTGCAGAAAAGGATTATGAAATTCTTAAAAACGATCAACAACTTCTTTGTTTAAAAATAAAAGAATTGGAAGACCTTCTCATTAAAAGGGGGCAAAGTGAACAAACCATCTTTTTATACAAACAAAAAGAACGACCTTTTTCAAGATAGACATTCGATGGACTTGGTTTCGAAAACCCAAAGGTCCTGAGTAAAGTATCTGCCAAGCAACTTTATAATTCAAATCTCTTTGGCGAAGGACTAACTCAGCGAATGGTATTTGTTGGTCAAGAGGAAGAACGACTTGAAGATGACATCAAACGAACCCTACACCTGAAAACTGAAACTCCCTTCAATTATTCTGATCTCAATGACTCATACTTTACTTACCCCATCCCAACACTTAACTCTGCTGTCACCACAAAAGTTTATTTAGATGAGGAACTCTACACCACTGAAGCGCCAAAACCTCAATTTCTATACATTCCCCACAAGGAATTACAGCAAAGGTTTCAAACCTTACAGGAGTTTTGCTTCACTCATCTAGTTCACGATGAACTTACCAAAGCCTTCAAATCAGAAACCACACCTGAAGTCATCTAAGTTTCTGAACCCTCAACACTGGTTCAAGAAAATGCCATCCTCCATAATCGTCGCCAAAAGGTATTTAACCTTGATGGTATGATCATTGACGACTTGTGCAAAGAAAACTTCGCATTACTTGAACGCATCAAGGATGTCGAAACAGCATTGGAACCACCTACTCCATTCACATTCTCACCACTAGGAACTGCATTTGAAGAACGAATTGTAGATTCCAAAAATGTGTCTACATCCTGCCAAGATGCCCAAACTGAGATAAAATCTGTTAATAAGTCATCCAAGATAAACCTAAAACTTAAACAGATTTTCAAACCAAAACAAACATCCACTTCCACTTCTAATCACATTTCTCGTATGCACACTGACATACCTGAATCTTTAAAAGCAGCTGCAAGTCGAACACGACTCACCTCTAACTTTTTAAATTCTTCTGCAGATGTGAAGGAGCTCGGGAGTGAAGAGCGTAAAATAAATACAACTTTGAAGAGAGATTTTCCTAGATCACTTAGGAAATGTTCTAATTTTGGAAAAACATGTGAACAATTTTTGTTGTTTAAATGTACCAGTACTTATTCTAGTTTACATGATAAAATTGCCTCTTCAACTTTCTGTATAAGTGATGGTTGTCCCCATGGTCATTGTGAATTTCATTGTCAATATGATCAATTAAGAAAACTACTTGGTGTTAAACCATGTGAGGACTGGACAGATTTTTACGCTAACCAAGTCTGTGTTCCATTCATAACTTCAAGAGGAATAATCATTCACCAATGGATCACAACTCGTCAGTCCCATGCACTCAAACGTTTGAACAAATCAAAGTGATTGCTGACGATCAAGGAACTAGAAGTCTACAGACGGCAAGGTTACGAAGCATTTGAAAAGGCTTGGATTGCACAGGAGAAACACTTACATTCTCAGAAACGATCTCGCAATTCCCCTTCCAAAACTTCTAAACCCAAACCATCATCCCATCAACGAGTAGCACAGCCTACTACTCGCAACGCTCCAATTCCTTAAAAGCAAGTTGATGCACCGAGGCCACAAAGAATTCTTAAGAATTCCTCACAAACATGGATTCGCAAACATAACGCTTCCGCAACTCTACCGAATCCAAAACCTCCGATTCCATCAACTGTCAAACCAACAGTGGTAAAGAAACTCCCTTCTCAGCCAATTCTCTCTAAATCTATTCCTTCTCGACAAAAGACTCGACCCACATGGGTAATTAAGGATAGATCATCTGAAGTTTCACTACCACAATTAGACTCTATCACCACTCAACCACCAACAGGAACTAACAATCATGGACCCATTCATATATGGGGACCTAAACGTGCTTTATTTTCTTTTTGCAGGCGCCTCACTTGTGGTACCTGGACTCTGGCTGTACCAAACATATGACGGGCAACAAAAGTCTTCTCAAGAACTATGTTCCTAAGTACTCCGGGAATGTACGTTTTGGGAATGACAATGTTGCACCAATAATGGGGTACGAAGACATTGAGAAAAAGCACATCAAGATCAAGAAAGTCTCATATGTTGAAGGGTTGGGTCATAACTTGTTCAGCATTGGACAGTTCTGTGATAAATACCTAGAGGTAGTGTTCAAAAAGAACAAATGTTCAGTTTTAACTGAAAATGGAGATGAGTTGCTCGCAGGTTCCAGAAATTGTAACATGTATTCCATTGACTTGGAAAAATACGACTCTCCTACCTCTGTGTGTCTACTGTCCGAAGCATCTACGGATCTGACTTGACAATGGCACAGAAAACTCTCTCACCTGAACTTTCAAAATATTAACAAATTAGTCACTGGTGACTTGGTGAGAGGCATTCCCAAGTTAAGGTTAATGAAGGATCATCTGTGTGCAGATTGTGAAAAAGGAAAATTGAAGAAGGCTTCTCATAAATCTAAACAAGTATTTAGCACTGCGAAGCCTTTGGAACTCCTGCACATGGATTTGTGTGGTCCTATGAGAATCCAGTCCAAGAATGGGAAGAAGTATATTTTAGTCATGGTGGATGACTACTCTAGATATACTTGGGTCAAATTTCTGCGCTCAAAAGATGAAGCCACTCCAACAATCATTTCCTTCATCAAACAATAGTAGAACAAGCATAGTCAGAGTGTTGTCTCTATCAGGACAAACAATGGAACGGAATTCAAAAACAGTACTCTGAAGAGCTTCTGTGACCTTGTGGGAATCAGCCACCAGTTCTCTGCTGCATACACACCACAACAAAATGGTGTAGTGGAACGAAGAAATAGAACTTTGATTAAAGCTGCTCGAACAATGCTTTCATATTCCGGGCTCCCACCTTCCTTCTGGGCTGAAGCAATCAGCACTGCCTGCTACACGCAGAACCGCTCTTTCATTAACAAACGCTTTAATAAAACTCCATATGAACTGGCCAATGGCATAGTGCCTAATATCAAATACTTCCATGTATTTGGTAATAGGTGCTTTGTACTAAATGACAAGGATAATCTAGGAAAATTGGCTCCCAAAGCGGATGATGCTGTTTTCCTAGGTTATTCTACTGAGTGCAAAGCCTACAAAGTTTTTAACAAACGTACAAAGAGCATTGTTGAAAGTATCAACGTAACATTTGATGATACATTGAATGTTACAGATTTTCCACCTAAATCAACAGTTAATGCTTCTGAACATACCTGTTCAGGACCTGCACTTCAAAATAAAGAATCAGACAATCCATCCAGTTCAAATATACATCTTGATTTTTTGTTTGATTTCTTTCGATCTGAATCTTCTCCTGTTTTAACTGACAACAGGAACGACACAGCTGTTCAAACAAGTGTTACTCTAATGGCTCCTATGGTCACTGAGACGAATCCATTTGCAGATCCATACGTTGAGGATTCAACTTCTGTTTCTGTCACTTGTCCCCCTGTGACTTCTCAGATTCCTGACCCAGAGAGCACTCCTGTGTTTGATTCAGACCCTCATTTCTCTACGGAAGATGAAGAAGAAGCACGCCACCTGCAAGATCTCTTTCCTTCAGTTTCCACTTCTCATGAAACTAAGTGGACCAGACATCACACTGAAGAGAACATCATCGGAGATCCTTCCCTTGGCATTCAAACAAGATCAACAACAGCAAACGAATGCCAATTCTCGGGTTTCTTAAGCATCATTGAACCCACCAAGACTTGTGACGCATTAGATGATCCAGATTGGCTAATTGCCATGCAGGAAGAATTACACCAATTTGATCGTCTTAAAGTCTGGAGATTAGTTCCTCTTCCATATGACAAATCTGTTGTCGGAACTAAATGGGTATTCAAGAACAAACGGGATTCGGATGGAGTAGTCATCCGTAACAAAGCTAGGTTGGTTGCTAAGGGCTAAAATCAACAGGAGGGCATTGACTATGATGAAACTTTTGCCCCTGTTGCTCGACTTGAAGCCATACGGCTATTTCTTGCTTATGCAGCCTCTAGAAGCTTTCGTGTCTTCCAAATGGATGTGCATACAACTTTTCTTAATGGTGTACTTAAAGAAGAAGTTTATGTCTCACAGACTGAGGGTTTCATCAATTCAAAACATCCAAATCATGTTTATATCTTAGATAAGGCCTTGTACGGGTTAAAGCAAGCTCCGCGTGCATGGTACGACGTCTTATCTGAATATTTGATTGGTGAAGGCTACTCCAAAGGAAAGACTGATACCACTCTCTTCACAAAGACAAAGGGTCGAGATAAGATTTTGGTTCAGATATATGTGAACGATATTATTTTTGGATCTACAAATCCAAAATACAGTGACGAGTTTGCTAAAATCATGGCAAACATATTCCAAATGAGTATGATGGGGGAGATGTCATTCTTTCTTGGACTCCAAGTAAAACAGTTGAGTCATGGCAGTTTCATTTGCCAGTCTAAGTATATCAAAGATCTTCTCACCAAGTATGATATGCTCAACTGTAATCCTATATCCACACCCATGGCTGCTAAGGCACAACTATCCGCAGATCTTAATGGTTCTCCTGTAGATCTGAAAACCTACCGTGGGATGATTGGATCGTTACTGTATCTTACTACTAGTCATCCGGATATCATGTTCTCTACCTGTCTCTGTGCCAGATTCCAGGAGAATCCTAAAGAGTCACATCTTCTGGCAGTTAAGCGGATATTCAGATATCTAAAAGGGTCTATGGATCTAGGTCTGTGGTACCCCAAAGATTCAAATCTGGATCTTCATGCTTACTCAGATGCTGACTATGCCGGTTGCAAGATAGATCGGAAAAGCACCTCTGGTAGTGCACACTTCCTGGGTGATTGTTTAGTCTGTTGGGCCTCAAAGAAGCAAAACTGCGTATCCACTTCTACAGCTGAAGCTGAGTATGTTGCTGCTGCAATGTGCTGTTCACAAAGTATCTGGATACGAACACAGTTATCAGACTTTGGCCTTAGGTATGACAACATTCCATTACTATGTGATTCCCAGTCTGCCATAGCAATCTCCTGCAATCCGGTACACCACTCTAAAACTAAACACATTGATATCCGTTATCACTTCATAAAAGATAACGTTGAGAAAGGATTAATTGAGCTCCGGTATGTTCCTACTGAAAATCAGCTCGCTGACTTGTTTACCAAACCATTAGACGAAAGTCGCTTCACTGTGTTGGTATCCAAGTTAGGCATGCTCAACTTGAAAATATAACATATTGTTGCTCCATTTTTTTCCCTTCTTTTTTTGTTTAAGAGTAGGTGTTACACTGTATGTTCTTTGTGCAGCTTCATGATGCAACACTCAAGGGGGAGTGACTTTCTGGTGCTACACATGTATCTTATGTGTAGAGTGAGAAATTTAATACACATTGTGCACATGTGTAGGGGGAGAAGAGAAGTTTACAACTGACACAAATCCCAAATTTTCAAAAACATATGCAACAGTCTAGGGGGAGTGTGTCAAAATAAACAACTTCAAACAAAGTATCTTGGAATATAAAAATTTTCGACTCAACATTCCAGATACTTTGAATTTGTCAGAAAATTCCTGAGTGTTGGGGAGTATTCAATGCCCATCGCATCCTATGCACCAATCGCATGGGATCACTTTCAAATGCAACACTGATTTTTCTAAGGTTCAATCGAATTGGACTCAATCGCATTTGATAGGTTATTGCATGGGATAACACTTGGTATTTAATCCTCATTCGCATGCGATTGACAAACAAAGGTTGATTCGCATGCAAGGGGTGATTCGCATGCGCTTGATAAACAAAGGTTGATTCGCATGCAAGGGGTGATTCGCATGCGATTGATAAACAAAGGTTGATTCTCATGCGATTGATAAACAAAGGCAAGGGGTGATTCGCATGCGATTGATAAACAAAGGTTGATTCGCATGCGATTGATAAACAGAGTGATTCGCATGCTATTAACCAAAGGGTGATTCGCATGCCGATTAACACACCAAAGAGTTAGTCGCATGAGATTCAACAGTTCTATCAACCGCCCAAATTTACCTATCAGGCGTGTTTTTTACACGTTCTCGGTCCAATCAACGAGTGACACGTGTCTGTTTTACTTTATAACCAACCCATCCCCCATCGGTCACTTCACAAGTTCAAACTTTCAAATCTCACAAACACTCTCTCGATTTGGTTACTTGATTTCGAAAAACATCTCGTTACTCTGCCAAAATTTACTCTTTTTACATCAAAATACTCCTAATCACAAAGGTAACAACTTGTACGGTTTACATTTTGAAAATTTTGAGTTAAAAAGGTGACTTTTGGCCCTAGAACTTCTGAAAGCGATGAGATTTGCGAGACTTTGTATGAACTTTTAGGACACGAAACAAACTCCGTTGGTGAAACTTAACTTGCCATTGCATGTTTAAACATATGGGGAACACTTTGATACAAAAATATTTCAAAAATCTCAAAAAGTGTTCTTCGTGTTTTTGAGGTGTATGAGTTTTCACTAAACACTTCAAATATGGCCTAGAAAATGGTGTTAGGATGATTTTTGGAACATGCTTCAGTACTGCAAAGTTGTTTATTATTGTTTAATGAATATAATAAGATACTCAAAACAACTTTTTTATGCTGAAAAACATTCTGTCCACAATTAGGATTCAACACTTAAGGTGTTTGAATATTTTTTCAATCTTGGTCAACAATTGGTCAATATTGGTCAACTTTGTCCACGTTTGCTCACTTATCAAAGTTTGACCAAATATTCAAAGCTGAATGTTGTTTTCTTGCATATCTCTTTATTTTAAATTTAACTATTTTATCTCTTTGACAGATAAGATGGAACAAGTTGTACGTGACCCAAAGGAGATCATGCCCCGAGCCGAGTTTCTTAACACTGGCTCTCATGAAAACAATCACTATGTTGACCTAAACAAACTTAAAAACTCATCCTACCCCATTGTCACTGAGATTCTCAAAATCCACCCCCTGAACCACCTCCTGACATATAACCCAGCTACAATAGGAACACATGTTCCCGAGTTATACGTTCAACAATTTTGGAAGACTTGTGATGTCCGTATCAATGAAAGAGGAAGGGAGGTCATTCATGCTGAGGTTGATGAATTTCAAGTTGACATTCCACTAAATCGCTTTAGAACAATCTTTGAACTGCCCACCGCAGTCAGCAGACCTCCACCTACATAATTTGAAGAAATCCCTAATGAGGATGCATGTATTGCAGCTATAATAGAGATGGGATATGCTGGTGAGCTCACCAAGAAAGGTCAATTCAAACGCACCAGCTTGCATCCAAAGTATAATACATTTATGACGGTTCTTCAAAGATGTCTCACTCCAAAGCATTTAGGCTACGAATTCCCAACGGAGTATCAACTCAAAATCTTTGTAGCAGCTGCAACTCATATGCATGTGGATTATGCATTTCTTCTCTTGCAGGACATCAAAGCTACTATGCTCAAGAAGAACTCACAAAAGCAGAAGGATGCAAACATGCTGCCTTACCACCGCTTTCTACCAATGATCATCCAGCATGTGATGGATCGAAAGGCTGAAATTCCTCGACAGACAGGTTTACCTTCTAATACTCCAAAACTTTTCTTGCATATAAAACCTGCTATTCCTGCTAATCTACCAATTCCAAGACCATTCCCTGTATCTCTCTTAGATCTTTGTGAGCAGAATGATATTGTCAAGAGTTATAGGGAGAGTGTAGGAATACCTCCCATGGTTGTGCCAGAACCGGCCATACCTGCCCAGGGAGGAGTAGCACCTGGTGAGGATATAGGGATAGGCCTCAGCAATCTACGGGAGATGCTGAGAGGGAATAGGAGAGAGAAAATTCTGAGAGGGGTGGAGAAGAAGGTGAAGGTGTTGAGAATAGAGAGGGAGGGGATGCATATGATCCAGCTACCATTCAAGCCATTGTTCAATCTCTTTCTCAATCTACCCGAACCCAAGCTGTTCTTACTGAACTTGGTCTTGACGTTTCTGAGTCATCCAGTTCTTCTCAAGATGAGTCTGCTTCCCATCCAGGAGGAGCCCCTTCCTTTGAACTTGGTATATCTCCCGTGGGCACCTCTGACCAACCAATCGAACAACCAGCAGAAAGCACACCCTCATTCATGCAACTTACTGACCCACATACTACCTCTCCCAACCAGACTCACCCCGTTCAAATTACTCAGGTCATTCCACAACCCGGTGGTCTGGTCATTCCTTTGACTTCAACTGCCCAAACAACCACCATTCCTATCATTCGCAGGGCCATAGTTACCCCTGAACATGACATTCCAGTCACCTCACCAAGTCATTCACTATCTGTTGAATCTGGCTCTGTCACTCCTGATTCTTTACTAGATCCTAATCAATATGCCGGATATGGAGTTGGCGGTGGTGAAGAAGAAGAAGATAGGAGTATGAGTGAACGAGAGGAGGTGAGAAAAGAAATTATGAGTGCTACGGGAACACCACACCCAGAAAGCCGGGAAGCCACATCCACTATGGGGCTTGTCATTGTTGGGCCTAATATTGAATAAGTCGCGGTGATCCCACCCGTGTAAGTTTCTGCCCCACCAAGCCACTACGGTGTCTCTCAACAGACTCTGTCTTTATTGCACAGGGTTATAGCATATAAACTGGGACAACCTCAATTGGGTGTTGGACCGATTGAACAAAGAGGACCGTCTCCCTCATCCTCGACACCTTTTGATGCACGATTTGACATACCACGGATTTCCGCATATCTTGACCAACACAGGGTAACAATCGATGCACTGAGCTTGTTGGCTCAACAAGTCTCCTCAACTTCCAGAGGTGGTACCTTTCAAGGTTCCATTCGAGGATTGGAAGGAAATCCTGCTGGAGCCAACATCCCTGCTGCTCCAGTAGGTAGTACTGCCTATGTGGCTGGTACTTCAACCGAAAGTCTTCGTGATTCCGGGTTTGTTACACGTGCAGAACTTCAACAACTAATTCAACAAGCCGTGTCACTAATCCACCAACAACTGCAGATGACAAATCAAAAGTTGGATAGGATAGAGCAAGCCTCCAAGGCCCAAGCTGAGCAGCTAAACCGAATTGAAACACTTCTTGCTGCTCGTCCTTCAGTTCCAGAGCCTCAATCACAACCTGATCCTGCTACTATGTCTGTAGATGCTTTAAAGAGCATGCTGTATGTTAGACTTCTGGAGCAAAGGCCAGAATCTGCACATGATCAAGACCTTCTGACTACTCTTCGCAACGAACAACGTCCATCGGGAATCTCCATGGATGACTTTCAAGAGTTTCATGAAGATTTAAACAGAAAGATTGATGAGATCACCAATGGTTTCTACACCTCTCTCGCAAAGGTCACAGACCGGCTGACTAGCCTAGAAACAACTTGTCAGGCTCAGGAACAGGGGAGTAAGAGGAGGCGGGATGATCAGGATCCGGATGATCAACCCGAGGGGGAGAAAAGGAGAAAATACATGTTTGCTCCTTCCGTTGTTGCTACTGTACCTGTCCCACTTGTTACTTCATACTTATCTGCAGGTACAAGTTCAACTGGATCTGGAAGTCAACACCAACAACAACAACATATGGCCGATGAAGTTTATGAACGACAATAAAAGGAAGATGCTGAAAAACAAATTGTACTTTATGTACCTCAGCAACAATCTGAACCGAGGCCAAGTGATCTTGAAGAAGGTGAAATACCTTACGAGCAGCCCCATGCCGAGATGTTTGACTGGTCTAGTGACTCAGAGGAACAAGTGGAAGATTTATATGAGTCTATTCACACATCACCTGCAAGGCATGTGGGGGAAGGTAGTTCTGCTTAACCGGAGGAGGAGACTGAGGATTCTGAGATGGAAATACTATTCAAAGGCATTGATAAATATGTCGAGTTTGATGCACGTCCATATTCTCCTAGAATTGTCCACAAATTTGATGATATTCCCAGTGAAAAAGAACTTGCACTTAAAAGAAAAGAAAGGGAAGCAATTTCTAGAAGGGAAGCTAGGAGAAAGCCTAAACAAAAGAATCCAATCTTCGACGTGTCCAGGGTTCTCAGTGGGATTAATGTTGAAGTTCATGAAACTTTCCCTCTCCTCCTGGTCAGTTTCAAGAATCAGCTGCCGATGTACTTGAAAGAAACAAACAGAGAGAGGCAGCTGAGAAAACAAGACAAGAATCTGAATGGCCCTTGCCAAGGAGCTTCATTGTGCCACCTGCTCCTCCAGTGTATCGTGGGGATCCAGGACTTGATGCAGGCAACATGTTAACAAGAATTGCTGCCTAACAACCTATATGGAAACCTTATTTTGTCAATGCTGCTAATCTTGAAGAAAGAATTCCAGACATATTCAGCAATGAGCTAATACAGGTTATTTCCCCTGAGTTGCGGAACATGGATGACAAACAGAGAAGAAGATATGAACACATCCTCTCTCAGTCCATGACAAAACCTGAAGAGATCAAATCAGAGTATCCTATAGTTGAACTTATCAATATCTATACTCAGAAAACCTTCAGAATAAAGTATGCCATCTTTCATGCCAGAAGAGCAAACAACCTATCATACTTCCTCAACGAAGCAGACTTAAGGTTTGTAAGTATTGAAGACATCAGCTTTATCTTTGACACCCTCTCTCAGAAAAGAGGAAAGTGGCCTGAAGAAGAGTTTGGAAGAGGTGCTCTGATGAAATACATGAGAAATTTAATGGAATACTTTGAGAAACATGATCTGCAACTCAGAGCTGAAAACAACTATCTGAAAGTCAATCTCTTAAAGCCTAATCAGAGCCATCCAAATCTAGAAAAGCTTGAAGAATTGACAGTTATCTATGATGGGCATCCAAACTTCAAAGGTGATCGAGGGGTCGTCTCAACAAATACAAAAGGCGAAAAGATCTTCATCAGACTTGATGAACTCATGGCATATTCAGATGACACTTTGAAAATTCTCCATCATAAGATACATCAGAAAGTGTGGGATAACCGGGCAGCCTATACTGATGAAGAACATGCGGAAGCCTATCGTGCTATAGAAAGGATGAGAACGACACTGGCAAGCAGAAGGCAAATACGCAAGTGGCAAGTGGCATTCGGCATTCGCAACAAATCGACATATGAATAGATTTATGTATTTATTTGTTGCGAATGATTACACACCTCACTTAGGGGGAGATTGTTACAAATATTAAAGTGAGGGGTGTAATATGTAATTACTCAAAGTTGGGGAAATACTATATAAAGGCATTTCCCCCACATTCTAAGATAAGCTTTGCATTATTCATCCTTTGTGTTTGTGAACTCTCTCAAGCTCTCGGCTCTCTCTCATTACCGAATACACACACAAACACACACTAAAGATCTAGCATTGCTTCATCCGTATAATTTACGGGACCATCAAATTGTTCTTTAATTAGTTTTTCCAGTTATTTCCTCTTTTTAGAAAATCCGCAATCTTTTAGGTTAATTATTAGTCTATCATTCTCTTTGGTGTTGCACTGATCTCCGTGGATACGAAACCCATTACTTACCTTTGCTATGCTATTGCATGATCCAGTCATACTTGCTGGTAGTGTGTGGTGAAACTTAGGTGATTTTTGGACTTAAAATTTAAAACTAGATTTCACACGTCATTAACTTCCTCCTTTTAGCCGACATTGTGTTTGTCTCAGAAGGATTTGACTTTTCTTGGATGGAACTAGTCTTAGAAGATCTTTCTCTCATCTTGTTGTTGTAGTAGGAAATGATTTTGAAAATCTGGGTCTGAACAATATCAACTTCGTTAGTTAGCTTCACCCTTGTCGGACAGCTCATTATTTTAGCCTATTTAGTATAACCGAACTTTAGTTTGATCTGTTGGATGGTATGTTTGTAGTATAAAGGATCACCTTTCCTTTGCAAGTTTAGAAGAAAGCTTCCATGATTCTTTTTCAATTTGACTGAGGTTATGCACTTAGGATGATATCTTTTGTTTCTGGAGGACAACCATTCTTCGTGCTTTTCATCATTTCTTGCTCCTTTATCAGTTCTTCTTCTATTTCAAGTCTAATATTGTCATGGAGTTTCCTATGAAGAGACTTAAGAGATAGGTTGGCTTTTGCTGCTTTAGCATCTTCAACAACGAGTTTTTCAGCGTATATCCGGCCAGCTTCTTCTTGGTTTTTTCTTTCCTTTACAAAAGGATTTTCATCATCTGAATCATCATCAAAATTGTCACCATGTTTAGCAACGAATAACAAGTGGTCAGGATAGTGAAATTCCATTATATGCTTCCCTTTGTCTAATTGGCTTAGGACAACCTCTTTATTAGCTTGACCAGCCAAAAAAGAGACTCCTTTATTTGAGGCATCAGGTCCTTTATTTGTGATTGAACAAATAATATTTACATCAGGTTCATTTAAGGTGTTCGATGGCCCACAACCTTCATCATCTATCTGTTTCTGAACATTCTCAACATCCATCTCATCGATTTCAGATTGAAATAAGTCCTTTTCAGCTCTTTGCTTCTCATACAAAGCTTTCAGCTCCACCTCAGCCTTAGCTAGGGTTGTTCCAGCTTAAGCTCTGGCTTCTTCAGTCTTGCTCTTGCTTTTTTAGCCTTTTCTCTAGCTTCTTCAACCAATCCCAATATCCAAGCTGAGTATTCACAAAGGTGATGATGATCCTTATATGAAAGTAATCAGGAAGAATAGCTACAACAATTGTGAAGTGGTACCCTACCCAAAGTGTCATCTGTATGGCTTCACTAAGGTGATTGATATATTTTATCTTTTGTACAAGTCCAGGAACAAGATTAGAGCCCAATTCATCCAAAATATAAGCTTGGATTGATCTTGCAGTGTCCCAAGGTGTGTTCACTAACAATTATATCAACCATGTACAACAAGCAGGTGAACTTCAACCAAGGTGTGTTTACTCATTTTGAAAACTTGGATACAATAATACCATTAAATATAACTCCTAATCTTCTTCCTTGACGAAGGTGGTAATTGGTGGTTCTTTAGGCAGTCTAAAATTCCTAAGGCTAAGAAAAAATTCAACTACTGGATGAGGGACTTTACAAAAGACAAAACTGGAAGCCCCACCTTTGAAGCACTGGTGGAAGCCCAAAGTGATGTACTAGCTGAAGTTGACCAACCTTGAAATTTTTTGAAGAAGTCAAAGAAGCCAAATGGTGGAAAGACTGAAGACTTGCCCTTAATATGTTTATAATTTGTATGGTTTAAATATAGCCATACACTTGTGATCATCTCATTAAATAAGCTACAAATATATATTTAAATTTAAATCGAACACTAAATATCAAAATTTAAACATAAAACATATGAATTATATTTATATAGCCCATACTTAACTAGTGTTATACCCGTGAGTTGCTCGGGTACGTAAATAAAATTTTCAAACTTAATGTTGAAGATGTAGGCTGACATGGGTTAGATTTAAAGGTTTGGAATTAATCCGGGGCTCACGTGGATGCATGCATGGAGATATAAATAAGGGTGGAAACTTCATTCCTTATATATCGCATGTGGAGATAATTATCCAGGAGATAGAGTATTGAATTAATTGAAATTTTAATTTTGGATATGCATGCAACTTATCTTGTTTTTTGATGTTGCCGACTTAAACATAGATAAATGGTTGTGATTTTTTATAAATTAGGAACTAAGCTTAGCTCTCCCCTGTAAATACATGGCTTGTATTTGTAATTCTCAATTCATACTTCACAATAACAAAAAGTAGTCTCTAGTTTTGGCCATGGACGTAGCTTGATCACATCAATCAAGTAAACCACGTAAAATTCTTGTGTTCGTGTTCTCGTTTTGTTATTTGCTTGTGTTTGTGGTGTTTATTGTTTGGGGCCATTTCGTGTTTCCTTACAACTTGTATCAGTGCCAGGCTGTTTGTTGGCTCAGTTGAAGCAATGTCAAAATACGGGAATGTCAAGATCTACAAGTTTGACGGCCACGATTTTGGTTTCTGGAAGATGCAGATCGAGGATTATTTGTATCAGAAAAAGTTACATCTACCGTTATCAGAGACTAAACCAACAGATACGAAGTAGGATGATTGAGACTTGATGGATAGGCAGGCTCTTGGTGTGGTCGGGTTATCGTCGGCCAAGAATGTCGCATACAATATCGTCAAAGAAAGGACCATGTTTGGATATCTTAAGGCGTTATCCAGCATGTACGAAAAACCTTCGGCTTCGAATAAGGTTTTCTTGATCATACAGTTGGTGAATAAGAAGATGAAGGACGGGGCATGCGTTACTGATCACGTAAACGAGTTTAATTCGATACTCTCGAGGTTAGTATCAGTTGACATTAAATTCAATGATGAGGTACAGGCTCTTCTACTTTTATCGTTTTTACCCGAGAGCTGGTCTGGCACGGTTACGGAAGTTAGTAGTTCACCTAGAACTACTAAGCCTACTTTTGAGGGGATTTGGGATTTAATTCTCGGAGAAGATATCCGTAGGCAAAACTCCGGCGAGTCATCGAGTTCTTTACTGAGTGTAGATGACAGGGGTAGAAAGAATGACAAGGGTTAATGTAATAACAGAAATAGGTCCAAATTGAGGAAGAGGGTCAGTCAAAGAACATGAATGATATTACTTGCTGGAACTGCAAGCAGAGTGGACATTTCAGAAACCAGTGTACAGATCCTAAGACTCAGAAAGAGATGAATGTTGCAGCTGATGATAACTTTGATGCTTTAGTTTGCAGTGTTGAGTGCTCGGTTGAAACTTGGATTATGGATTCGGGTGTATCATTCCATGCTAACCCATGCAAGGAAGTGATGCGAAATTTCAGGTCATATTTTGGTCAGGTTCGGCTAGCTGATGGCAAGAAACTTGATATTACGGGTATTTGAGATGTTGTTCTCGGAACTTCCCTTGGTATAAGTTGGACTCTGAAAAACGTGAGGTATGTTCTTGGTCTCAAAAATATGTTAATTTTAGTTGGGTAGTTGGATGATGAAGGACTTCACGTAGTTTTCAGAAATCTCCAGTGGAAAGTAGTAAAAGGGAATATGGTTGTTGCCCGTGATCACAAAAGAGGGACTTTATACATGGCGGAGGTACCGGCTGATGATGTGAACGCAGCTGTTGATGAAGATGCAGGTATTTCCACTCTATGGCACCAAAGACTTGGGCATTTGAGTGAGAAGTGTATGAAGGAGATGGTTTCTAAAAGCAAAATTCTAGGGTTGAAAAAGGTGACGGTTGGTATCTGTGAGCCGTGTGTACTTGGAAAATGGGAAAAGGTTACTTTCGCGAAGTCTGGAAAGTCACCCAAAGTTGGGAAGTTGGAGCTTATTCATACTGACGTGTACGGGCCTACATCAGTTGCATCAATAGGTGGATCATGACACTATGTCACTTTCATTGATGATTCTACTAGAAAGGTATGGTTTTATTTTCTTAAAAATAAATCTGATATTTTTATTACCTTTAAGAGATGGAAAGCTGCTGTTGAGAATGAAACTAACCTGCAGGTTAAATGTTTAAAGTCTGATAACGGGGAAGAATGCAGCAGCAAGGAGTTTGTTGAGTTTTGCGCAGATAATGGGATAAGAATGATCAAAACAGTGCAAGAAACTCCTCAGCAAAATGGGGTCGCTGAAAGAATGAATAGAACTCTGAATGAACGGACAAAGAGGATGAGGCTACATGCAGGGTTACGTAAGATGTTCTGGGCAAATTCAGTTAATGCAGTGGCGTACCTGATAAATCGTGGACACTCAGTCCCATTAGGGCTCAAGATTTCAGAAGACGAATGGTAAGGTAAAGAGGTTAGTCTCTCACACTTTAGGATATTTGGCTGTGACGTTTTTGTGAAAGTCAAAGATGCTGATAGAGACAAACTTGAGGCAAAAGCGAAGAAGTGTGTGTTCATTGGCTATCGCTCAGATGAGATAGGATATTGGTTTTGGAATGATCAGGCTAAAAAGGTCGTCAGAAGCAGAGATGTCACATTCAATGAAAACTCACTTTATAAAGACAAGTTTTCAGCATATTATAAGACTGTAGAGAATCTAACAAGAAAGATCAAGTAGTGTTTGAAGATGACTCAGATCTTCACTTTGCAGATCCAAGTAAGGTTTTAAAAAATGTTGAAAGTTCAGAAATTAGTCCAGTTCAGAAAGCAGTGGGGGATTTGGAAATAGTGGGAGCTCAGGTGATGGTGGGAGCTCAGATGATAGTGATAGTGATGATGCATCCACTTTGAGAAGATCCACAAGAGAAAGAAGTCCTCTAGCTAGATACTCTCCATCATCAAACTATTTGCTATTGACCAAAGATGGTGAACCAGAATCTTATTCAGAGGCCTTCAAAGTTAAAGAATTCATACAGTGGGAGAAGGCTATGAGGGATGAGATATATTCACTTGAGAAGAACCAGACGTGGTCCTTGGTCAAGCTACAAGCAGAAAAGAAAGGTTTATAAAATAAATGGGAGTTCAGGGTTAAAGAAGAATTCAATGGCGGTAAACGGAAAAAGGCAAGATTGGTAGCAAAGGGGTTCCAACAGAAATGAGGGGTTGATTATTGTGACAACCGTCATCTAAGCCTTCAGATCAGTAATGAATAAGTAAGTTTAGAATATATAAATTAGGTTATAAGTTTAGTTATGGTAAAATTATGTAATAAAACTCTTAGGTTCAGTAGAATTCCCGGTTAGAAGTTTAAATCCTTAAAACTTAATAAATCGTTAGACCGACTCGCGAATTGCTTGAGTTATTTAATATTTAATTGATTTTACATTATATATGATCTATATTGTATATTTTTATGTTAGTTTGAGTTATTTTACTAATTTGTAAAAACTTATATAATTTTTGTGATTTAAGTCTTTTATCTTAATTTAAAAAGCTTATTTTTGTATTATACTTTTTATAAATTATGTAAATATATATTTAATATTTGAAAAAAAAATTAATGTCACCCACCACCACTCTTCCCCAAAAATCAGCCACCCAAACAACCCAATCACCATCCATGCATTTCAACTCCCTTTGCCTATTTGAACACTCCAACCCTCATCTTTTCCACCTTTTCACACACTTCTTCCTTCTTGAACTTCATATCTTTCTCTCTACTTCCTAACCCACGAAATCAGCCTTTCCCATATCAAAAACTTACGTTTTTGAAAGATCTATACATAGATCAAGAAGGCAAAAGCTCGGGTAAGTGTTTATACATTAATATCTTCTTCTTCTTCTTCATTTCTTTATGTTTTTCTTGAGTTTTCTTTGATTTTCTTCATGTTTCTTGAGAAAACTATGAATGCATGATTAATCATGTATTTAGATGGTAGTTTATAAACCAAAGACATGAAAATATATAAAAATGGTGATAATCCATGATCCATGCAACTAAACACTCAAGAAAATGAGAGTTTTTGATGAAACATGTGTTATTATCCTACCATTGAAGTAAGGAACACATGGATTTCTATTTTTATGTTAATGAAGTTTGTTTGATCTGAAATACAAAGTTATCATAGTGTTGATGATTCAAACTCAAAAGGAAATGGTGTTTAAACACCCAAAAACCTAAGATCAAACAATCTGATGCATTTTGTTTTGAAATTCTTCACTTGTTTTTGTTAGATCTAGAGTTGTAGATATCAAAATCATTTAATTCTTTTTACTAATCTTAGTTTGAAGTGTTAATTTTAACTTAAATCTGATCTCACAAGTTTTTATGGAGATTTGATCCTTCAAACGTATTTTATAAGTTAGATGTGTTGAATCTGGAAAACTGACAGATTATCAAGGTGTACTTTAAAGGTGCATAACTTGGCCATTCTTGAATCAAAATCTGTCTAGTTTTTTTTAGAAGTTGTATTTTTGAGTTATTGATATTTTACCTTTCGAATCACTTAAAAATGAGTTCTTATGAATCTCAAACAGTCTTTTTAGTAACAGTGTGTCATTCAGACACTGAACAGTGACCTTTTTATCTACTTTTAATTAGTAAAAATACTAAATATAGTTTATAAATTCCTATATTTTTACTAAATATTATAGAAACATGAATTGAGATTATATAAAAATATTGAACCTTGATTTGATTTCTAGAATACATATTTATAATTTTTAATTTTGATTTATAAGTTTATAAATCTCAGTAAGTTTTATGTTTTAAATTATTAGGAAAACCTTTAAGAGTTTAGTTGATTATTACTAATAATCTATGAATAATACTTATAAGTACTAAAATATTACGTCTAATAGATATATATTCCTTGTACTAGGTAGGAAGCAACGGTAGATTCGAGTATCTAATTCGAGCTATCATCGTACTAATACCCGAGTGAGTTTCATAGCCCCTTTTTCAAAGTATTTTTACTAAGTTTTTGGGGGTGAAAAGCATGAATATTAAATTTTGCATGTTGTCCTATGAAATACTTGATTTAATGTTGAATAAGCACTTGTTATGTACATGTAATGCAATGCCTAAGTTCAAAGCAGTGTAAGTCCCGTAAAAATAATTGGTACACAACCATTAACTCAATATGCACCTATAGTATTGTGGATAGCGCTATTGTGGGTAGGGACGCCCCCACTTAGGGTTGATGAACCTTAAGTGTACATACTTGAAAATGTTTTAAATATATTTTTTGATCTTACGCATGTGAGTTAGACTTACCTCTGTGTATAGATCGTGGGCATCGTTGTCTGAATGGTTTGGTAGTGGCATAGTGCACATATTGCTAATGTACAAAAATATATGTTGTGGTGCTTATAAAAGGTTGGACAACTCAAAACATTTTGTGCTAGGTGACAATGTTTCACCAAAATATCTTCTTACTACAAGAAATAATTATTAAATTTTTCTTGCATACGAAAAACCTATGGATCTCACCCACTCTTTGTAGTTGACCCCTTTTCTTCATGCTTTTCAGGTACAAATAAGTAAGTGACGGCATGTAGGTGCATTTTCTGTGACGACATCAACATCATGAAACTTTATTAAAAGTAAATGTAAATTTAGAGAACAGATTGGTTCAAACATTGTAATATTGTACTGCAAATCCTTGATGTTATGGTTGGTGTTGTCTATTACCTCATGCTATGAAACTTAGTGCTGTCATATCTCGTGTTTCCGCTTTAGCGGGGTGTGATAGATTTGGTATCAGAGCCTTAGGTTATAGAGAATGCCATTTTCCTTATGGGGGGAAAACTCAAACTATAACCAAGAATTTTTAAAATATTTTCTAAAATGTAAGCATGTTGTTATGATAACTAAGTTGAGTATCACATTATTATACCTTAATTATACATAGACTGGCCACCTATGTTTAATTCAGGTATGTGTAATGGGACACTTAGATTGGTTATATTTTAGGCATGCTTTCATAAATTTCTTCATAAATTTGGAAATGCATGTTATTTGTGTGTGTCTGCATAAACATTGCATTTAATAGGCACTTACACATGTACATTAGTGACTGATAACACAGTTCGTGATAGGTGAGTCTTGTAAGATAGTGTCCCTATATTACTAAAATTGACATCAATACTTTCATTAAACATATCGCTAACTCTCATTAGATAGAAGATTCTTTTGAGGACGTGTCTCTGAGTGGTGACAAAATACTATTAAATTTCCCTAGAATTAAGATGACTTGATGACTTAACATAGCATCGGTTCGACTACCTTGTGAACGAATTGTGAGAACGTAAGTTTACTTTAATGGATTAACTAACAGTCAAAATTTGAGAATTGGATATTCTTATGAATACTAAGTATTGATGACCCTTAATAGAGACTGATCATAAACATGAAGTAAGTAGCAAGAGAAAGCTACTAGCTATTGTTCACCTGTGTTCTTAACGATATTATTACCTTGACTTACTCCTTAGGAGATATGTATTAGAGTAATGATTCAAAAGAGTGTCCCGATAACGAGAAAGTGATAAAGGAGCATCACAACGGATGATCGAGAAGACATCATGTATCATCAATAGGATACCCTCAGAATGTATCACAAGCATGCCTCGTGAGGAGATGTAGAAAGTTTAAGCTACAACATACGATATACACCATAACCGGAATATGATGGTACATTAGGATCATTTTATGCATGAAGTAATAGGCTTGTTGGACCTACCGTCTTGATATTCGTCAAGGATCAAGGAAAACTACGTGTTCGACATGAAGGACGACTAAAGGGATGATAATGCTTTGCCAAATGATGATACAACGTGTGATAGCTAGATCATATTGCTCTCTTAGGGGATATATTTTACTAGTTGTACATTTCAATTATAGATCTGATGACTTAAGATGACCTACACATGGATCCCTCCTCTCCGATTTGCATTCTTAATCTTTCTCGGAGTGTCATGCAACTAGAACTCACGGGTGATTCCATTCGTCACCTCAAATGTACCGTCATACGTGATCATTCTTTAAAAAATATTGAAGCTTAAGTAAACTTGTGACTCCCACGTTTCCATCTTATGAACTCATCGACGAACTTTCAAAGGAAGTGATCGATGTAACTGTTATTAAGTCCATAAACTTTTTCACTAATTCTATGGATGACAAGTTCTTGATAAATTTTGGTTGTCATACTGAAGCTTGAAGTGTTCTATGATTATAAAAACAACTTTCGCCAGAAGTAATTTTAGTGCTCGTGAATGAAAAGAACCTGAGAATGCTTTTCTCGAAGAAAATATTTATAGCAAGGCCATTCCAGAGAAACACTCGGAGTATCATATTTAACAATTTAGGATTTCAAGATAACAAATTTTCCAACTAGATTATGTGGGTTCAATAGAGACTATCAATCCCCGAGGAACTTTTTCTTGGATATTACAATAGCTAAGACAGGGAAATTACAGAATCCCTAGGAACTCTGGAGATGATCAGTGAGTACCTACCTGATCTAAAAATATTAGTTAGACATTAAACACTTCAATAATAGTCTCACAAGTAGGATACTAGGTCGACTTAAAGAATCTAACGTTGCTGAACCTTCTACTGAGATATCTCATCCTTTCCGGTTCTATATTTGAGATTAACGTGATCTTGAGGTGTTATAGCTTTAGGGACAATAATTTCACGATTTCGTTTTTAGAAAATTTTGGACATAAAAAAACTTGTTTATACTCGACGACACCAGAACCCTTCTTGTGTGAACTACCCCCTAAGACCTTTGCATTAGAAGTAAGTTTGGAAATTTCATACCCATGGAATGTTTTGACAATTACAGGAGAATAGGAGTGTAAATCACCGCGAATAGATATATATAAAGAGGGAATAAAAAAAGATGACCGTAAAAAAAATAGATATCCCCTTCCCCATATCAATAGTCTATTTCGACCAGTTGCAAGAAACAAATTACATGTTACATATCATTTTCATAAGGACATCTCCTATTGAGAGTTCGTGTGTAGGACATCCTTAAGACAACCATTAGGACTTGAATAAGAGGTTATAAATCTTTAGCTGTTTCCTTGGGGATAGCATAGGATTGCATACCATGTCTAGACAAATTCATGATCTTAATCATAGACAACATAGTAATCTAATTATGAAAGAAGGAGGAGCATTAGGGGCATTTAAATATGGTGTTGGAGTTTCATAAGTACTAGAAGTTGTATGTGAAATCCTCTAAGTACAAATTCTGAAAACAAGACATATGTTTTCTCGATTACATGATTAATGAGGAAGGAATTCATATGAATTAAACCAAGACTAAAGCCATCAAGATGTGGGAACCCCGGAGACTCCTACATAAATTTGTTAATTTCTCGGTTAAGCATGTTACTATCAACGATTCATCGGGAGTTTCTCAAAAATCACACAACCTCTATCAACACTAAAACAAAAGGATAAGAAATTTGTTTGTGGAGAGAAACAAAAAGAAGCGTTTCAAATGTTAAAGAATGAGTCATGTAACGCACCAATTCGATTATTTCTGGAACGCAAGAATCTTGTTGTATACGCTGATATATCGCACCAACTCTTAGGATGCGTAATTTATGCAAAAGGATATTGCATATGATTCAAGACAACTTAAGGTTCGGTCGAATGAATACGCCATCCACGTTTTATAATTGGGAGCCATAGTATTCACTTTCAAGGTATGGTCATACCATTTGTATGGCACTTAATGCACCGTGTTCATCGATCAAAAGTCTTTAACATACACTGGTCCAGAAAATGTTTAACATGAGACAAAGATTGTGGGTAGAATTACTCAATGATTAGGATTGTTAGATTAAATATCATCTCGTCAAAGTCAATGTGGTAGCTGACACTTTGAGTTGAAAAGAAGCGATAAAGCTATCAAGGGTGCAAGCATTGGAAGCAATCGTTTAAACAAGCCTAAAAAGTAGAATACATGTAGTTAGGGAGGTGGCATTAAGGATAAAGAACTTAAAAGCTGAGAACCTACATTATTTAGAATATTGATTTAAGACAAGGTTAGATGGAGTACATTAATGAGAAGATCGGGTTTAGATACCCAAGGCCACAAACCATCAAATAACAATTTTAGAGGAGGCTAATAAGATTAGATATTAGAACCAACCCCGGAGCAAATGAAAGGTATAAGTACCTTAAAAAAATGTGCTTGGTGACTAGGAATGAAAAAAGAAATAGTCTTGTACATTAAAAAGAGTCGACATGCTTGAAAGTTAAGGCTGAGGATCAAAAGTCATCTTGATCACTGCTAGAACTTCAATTTTCACAATGAAAATAGAAGAAAGTAATTATGGACTTCATTGGTAAGATGCCCCGAACCAAGACACATTTCAATTTGATCTATAGTGGATCGGCGGACAAACTCTGCACACGCCATACCAATTCAATAGGATTACTGGATAGAGAAGCTTTCTCATATCATCAAGATTATTATACGTCATGGAGTGCAACTTTTCTATCACTTTGAATAAGGATAGTCGTTTTACGTCACAACTTTGGAATCGCTACAAAAGGCATCAGACATACAACTTGACTACATTATTCCATACCATCGTCAGATAGAAGGGCAAACAGGAAGTTTGATACAAATGCTGGAAATTATGCTACGTGCATGGGAAAATTGACTTTGATGGTAGCTGGGATACTTACGAATTTCATTAGTTAAATTATTTTACAATAATAATTATCACCCTAGAAATTTAGCACACATCATATATACCATTGTATGGACGTAAGTGTAGATCCCTACTTAGTTGGTTGGAAATCGGTGATAAGCAATTAGCTAGACCAGACATCACACAACGAACCACTTATCAAGGATAAGGAAATTCTCGACCGAGAGACCAAACAACTCACATGGAGTAAAAATTCCAATCTTAAAGGTTCGTTAGAATTCAAGACATGAACATGAGTTCACTAGTGAAAGAGAATATTATACGAAGCTTAAATATCTGCACCTTTTGCAAAAAAGGAGTCCTAGGATACTAATAGTTAATTTCGGAACGAAATTAACTATTATACTAATAGTTAATTTCGGAACGAAATTCTTCTTCAGATCAGTAATGAATAAGTAAGTTTAAAATATATAAATTAGGTTATAAGTTTAGTTATGGTAAAATTATGTAATAAAACTCTTAGGTTCAGTAGAATTCCCGGTTAGAAGTTTAAATCCTTAAAACTTAATAAATAGTTAGACCGACTCACGAATTGCTTGAGCTAGTTAATATTTAATTGATTTTACATTAGATATGATCTATATTTTATATTTTTATGTTAGTTTGAGTTATTTTATTAATTTGTAAAAACTTATATAATTTTTGTGATTTAAGTCTTTTATCTTAATTTAAACAGCTTATTTTTGCATTATACTTTTTATAAATTATATAAATATATATATATATATATATATATATATATATATATATATATATATATATATATATATATATATATATATATATATATATATATATATATATATATATAACCTTTCTGGTAACACATCCAGAAACTTCAGCACGAGTTCAGCTTCATCTTTCTTTACACCCACACTTAGTAGGTTATTTATCAAGAAGTGAAACCTTGTGATCAAATCAGACAATGTTTCATTCTTCTTTGAGAAGAAGTTTTCGTAAGATCTATTCAAGTGATTCTTCTTCTGTTGCTTGACCAGATCTGTGCCCTCATATGTAACACTCAGCGTATCCCAGATATCTTTTGCAGATTGACACCCAGTGGCAAGATCTCATTAGTCAGGGTATTTGCTAGAACACTTTTAGCCTTGTCATCCAGATTAAAGAGTTTACAATCTTCATCAGTCCATGATGCAGTAGGCTTTCTTGTTTCCTTTTCAGTTCTGCCAGGAGACGCATCACTGACAGTAGCAGGAATCTTGGGGATAATAGGTCCTTTTGTGATGACATCCGACATATGGTTATCAATGGATTTGAGGAACAACATGACTCTGAACTTCCACATAGGATAGTCAGATCCATCAAATATGGGACAGCCTTTGGCAGATATCTGTGGAAAGTTTGAGGTATTGTTGCTTGTAGACATTGCAGACTTTCTCAGAATCTTGAACTTTCAACTTATGAAATCGTTCAACCTGCTCTGATACCAGTTGTTGGTCCCTTAATGAGAATAACAACAAGCAACAGATGTGTAGAAGGGGGGTTGAATACAATTTCTACGGAAATTGAACAAATCAAATAAAAGTGTTACACAAAGTAAATCAAACCACAATCAATCGAATGCTTTTATTAAGAAGATGATTACAATGCTTTGAATAAGAAGATGATTACAATAACTATCAAGTAAGCAACTCTTGATATATAACCACCTAATATAAATCTCTCAATCTCTCAAACTTAGCTATCTATAATCAACTTATGATTATAGATACTGACGACTCTCTAAACAGGATTTTTATCACAGATTTAATCAACTTATGATTACTTACCAACTTCACAACAAATGTGAATATTCGAACAAACGAACAAGTTGGCAACCTGTGAATTTCTTGATCACGTTGAACTGACAATCAATGATTCATGAATCGTAACACATACGGTGAGGTGAGGTTTTGGCTCTGTAACTTGTTTCAGAATCGTACCTCTAAACTTATCAGGAGATAAGTATTTATAATCCTGTTGCTACTGTTCCTAACAAACTAGACTAATCCTAATTTGCTAACTAACTATCGGATAACTCGGAATCTTGAATCTTGAATCTTCTTATCTTGAGTCTTCAATCTTCAATCTTGATTCTGAAGTCTTCTTATCCTTCCCGTAGATATAGAGAGATAAAACAGAATTTAAAACACATTTAAATTCTTTTAAACTGACTTCTTTAGTCAGTCTGAGTTACTCAGCTTGAAACTCATCAAGCTGAGTTCTTCGAGAACACACCCAAAAATAAACATGGACTAACATGTATAATTATTAACTCATCATCAGAAGTCCAAAGAATTAACTTAAACATATTTAGCAACTCTATTGAGCTGACTCAGTCTTCACGCTGAGTGGCTCAGCTTGAAACTCATTAAGCTGAAACTCAATATATATATCTTAGTGTACGCACACAGCTTATCAAACATATTGATAATCTTACTAAGATACAGTCTAAGCTGATCGAACATATGTACAACATATACTCAACTTATACTCAGTCTGAATCACTATAAGTGTTCAGTCTGACTAAGCTTTATAATTCTGTTTAAGTTATATGTAGAACACATCTTACAAACTTAACTTTGTCTCATCAAATCTTAACTGATGAGATCATTTTCCCAACAAACTCCCCCTATTTGATGATGACAAAACCATCAAACAGTTAATAAGTTTGTTTAACAGAATTATGTTTTAAATCTTAAACTTATTAAGATTTTTGTATCTGAACTAATCAAATATTGATTGAACATATCATTTTTAATTGAACTTATCAATTATAAGTGGAACAAACCAACTTTTAGTTGAACATACCAACTAAACAAATTAATGAATAAGAACTGGTCATTTATTCACTAAGCTGAACTTATCAGACTAATTAAACATGAACTTATCAGACTATTTAAACCTCCCAAAGAATTATTTATCTGTTGATTTCTTCTAGGAGGCTTTAAGCTTCTGCATCCCCTCTGAGTTCTCTCTGTTGCATTATGATAATCTTATTCAGCTTATACTTTACAAAATGATTTGAGCTATCACCACAACAACTTCTTATATGTATGGCATCCCTAGCTTTTAGATAACATATCTCACTTAGCTTGATAAAGCTGGGATTGCCTGCCTGATCCTTAAACATGAATCCTTGAACATGTGTATCAATACCTTGGTTTTATTTAAACTCTACACCTTCAGGTATCTCAAATAATATCTCCCACTGCACACCAGGAACTGGAACATATCTCAATTCCTCAGCTCTGTTAATCAGCTTGGAATCTTTCTTAAGGATCTCATGCTTGATTTGGCTTTTCTTGAACATCTTCAGCATCATTAATATTCTTTGCCATTCTATGTAGCCCATCCTGTGAACATATCTCAGGTCCATCCCCATTGTAGATTTATCCTCTAATTCAAAGTTGAGGATGATGGCTCCATCAATTCTGCTCAAGGTCATGCCTTCGATATCTTTACCGAAGCTCCTTCTGAAATAGCATTCTTGAATTTCTGCATCTGTGTATGGGATAGGATCAGGTCTTGGACCAGTGTAAGTAGCTTCAGCTTGTGCCAAAGCTTTTCTTTCTTTTTCCTTTTCTTGGTCTTTTACTTCCTTCTCTTTTCTCTTTCTCAGCTCTTCAAGATAAATACCTAACTCATTGGCTTCCTCCTGTTTGAGCATTTCAATCATAAGCCTTGTGGCTTTATCCTCTTCTGTTTCTTCCTCAGTTTCAGAAACACTGTCAGCTTCAGGTTCAGATTCTTCTACCTTTTGTCTCTTAGCTACATGTTCCTCTTTATTTATTTTTAACTCCCCCTCAGCCTGAGCTTGCCTCTCTGCTCCTTTAGCTAGTACTAGTAGAGCTTCAGCTTCAGCTCGAACTAGCTCAGTCTCAGTATCAGCTTGAACCTTCTCCGCCTTTTTGTCATCATTAATAGGAGTCAAAGTCTTTTGTTGTTGGAGTGCAGCAACTGTAGAGGCAATCTCTTGAACATCCTTTGTCAGCTTCTCAAGCCTCTGATAGATTTGGCATTTATGATTCTTCTGCTTGAGATGGAACAAACCAAACTGAGCAGCAACATAATCTTTTAGCTGCTGGATGCCTGAGGAGGCAGTGTTAGTGTGAGGAAAGTCTTTGGATGCATCATCCAAAGGTTGGTGTTTACCTTAAAACTCATTTGCACCAGAGTCTGGACCCTGTGAATCACCTTGGTTTGAAGATGAAACATTGACAGGTCGTGCGATAGGGTGTGAGAAGTGAAGAGAAGTAATAGGGCTCGAAACGTGAAGTGTATGGGTTGGTGGTTGGTTTATTGGTTTAGAGGGGGGTGATTGACCCTGGGGATTGGTCATATATTCAATGTTACCTAAGTGTGTCTTCTTAGGCACAGTAGTGGGCTCTCCCATGGCACTAGAGAGTGTGGGCTGAGTAGACACCACACCCGGTATAGGCTGTTGGGTACTAATGAGCCTCGAGGTTGACACGTTAAGAGTAGGCGTCTCCCCCTCAACTCCTGCCGGTGGAGGGATCAAGGTGATCTCAGCTCCAGTGATGCCTTTAGGAATGGCACCACCTATGGCATTTTTACGTGTATAGGTTCAGATATTCTCCCTAGCAGCAGTGTGCATACTAGGGGTGGCTTCAGAGTGGGATTGTAAATGGAATGAAGGTAGAGGAGATGGGTTAGACTGGGTTGGGCTTACCACAACCTTATCTCCAAAAGTGGATGGAGAATAGTGAGAAGAAAGAGAAATTGGAGAGGTCTTACCAGAAGTAGCTTTAGTGGGTACTGGCTCAGCCTGAGCAGAGTGCTCAGCTTGAACCTCGGTGTCAGCTTGAGAAGCTCCCCCTTGACTGGATCCCTCTTCTCCACTTGCAGATGAAGCTCCCTCAGCAACCAAGAGCATTGAACCACTCAGACCCTCTTGCTTAGAAAAGATATCATTGTTAAACATCTTGGGGCTGAGTGTTGGAAACAGGAACACATCCTGATCAGCTTCATATTGTGCTTTCCCAGCTCGGCTTCAAATGCCAAGGACAGGTACCTTATGAAAGGTACATGAAGATCCCTTGTGGTCTTCATCACTTGGACCTTGAGTTCGTTGAAGATGAGCTGTGCGTAATCCAAATTGCGTGCAAAGTATATGTTGTACAGCAACTGCATCTCGAACTCGTTCACCTGGTCCAATCCTCCAACCTTAGTCCCTAGTGAACGAATCACTGTAGAAACCATGAAGCCCCAACTGGCTGGAAAGGTGGCCTGTTTTATTACACCATCTGTCTGCGGGTGACCCATGCGGGGTAGGACAGACCTAGCTACCTGCCTCGTGACAGCAGGCTCGAACTCATCAGATTGAGGGAGTTGAAGAACATCCCTTAGCCGCTGCACGGATAAAACCACTGTTCTATTGCCATTAAGATCAGTTCCCGTAATCTCTCCCCTGTTCTGATCATACGTGCATGTATACCAGAACTCCAGTAGATGTTGAGGAACGATATGGAGAGGTGCGCCACAGAAGGTGAATGCTAGGGGGCATTTACGAATGTAAGCCACCCAGGCTTCATAACCTCTGCCTTGTTTCCTTGGAGGAATTGCAACACACGCCCGTTGATTGTTGACTTTCAGCAACGGCACTCCATTGTTCTTGAACTGAGCACCTCAAATCATCTGATCACTGAGAACTAATGTGATTCCGTCCATGTTGGATTAATTACACTGAGTAAATTTAAAGTCGCGCTGAGCGGTACATAAATTTGCACTTAGCAATTTAGGGTGTTGAACGAACGAATGCACTAAGCAATTGAGGTGTTTGTGAAAGGTATTTTAGAAGGTGAGAAGTCAGAGTTGTAAGCGTAAACTCTCTAAACCGGTTATGATCGGTATATATACCTTTCTAAGGAGAGAGAAATGTTACCGTTAGAATCCCTTTTTATCCGTTACACCGTAAAAAAAATTACGGCTTGATGTCAACAGTAAGAAGCTAGAAACACATCATTTTCCAACGGATACAAGTGTAAAATAATAGAATTAACTGATAATAATATTATAAACACTGTTCAATTATACCAATACACAATTGATATACGATGCGATTTGAGACTAACTCAAATACACATTGACATATGAAGTAATGACACTTAGTAATTAAATCATAGACTGGACACACCAAGCTGAGGAAACTAATCACTCAGCGTGAATCAAGCACTCAGCTTGATTTCATTACTCAGCTTGAGGTTGATACTCAGCTTGAGTTTGAGCACTCAGCTCAATTTTGAGCAATCAGCTCGATTTCGAGCACTCAGCTCAGAATCAGTGACACTTAGTCATACATGTTTGAGACTGACTCAAGCTTATTTTTAACTACACTGAGTAGTTTAAAACATGTTTGGAACTTACCAAACGTGTGAACCAATCACACAGCTTGAGTTAAGCACATAGCTCAGACTCAATGACACTTAGTAATTTATGTTTGAGACTGACTCAAACTATATCATAACTACACTAAGCAGTTAAAGAATGTTTGGAACTCACCAAACGTGTGAACTCATCATTCAGCTTGACATGTTATACAGTTTATGAAAACTTATTTATAAACTGTGCACTCAGCTTAAGACACTTAGTCTTTGTCAAACTGAAAAACTCAGATTCTAGACACTTAGCTAGGGGTTGAGCATAACCAATTCACTTAGCAGATACATAAACCTCTTTTCATCAAGTGGTTTAGTGAAGATATCAGCTAGTTGGTCATCAGTGGAGATAAATTTAATGTTAACTTTACCTTTTTCCAATATGTCCCGTATGAAGTGATGTCTAATTTCAATGTGCTTGGTTCTTGAGTGGAAAACTGGATTGTAAGTGACGGCTATTGCACTTTGGTTATCACAGAAGGTAGGAGTTTTCTTGAAACTCATGCCAAAGTCTTGAAGCTGATGCTGCATCCATAGGATTTGAGCACAACAGCTTCCTGCTGCAACATATTTAGCTTCAGCAGTTGAAGTAGCCACTGAGTTCTGTTTCTTACTAGTCCAACTTACTAGCTTCCCTCCAAGCAATTGACATCCTCCAGTTGTTGATTTTCTATCCAACTTGCACCCAGCATAGTCAGCATCAGAAAAAACAACTAACTCAAATCCAGAGTCTTTTGGATACCGAAGACCTAGATTTGGTGTACCTTAAAGGTACCTAAAGATCCTTTTCACAGCTTGAAGATGTGATTCTTTAGGATCTACCTGATATGTTGCACAAATACATGTAGCAAACATGATATCAGGTCTACTAGGTGTCAAATAGAGTAATGAACCTATCATTCCTCTATAGGTAGACTGACACACAGACTTACCATCTGAGGCTTTACTCAGCTTGACAACTGGTGACATGGGTTTTCTCATGGTTGAACTTGAATCAAAACCATATTTTTTATCAAATCAAGAACATACTTGCTTTGATTGATGAATATTCCATCAGGCTTTTGTTTAATTTGTAAGCCTAGGAAGTATGTCATTTCACCCATCATGCTCATCTTGTACTTTTGTGACATTATTTTAGAAAACCACTCACACAGAGATTCATTGGTAGAACCAAAGATAATGTCATCCACATAGATTTGTATAAGAATCACCTGCCCTTTACTCTTTTTAATAAAGAGTGTCTTATCTATACTACCTCTAGTGAAATCCATTTATAGTATATAAGTGGACATAGTATCATACCAAGCTCTTGGAGCTTGTTTAAGACCATACAAAGCCTTGTCTAACTTATATACATGGTGTGGAAACTTTGAACTGACAAAGCCAGGAGGTTGTTTCACATAGACTTCCTTCTAAAGTTTTTCATTTAGGAAAGAAATTTTCACATCCATTTGATAGACTTTGAAGTCTTTATATGCTGCATAAGCCAGGAATAGCCTTATGGCTTCAATTCTAGCAACAGGGGCAAATGTCTCATCATAATCAATTCCTTCTTCTTGCTTATACCCTTGTACCACCAGCCTGGCTTTGTTCCTTACTATCACTCCATCCTTGTCCATTTTATTTCTATAGACCCACTTAGTGCCTATAACTGAGTGACCTTTTAGGGCAGGGACAAGGTTCCAGACCTTATTTCTCTCAAATTCATTCATTCCTCTTGCATAGCTTCAATCCAATCCTCATCCTCTAAGGCTTCTTCAGTCTTCCTTGGTTCCATTTGAGATAGAAAACCAAAGTGAGCAGCAAAGTTAGTTGTAGCCTTTGATCTGGTCATAACCCTTTCTTGTATATTTCCAATGATTTGATCTTGAGGATGAGCTTTGAGGAATTTAAATGTAGTAGTTGGAGAATCTGGTTCAGAATCTGAGTGATGTTGAGAGCCCTGAGGTGAACTGATCTCCCCAGTCTCAACAGCAGCATCAAACTGTTGATCACTAAGATCTTCAGTCTGAGGAATGTCAGCTCCAAATGGATTGACGAACTCATCATCCTTCTCAGCTTGAGAATCCATTTGAGAATGTGATGGACACACATCATCATCACTATCATCTCCCATGACATACATAGGATTTGATAAGTTGGTTTCCTTAGGCCTTTCAAGCTCACTCAGACTGACCGAGTAAGCTTGTCTTTTCTCAGCTTGATCAAGATTGTCTTCATCAAACGAGACATGAATTGATTCTTCTATGGCCTTTCTCCTAGTGTTATACACTCTATAGGATTTGGAGATTGAGGAATATCCAACAAATATTCCAGGATCAGCTTTGGGTTCCAACTTATGGAGTTGATCTCTTTGATTCAGCACATAGCATTTTGAACCAAAGATATGGAAATAACCTATATTGGGCTTACTAGACTTATACATCTCATATGATGTCTTTCCATGTCTTTTGAAAATGATTGACCTATTCTGAGTATAGCAGGCTGTACTAACAGCTTCATCCCAAAAATAGAGTTTCAATCCTGCCTCACATAGCATTGTTCTAGCAGCCTCAATTAAGGTTCTATTTCTCCTTTCAGCAACTCCATTTTGTTGTGGAGTTCTGACAGATGAGAAATTTTGTAATATTCCCTTTTGCTCACAGAAGCTTTCGAGGGTTGAGTTTCTGAACTCAGTCCCATGATCACTTCTGAGTTGCTTTACAGACAAACCTTTCTACAACTCCTCCTGTTTGATAAAAATTATTATCTCCAGGGCAGCCTCACTCTTGGCTTTTAGGAATATTACCCATGTGAATCGTGAGAACTCATCTACTATCACCAGTGTGTACTTCTTGCCATATAGGCTTGGAGTACTTATGGGACCAAATAGATCCATATGCAACATATGCAGTGAGTCTGTTATTGAAAAATTTTGCTTTGATTTAAAGGACCCTTTATGATGCTTCCCTTGTTCACAAGCTGAGCACAATTTGTCCTTGACAAATGTGATCTTTGGTAATCCAGAGACTAACTCTTTATTGGATAGCATATTTATATATTTGAAATTTAAATGAGATAAGCGTTTATGCCACAACCAACTCAGCTTAGGAACAGATTGGGAATACAAGCAGGTTTCATTATGGGGATCAGCAGAATTAAGATCAAGTAGATACACATCTCTTTCTCTTTTAGCTATTAATACAGGCTTTCCCTTAGCATTATAAATTGTTCCTGCTTTCTTCCTAAAAGTAAGAACATTATCTTCATCACACAATTGACTGATACTGATCAGGTTGTGTTTGAGACCTTTGACATATTTCTCTTTGGAAAGTAACCTTGCCAGCTTGCATCTTCCCATAGCCTTTAGTTCTTCCATGGGATTTGTCACCAAATGTTACTTTAGGACCTTCATCTTCTTGGAAATCACTAAGAAGTCCTTTCCACCCGGTCATGTGCCTTGGGCATCCACTATCCAAGTACCATTTACTTAAACCCTGCACTTGAGATGTAAACTAAACACATTAGTTTTGTTTAGGAACCCACTTCTTGGTGGGTTCAGATGAGGAGCACTTAGCATCTCCATCTGGTTGACCTGGTTGTTCAGCTTGAGTAGGAGCTGAGTCTTGTGTAGGCTGATCAGCTTGTTCTTGTTCAGGCCTTGAGATTTCTGCATCACATTCCTTAGCCTCATGACCTCTACATCTGCACTTATAGCATCTCCTTCTTCCAATGATTATAGGAGGTAGAGAGTTTAACAATCCTTGTGAGAACTTACTCTCAGTCTTAGGATTGTATGTGGTGGATAACTTTTCAACTTTCTTTGCAAGTTGATTTACTTGATAATCACTGACTTTGGACTTACCTTTGTCAGATCTTTGTTTGTTATCCCTAGAAGTTTGCCTAACAACCTTCTTTTCCATGACTTTGGACTTACCTTTGCCATGGTGACTGGACTCACCAGTTTCAACAGGTTTGGACTTACTACTGTTGATCTTCTTGGACTTACCAAGATATACAACTTTGGACTTACCATTGTTGTGATTTGACCTCTGACTTACAGTGGTCTTCCTATTCTTGTAACTTCTCTCCGAGCCAGATAGAGAATGTTATCTTTTGAAAGGATTTGGATTTAGCCTTTGTGTGACTGAAGTTCTTTGAATAGGCTGAGTGCCTAATCTGTCCAGCACAGACTTATCATGCTGTTTGGATGTTGAGCACTCATTTCCATGATCTTTAGCTTTCACAAACATATTGAATTTCAAGTTTGGATCATGTCTTTTCTTTGAGGCTGACTTCTGAGACTCGATCAGTTGTCTATCTTCCTCAGTGTCTGTACTTTCTATCTCATCATCAGCTACATAAGTTGCTGTTTGATAGTCACCTCCAAGTACAGCCTTTACCTGTTTAGGTATATGTTGGTTAATGCACTTTTCAGCAAGCTTTGATGACTTACACCAAGACTCAGTGACCTTTTGAAGTTGATCAGCTTTGTCTTTAGCTTCCTGAATTTCTTCACTTAGAAGTTTATTAATGTGTCTTTGGCATTCAAGATCACATTGTGCTTTCTTACCAACATCAATGAGAGATTGATTCTCCTTAATCTCATCTTTAAGTTTAGATATTTCAGCTTCGAGGTCATTCTGAGACTTAAGGCTGGTCTTGAAATCATTCAACAGATAACCAAAAGCAAGACCCTTTTCCTTATCTGTGTAAGAGTAGAAACTACTGACCTTATACATGGAAGCTGGATCCTAATCACTGAGCTTGCTGTTTTCCCCAGCTTCCTTCATGTAAGCTTCAAATATTGATTCGGACTGACCATAATCAACTTTGTCAGTTTCAAACTCTCCATCTTCTTGAGCTATATGACATACATCATCATCTGAGGTAGATGATTCTGTATCCCAGGTTTCAGCATATATCCCTTTTGCACTGGGTTTGTCTTCTGGCTTTCCTTTCTTGAGCTGAGCTGAGTATATTTCTTCTTGTATTTATCAGCTCTGTAAGCATTCTTATCAACAACTGAAGTTGATTCCACCTTCTTTGATCTGCACTCAGCAGTAATGTGTCCCTTCTTCTATCAGTTGAAGCACACAACATTCTTGGGATCAAAAGAACTCTTCCCTTTGCCCCTATCAGATCTTCCTCTTCCCCTTTGAGCTCTTCTCAAACGTCTGGCTAGCATTGCCATTTGCTCAATGATATTCTGAACATCATCAGTATCACCTGAGTCTGAGTCTGAGTGGTCAGCTTGAGATTCTAACTCAGTCTCAGATTCAACAACCAGTGCCTTGGAATTTTTCTACTTTTTCTGTGTAACTAATGCAACTTCAGATTTATCCAGAGACTCCTTGAGTTGTTGTTGAGAAGTTTTCTTGTGTTCAGTGATCTGTTCATGATTTGGAAAGAACCCTTAAATGGATTGTAGGTTGTACGCATGCAGTGTTCCTCCAGCCCTCATTGTTGTGGTTACTTCATTGAACCTTTCTGGTAACACATCCAGAAACTTCAACACGAGTTCATCTTCATCTTTCTTTACACCCACACTTAGTAGGTCATTTATCAAGTAGTGGAACCTTGTGAACAAATTAGACAATGTTTCATTCTTCTTTGAGAAGAAGTTTTCGTAAGATCTATTCAAGTGATTCTTCTTCTGTTGCTTGACCAGATCTGTGCCCTCATATGTAACACTCAGCGTATCCCATATATCTTATGCAGATTGACACCCAGTCGCAAGATCTCATTAGTCAGGGCATTTGCTAGAACACTTTTAGCCTTGTCATCCAGATTAAAGAGTTTCTAATCTTCATCAGTCCAGGATGCAGTAGGATTTCTTGTTACCTTTTCAGTTCTGCCAGGAGATGCATCACTGAAAATAGCAGGAAACTTGGGGATAATAGGTCCTTTTGTGATTACATCCGACATACGGTTGTCAATGGACTTGAGGAACAACATGACTTTGAACTTCCACATAGGATAGTCAGATCCCTCAAATATGGGACAACCTTTGGCAGATATCTGTGGAAAGTTTGAGGTATTGTTGCTTGTAGATATTGCATACTTTCTCAGAATCTTGAACTTTCAACTTATGAAATCGTTCAACCTGCTCTGATACCAGTTGTTGGTCCCTTAATGAGAATAACAACAAGCAACAGATGTGTAGAAGGGGGGTTGAATACACTTTCTACGGAAATTGAACAAATCAAATAAAAGTGTTACACAAAGTAAATCAAACCACAATCAATCGAATGCTTTTATTAAGAAGATGATTACAATGCTTTGAATAAGAAGATGATTACAATAACTATCAAGTAAGCAACTCTTGATATATAACTACCTAATATAAATCTCTCAATCTCTCAAACTTAGCTATCTATAATCAACTTATGATTATAGATACTGACGACTCTCTAAACAGGATTTTTATCACAGATTTAATCAACTTATGATTACTTACCAACTTCACAACAAATGTGAATATTCGAACACACGAACAAGTTGGCAACCTGTGAATTTCTTGATCACGTTGAACTGACAATCAATGATTCATGAATCGTAACACATACGGTGAGGTGAGGTTTTGGCTCTGTAACTTGTTTCAGAATCGTACCTCTAAACTTATCAGGAGATAAGTATTTATAATCCTGTTGCTACTGTTCCTAACAAACTAGACTAATCCTAATTTGCTAACTAACTATCGGATAACTCGGAATCTTGAATCTTGAATCTTCTTATCTTGAGTCTTCAATCTTCAATCTTGATTCTGAAGTCTTCTTATCCTTCCCGTAGATATAGAGAGATAAAACAGAATTTAAAACACATTTAAATTCTTTTAAACTGACTTCTTTAGTCAGTCTGAGTTACTCAGCTTGAAACTCATCAAGCTGAGTTCTTCGAGAACACACCCGAAAATAAACATGGACTAACATGTATAATTATTAACTCATCATCAGAAGTCCAAAGAATTAACTTAAACATATTTAGCAACTCTATTGAGCTGACTCAGTCTTCACGCTGAGTCGCTCAGCTTGAAACTCATCAAGCTGAAACTCAATATATATATCTTAGTGTACGCACACAGCTTATCAAACATATTGATAATCTTACTAAGATACAGTCTAAGCTGATCGAACATATGTATAGCTTATACTCAGCTTATACTCAGTCTGAATCACTATAAGTGTTCAGTCTGACTAAGCTTTATAATTCTGTTTAAGTTATATGTAGAACACATCTTACAAACTTAAATTTGTCTTATCAAATCTTAACTGATGAGATCATTTTCCAACAATTCTTTTTGCTAATCTTAGTTTGAAGTGTTACTTTTAATTTAAATCGGATCTCACAAGTTTTTATGGAGATTTGATCCTTCAAACGTATTTTATAAGTTAGATGTGTTGAATCTGGAAAACTGACAGATTATCAAGGTGTAATTTAAAGGTGCATAACTTGGCCATTCTTGAATCAAAATCTGTCTAGTTTTTTTTAAAAGTTGTATTTTTGAGTTATTGATATTTTCCCTTTTGAATCACTTAAAAATGAGGTCGTATTAACTCAATATGAGCCTATAGTATTGTGAATAGCGCTATTGTGGGTAGGGACGCCCCCACTTAGGGTTGACGAACCTTATGTGAAAATGTTTTAAATATATTTTTGATCTTACGCATGTGAGTTAGACTTACCTCTGTGTATAGATCGTGGGCATCGTTGTCTGAATGGTTTGGTAGTTGCTTAGTGCACATATTGCTAATGTTTAAAAATATATGTTGTGGTGCTTATAAAAGGTTGGACAACTCAAAACATTTTGTGCTAGGTGACTATGTTTCACCTAAATATCTTTTTACTACAAGAAATCATTATTAAATTTTTCTTGCATACGAAAAACCTATGGATCTCACCAACTCTTTATAGTTGACCCCTTTTCTTCATGCTTTTCAGTTACAAATAAGTAAGTGATGGCATGTAGGTGCATTTTCTGTGACGACATCAACATCATGAAACTTTATTAAAAGTACATGTAAATTTTGAGAACAAATTGGTTCAAACTTTGTAATATTGTACTGCAAATCCTTGATGTTATGGTTGGTGTTGTCTATTACCTCATGCTATGAAACCTAGTGTTGTCATATATCGTGTTTCCGCTTTAGCTGGGTGTGACAGATTTGGTATCAGAGCCTAAGGTTATAGAGAATGATGTTTTCCTTATGGGGGGAAAACTCAAACTATAACCAAGAATTTTAAAAATGTTTTCTAAAATGTAAGCATATTGTTATGATAACTAAGTTAAGTATCACATTATTATGCCTTAATTATACATAGACTGGCCACCTATGTTTAATTCAGGTATGTGTAATGGGACACTTAGATTGGTTATATTTTAGGCATGCTTTCATAAATTTCTTCATAAATTTGGAAATGCATGTTATTTGTGTGTGTCTGCATAAACATTGCATTTAATAGGCACTTACACATGTACATTTAGTGACTGATAACACAGTTCGTGATAGGTGAGTCTTGTAAGACAGTATCCCTATATTACTAAAATTGACATCAATACTTTCATTAAACATATCGCTAACTCTCATTAGATAGAAGATTCTTTTGAGGACTTGTCTCTGAGTGGTGACAAAATAATATCAAATTCCCCTAGAATTAAGATGACTTGATGACTTAACATAGCATCGGTTCGACTACCTTGTGAACGAATTGTGAGAACGTAAGTTTCCTTTAACGGATTAACTAACTGTCAAAATTTGAGAATTGGAAATTCTTATGAATACTAAGTATTGAGGACCCTTAATAGAGACCGATCATAAACATGAAGTAAGAAGCAAGAGAAAGCTACTAGGTATTGTTCACCTGTAACAATTATAATGAAATCTTCTCTCTAGTTGATTGCAAGATCTGATATGGCAGAAATCAACAGATTAAAGAAACAGTTATCTCAAGACTTTGACATGAAAGATTTAGGTGCTGCAAGACAAATACTTTGCATGACCATTATCAGAGATAGAATAGGAGGTACTTTAAAGTTTTCGCAAGAAAAATATTGTTAGTGCATACATGGTCACACATTAAGAAATACACTCCTTATTTTGATGATGATAAAAATATGAACAAGTAATATTATTGCTTATCAAATTTATTCATATGTTCATATGTTACATTCTTTAAAGGTTAACAAACCTAAAAGTAATGATCAACTAAAGGACAGATAATTGAAGACTTCAAATCAACAAGAAAAGAAGAAAACAAGATAAAAGCAAACATTCAATCTTCACGGTCGATCCCACGGTCTACCGTGAATCAACCGTCGCTGCACTGCCCACAACTTTTAAACGTTGTTCTTCTTGAAGTCAACCGAACTCGTACTCAACAAGTGAAGATGAATTCTTCAAAGCCGATGTCGAAGAAATCTATAAACAAGAGTTTGAAATATATGAGCTTACAATTAAACAAGTTTATGTTTTTATAAAATTATTTTTATAAAAACTTCTATAAAAATTAACAAACTTTTTATAAAAATCACAAGCTTGGTTAAATAAGTACAAGACTTCTTATTTTGGCAAATACTAAACACAATATTTCTATGAAACAATACAACACCAAATTTAGTAAAAGGAATCTTTCAAAGAAGTAAAAGTCCAACATGCTTTATGCATTTTGCTTCTAAACTTCCTATTTGGTGTTTAAATTCAAACATAAGAAGTATGGCATCAACCCAACTTTTCCTAAGTTCCTTTTCAACACATTTTTATGGTAAAAATGGGTTGTGTGTGGTTTTGGTAAAAGGCCAACGTCTTTATTTTCAAGGCTAAAAAAGTTCCAGCATGCTGATGGAAGATGCCACGGTCGACCATGGATTAACCGTGTATCAACCGTGCATCGACCGTGGATAGTCTGGACACTCTTTGAGCTTGCACCTTTTTCCTTATTTAAACCAACTCAAGTCTTGTGTTTTATTCACCTCTTGTATAACAAAAACACAGAACATATATTCATATCTTGTGAGCTCATATTCTTTGATAATTCATCTATCATTCAAGATCAAGAACTAAGCAAGAGCAAAGCTTTCAAAGCTTAAACACTACATCATCTTTCTACATATTTTGTAATAGTGTAAGGATCAACTCTAGCCTTTCTAATTAGAGTGAAGTGAGGATTATCTCTAGCCTATAGAATTAGAGAGAAGTGAGGATTAACTCTAGCCAACACAATTAGAGTGAAGTTAGGCTTATCTTAACCTTGTTTGCAAGAGAGAAGATTATTTCTTGTAAGTTAAAGAGAAAAGTTGTAAAGGTTTATCTCTACCTTCAAAGAGAGAAGTTTTAGTGGAGCAAACTCTTGGTGGGTGATGCCAAGGAGTGGATGTAGTGCAAGTTTGTTAACATTTGCATGAACCACTATAAATCTCTTGTCTTCTACTTGGTGATATCTCTCTATCTCTACTTTCTTTATTTTTTGCAAATGTTAGTTGTGTTATTATAATCTTCAAGATCAATCTTTAAAACACAACTTACTAATTTTTATTTTAAAAAATTGGGAAACTAAGTAAAAGAACCTATTCACCCCCCTCTAGGTTCCAACAATTGGTATAAGAGCAAGTTGCTTTAAAATTTTTGTAAAAATTGTTTTGAGATACAACTTGTTTTATAAATTTTTGAGAAAACAATTAATTGTTAGAAATATGCCCATTAATGTACGTACGCCATATGGACCGCTGCTGATGATGTATGGGCCTATTGGGTCATACACCGGGGTCTAACCTGACAGCAACTTAAGTTAAAGGGACCAAACATGGCAAAAGACAAAAGTTGACATCGCAGACCGCGTTAGCGCCGCTAACCCATTAGGAGTTAGCGCCGCTAACTCCTATAGGTTAGCGCCGCTACGGCTGCATGTACTTTGTGTCAAATCGCTAACAGGGCGCGTTAGCGCCGCTAACCATTTTGAGTTAGCGCCGCTAACTCTTGGTTAGCGCCGCTAAACCCTGCCAGTGCCATTTGTCATATCCACCTCTAAAATCAACCAATGCATGTGTATTTGTTTGTTTCGATGCTTGGCCGGTTGGAGGGGATATTACCCGAATCTGGACATAAGAGAAGATGGGGAACTCATTTTTATGTGTGGGGTTTTTCTCTCTTATGCTCTCACTCTCTAAAATTACATATTACTCTTTGGTGCTACAAGAGACCAAGAGAGGTTTATTCAAGAGAGTGATTTCCAGATATTTGGTCTCGGTTTGTTGCTGTTCCAGAAGTGGTATTCGTGTAGAAGTACCATGGAGGCGAGCTAGCTCTCGAGGTTGGCGTGTTACCGGGGTATATCCCATTAGTCGATCCGCAATTTGTTCTTGGAGCTCAACACCAAGAGATAATCCGAAATCTGGAGCTTAGGAGAAAGGTATAACCACCTTCTTCCTTCTTTAGTTGCTTTTCTTTACATAGAGTTTGGTCCATGTTCGGGATTTCATGTTTTATGCTTTATTTGCTTGTACCGTGGGCTTTGTTTGTTGTACTTGCTTCCGCTGTGTTGCCCACGAGATCCCAACAGTGGTATCAGAGCCACCTCTATGTTAGATTTGCACTTGGTGGCCTGAAAATCCCGAAATCAAAATGTTTGTTTTCTGTTCGAACCGGGTTAGCGGCGCTAACTGTCTTCAGTTAGCGGCGCTAACTACTTAAACTTAGCTGCGCTAACGCGCAGCTACGATTTTGGTTTTAAAAGTTAAAAACAGTTTTGTTCTCGGGTATTTTGGTCATTTTCTGTTTCTGGAAATTTGTTCCAGGTTTGTTTTGGTATTTTAGTTACCATTATGTTTGGTTGTATGTGGTTTTTGTGAAATTGGTAACCTTGCCTTGACCTTGTGGTTGTATTTGTGTGTTTGGATGCAATTTGGTGATTTTAATCACATATGGGCTGTAATAGTTATTAATTCAGTTTTGTTTGTAATAATATTGTGGCTTGCATGCCATTTCATTCATCCGTGTAAATGTACTAGATAAATAGGAAATTATCGTGGCTTGTATGCCATTTCTTTTTCTATTGTATGTTTTGTACATTTGGATGATGACACACAAATAGGAGTCGGAAAGGAGATGGAGCGTGTCCATAGAAGCCGGTGAAGTCCATTGGAGATGGCGGATCTAGTGGGAGCTCGCATTGAAGACTTTCCGTCCCTTAGTTTGACCATGTTCTACCCGTTTTGGCTCACGGGAAGAACGCATAGGATTTATGGCAAGGGTTACCAATTTACTTCGTTTATATGCGTGTGATGTGATTTTATTTTATTTATTTCTTGCATGGTTTGCTTAGGATTCGCATGCTAGACAATTTTTCGAAAATTAATAAAATCACAAGAGATTTGGTAAAAATGGTTTGCAACTCTCGCGCGCTCACATACAAGATTAACTCACTTAGTGGAAATAGGTTTTGTCACTAAACAAGTTAATCTGTAACCAAGCCGAAAACAAAAGCCCGTTTTTCATAAAACGTAAATCTTGCGCCATCCGTAAGTCGATACCACCCGAATCTAGATTTATGGGTTTTGGTTGTCGAGCTTAGCACGAGCCAACTCCCATAAACCTGTGTGGAAGGTGAGTGTGGCAAATTCACAATTTTGGTTGTCGAGCTTAGCACGAGCCAATTTTGGTGAATTTGTTACCGTATGTCTTGACGGACGATTTACAATTGCAAATTAAAATCCTTGAGTGATTGTCGAGCTTAGCACGAGTCAACCGAGAATTTTAATTTGGAATTGGTGCAAGTAGGGATCAAACATGCCAAACGACCGATGGTTGTCGTAGGATCCCGCAAGTGTCTAAGAGTTGCAATAGAGATTGCAATCGGTAAGATGGTTATCGGCCTAAATAGCTCCATGAAGTGATCCGCGGCAACCCCGTCATGGATTGGAGTGAAATATGGTTCTTAGCCCTTGTTAAAATATTTTTCGAGGCAATATGGGTAATTATTTTAACGAGGATTAAATCGAACAACTAATTCGTGTAGTCTACTTTAATATAGGATGTCAAATCAAAACCACAACACGTCGAACTTATCACTACGTATGTTCCTACAAAGGGAGAAACTCACGAGAGTGAACTTTGTGGACTGGCTTAGGCAATTGAGGATTGTCCTACGTGCCGAGTCCAAGTTGCACATCCTTGAGGAACCCCTTCCTGAACCACCTGCTACCAATGCGGAATGGGCTATCCGATACGCGTATGAAAAGCGTGTTCGGGATACGCACGATGTTGCTAGCCTCATGTTATCAAGTATGAGCTCGGAACTGCGAAAGCAATTTGAGCACATGACTGTGTATGACATGATTAACAAGCTGAAGGATTTTTTTTCCGACAGCAAGGTAGGCAAGAACATTATGAGTGCGTTAAAAGTCTAACCGGTTGTAAGATGCGGGAAGGCGGGAGTGTTAGTGCCCATGTTTTGAAGATGAAATCATACATGGACCAGATGGAGAGATTAGGTTTTCCTATAGGGAGGGAGCTTGGTGTGAATTTCATACTTCGGTCTCTGCCCACATCATATGAAAAGTTTGTAGAGAACTATCATATGCATGGAAAGGAAATATCTATAGATGAACTGCATGGAATATTGAAGGATGTAGAATCTAACATGTCCAAGCATGCATCATCTTCATCCACTCTTTTTTTTGGCTCTAAGGAACAACTTTTAGCCAAGAAGAAGAAATTGATCCCATCAAATGAAGAAGTTTGTGTATCCAAGCTTAGTTCAAGTTTTGAGTCTATGGATATTGATGATATGCCTAAAGAGACTCAACAAGAGTTGGTTTGCTACTTCTGCGGTAGATTTGGGGATTGGGGCCGTCATGCCTGCACTCCGTGCCGAGAGGATATAAAACTTCTCAGACAAGAGAGAGTTAATTTTCCTACTTAAGGTACATTCATGATTATACTTCATTGCCATTCCTTATTAAGCTGGGTTGTTTACCCGAGCTATATGACTCACGTTTGTCACAAATTTATTTTGTTGCAAAGTGTAGGTCTGTTCTATGCAAAAGGAAGAGCTTGAAGAGCCGGATCTCTCAAGAAGAAATTTTGTTGATTGTCTTCTACAAGAGAATTGGGAGTGTTGATCTCGCCATTTTTTTCCGGATTAATTTATTACTTTTGTTTGTACGCCCTGCGTGGCAAGACTTGCTTTATTGTATGTTCTTTAGAGATGATGGATATTTTGTACTGTATTTTGTTTAAAAGATTTTTCATTATGATGGTTTCATTTCAAATTCGATCCATGTCAAAGCTTATGTGTTATTTTGACCATTTATGGTGCTTAAATACACATTTGATGACGATGGAGATGACTTGGAATTGAAACAATTTTGAAAAATTATTTTGATATGTTTTATCCAATCAAAACTTATCCATATCATTGCATACATAAAGGCTCATTATAAGTAGTAAGGCGATCATGAAATAATTGATTCTTAGATCCAAAAGTGGTTTGGATACATTAGTATATGGCATAATCAAACTTAACCAAGTAAACAACATTTACATCACTTGGATCCATGTGGTTAGGATCTTTGTAAAAGTTTAGCCTAGGGCTAAATGAAGGATATAAATATTGTTTATTGGACTAGGATGATTAAGAAATCCTTCACCTATGTTGGTAGGAAGGATTATAACTTGTTGGATTTTGATCACACTTATGTGGATGATCCGTACAAGTATACCATATAGAGTGACACTAGTAAGATTCTCCATCACCATCTTTATGATGGTTGTTGAGAGAATGTTTAACTAGATAAAAGGTTTGTGTCTGAAACCTGGAGGTGTTCGGAAATAACCTTAAGAGAATTAAGAATCAATAAGGGCATATAGATATAAATTCTTAGATCTAGAATAGATGCTAAGTTTTCTTATCTATATTAGTTTAAATATGAAATGAATCATGGGTTTATCCCATAATTCATTTTCTCTAAGAAACACATTTTGTACATGGTGTTACTTTAAACAAAACCGGATATCTTTGTTGATAATCTGGTAAAAGGCAGGCCTAAAACATGTATTCAATGTGATTGGTATACATTAATTTTTATGAACCAAGTTCTTAATCTGAAACACAACATTATGGTCAACTTAAGCATCCAATGAGATTTTGACTAGAAAGAGTACTTTGCTTATCAATCTCACAACTTAAAATTATTCATTCTACATTATAGTGGGAGATGTATGAATTATAAGTTGATGCTTGTATATTTAAATAGTTCATCCGAGTTTTGGATAATTGTTCTTGAACTTATGGGAACCATGTTTGGTTATTCAAAAGGGAAAGAACAATTTACAAAAGCATTCCAGTGGAAGAACGTTAAACTTAAATAAAAGACCTAATGTGGACACTAGCACTTAATCAGCATAGAGATGCTGGTAAAACCTGACAATATCCATTGCTTCTTTATATCTGATGGAAATCAAGAAGGTTGTTATAGATATGAGGTTGTCATATCAGAGTAGCAACAGCTTGATGGTAAATCATTGTGATATTGCCATTCATCGGAAACATGGTGGGACCCTGTGTTCGCTAGTGAATATAAGAAGTGAATGGTGTACATAGATGTAATCAATTTGCTGCATCCAAGTACTTGACTTGGGTTAATCCCACACCTAAGGTGTAATCCGAGAAGGTGAAGGGACTAACATATATGCATCTATGGACAACTTCAAATACCGACTAGAGACAAAGCTTTTCATATTGATAATATGGAAATATGTTCTAGTAGTTATGTTGAAGATAACTTGGATAAAGTGAAATATTGTTGTCACCTTACGAAAACAAGATTGGTATACTTGGATGTAAGAGACCTGTATCCTTCGCAGGATTATGTTGAGGAAATGCTTAAGGCACTTTCCGTGGGTCTCATTCATCCATAATATCCAGATTAGGTCTGGATTATGTGGAACATTGTTGTCGCTTTGGGAAAACAAGTATGTTCACATGGAAATATGAAGACCAAGATCCTTCGCAGGGTTAATTTGAGGAAATGTTTTGAAACATGTTCCGAGGTCTCATATATCCATTATGTCCAAATTGTGTCCATGAGTTTAGTCAGCAAAATTTGCATCTTGTGGCTGTAATCCCACTTTGCAAGAAAGTCAAAGGAATGAGTTTTCTAGAAAGCATAGATCAAGCCAGATACCCTTGTCAGGGCTAGTGGGAGCTTCATGTGTTCTTAGCAAAATATGCTCAATAAAAATAATGTCCTAATTTAGGGTTGTTTTACAACCTAGTGATGGAATTATTGTACTATGAGTATAAATAGAGAATATGGAATCAAGTGGATTCTAGATTCAAGAAATACTGATGTATGTTCTTGATGTTCGACGTAAATAGAGTTGTCTTGAGTAAGTTATTACTGCAAGCAAATCTATACTTGTGAAACTGTCGATTTAATCGGAGTTTTGAATATTAAAATATGTGGTGCAGATACGACATTGAATGAGTGTCATTGACCCTATTGTGTACTTTGGTAACATTAAGGGTATGTCGACTCTAATAAACGTGAGTGTCAGTAACTCTATTATAAACTTCGGTTACATTAAGAGTATGACGACTCTAATAATCATTAGTGTCATTAATCCTATTGTAGACTTCGGTAACATTGAGGATATGATGACTATGATAACCTTGTGTATGATCTCCTTGATAAACACTTTGCAAGTGGTTTAATAAGAGAATACAAAAGAGTACAAAGGGATATCGTGTAGATGATCCCATAATTAAGCCGTTGTCAAATACTAGTGATGAATTTCATACTAGGTATAATAGCATTGTCAATGCTTATGACTAGGCTCGAATATCGTTTTAGTAAATGTTTGATTTACTTATAAGCTTTGGGAACGGTAAGCAGTACTGCTAACCGATGATTGTATCGATATATAGTAGAGACTATATATACGCATGATGCGGTTACCTTCATTGGTCTTTACTGTGTTCCATCTTAGCATGTTTAACTACTTCCCAGAATGTTTATACATTCTAAATTTCCACAGCCAGTCATTCTTCAAGGGAAGGAAGCTTGAATTAAGGCTGAGGTTAGGTGTTGGTTAGGCATTAATCAAGGATTGAATGCATGAAACGCAACAGTAACCTGTGCTTGAAAGGAGTTTCAAGTAACTGGAAGACCCACACCCGAGTTCACTTCATGGATCATGGTCATAGAGTGACTCGGAAGGATAATATCATTACGTCCTTCGACCCGAGATGTATGAATTGCTATAGCATGAAACTTTCTTACTTTAGCCATTTCAAAACGTAGTTCGTAACTGGCTACTATAAAGGGAATAGCCAAGTAAGAGAAGGTTCACGCTATGGGGTTGTATAGTCAACGGGATTTGTTCCTCTGGTATGAGAGATATCCCTGCGCCCCTCGATGATTGGGCGCTGACACCAAAATAAGCATGGCCATGCGCAAAGGAATATTGATTTAGAATCAGATATGTCCTTAAATTTTGGTCACCACCAATCAAGATCGAGTAACATAATAGTGAACGATCTGGAGATTGACGTATCAATCCATGTCTCGTGTTCACAAGGATATCGCGAACAAAAGGAGTATTGATCACTTATCAAATAGGACCTCTACGTTCTTTTTGTAGGTAATGGTTTTCTGCATAAAAGCGGAACCCATACTGACTTGGGGGCATTGATGCTTTTGCTAGAGGCCGCTCTTTGTCTGTGGTTACATGGGTACGGTGCATTATGTGCAAGTGGGAGTTTGTTAGAAATATGCCCATTAATGTACGTACGCCATATGGACCGCTGCTGATGATGTATGGGCCTATTGGGTCATACACCGGGGTCTAACCTGACAGCAACTTAAGTTAAAGGGACCAAACATGTCAAAAGACAAAAGTTGACATCGCAGACCGCGTTAGCGCCGCTAACCCATTAGGAGTTAGCGCCGCTAACTCCTATAGGTTAGCGCCGCTACGGCTGCATGTACTTTGTGTCAAATCGCTGACAGGGCGCGTTAGCGCCGCTAACCATTTTAAGTTAGCGCCGCTAACTCTTGGTTAGCGCCGCTAAACCCTGCCAGTGCCATTTGTCATATCCACCTCTAAAATCAACCAATGCATGTGTATTTGTTTGTTTCGATGCTTGGCCGGTTGGAGGGGATATTACCCGAATCTGGACATAAGAGAAGATGGGGAACTCATTTTTATGTGTGGGGTTTTTCTCTCTTATGCTCTCACTCTCTAAAATTACATATTACTCTTCGGTGCTACAAGAGACCAAGAGAGGTTTATTCAAGAGAGTGATTTCCAGATATTTGGTCTCGGTTTGTTGTTGTTCCAGAAGTGGTATTCGTGTAGAAGTACCATGGAGGCGAGCTAGCTCTCGAGGTTGGCGTGTTATCGGGGTATATCCCATTAGTCGATCCGCAATTTGTTCTTGGAGCTCAACACCAAGAGACAATCCGAAATCTGGAGCTTAGGAGAAAGGTATAACCACCTTCTTCCTTCTTTAGTTGCTTTTCTTTACATAGAGTTTGGTCCATGTTCGGGATTTCATGTTTTATGCTTTATTTGCTTGTACCGTGGGCTTTGTTTGTTGTACTTGCTTCCGCTGTGTTGCCCACGAGATCCCAACATTTATTACAAAAAATCTTGAGTTAGATCCATGGACTTAGAAGATAACCTAAGATTGGGGGTTTGTATGATCACTTTACCCATGTTTATTGATTATACATTTTTAGGTTGGAAAACCTATATGTTGACTTTCTTAAGATCAATAGATTATGACATGGGTGATTTTTTTGAAAGTGATTTTGATGAAAATGAATCACTAAATAAAAAAACATTGATATTTATTCATAAATCTCTTAAGGAAAGTAAATATGAATATATGTGTTCTTACACTTGTGCCATGAGATTATGGAATGATATAGGTAAACTTGAGGAGCTTCAAGCAAGAAGAAATAAAGAAAAAGGGACATCAAGAGAACTTGCTTGCTTCATGGATTTTGAAGAAAATGAGGTATCTTTCATAAATGATTCTAGTAGTAAAGATTACTTACATAATCTTTATGATGAGCTCAAAGATAAATATTATATGTTACTTGATATTAATTCAAAACTCATTAGCAAGACCAATGATTTGAAAAATGTTGAAAATGATCATCTTAAACTCAAAGCTCTTAATGAAATTTTGGTCAAGGAAATAAATGAGTTAAGAGAATCCAATATCATGTCACAAAGTTGCTCTACTTGTGTGGATTTCAAAGAAAAGAATGTTAGAGTCCAACAATCATCAAGTGACAAGGAAGGTCTTGGGTTTTCAATTGAAAAAAGTAACATATCAACGATTCTATTAGAACCAATCAAATGTGTGAAAGAAAAGGCAAAAGAAAAAATCCAGGCACCTCATGATCGATGCACCGTCGATGCCGTGCATCTTCCGTTAGCACACTGGAATTTTCAAAAGTTTGAAAAATACAATATTGCCTCTAGTTCTTTCACTAGTATGCCTAAGGTTGGAAGTAATAAACAAATGATAAAGTCTTATACTCCAACTTCAAGGCATGAACAAGGTTTCAAGATAACACCAAGGTGGATCAAAGTAGGTGTTTTTGATACTAACAATCCCGAACCCATGAAAAGATGGGTACCAAACATATGAAATATGTTTGAGTTGTAGGTTGCCATTGAGGTTGAATATCATTCTTGATGCAACTTGAAATCTTGTGTGGATCAAAGACTTGGATAATAAATCATCAAGAATATTGCTTTGAACAACACTTGTGAAACATAATCAAGATAAGTTTCTCTTACACTTCTCAAAGCTTTACATGTTGAAATCTATGTGTTGAAAGTGCCATGAGAATATATGTGAAGCTACTTGACATGTCTAAGTGTGTTTATTGTATATAAACTTTACATAAACTTGGTTTGTTATAAAAACAAGTCAAAGGTAGCAAAAGCATTATCAAAATACAAACCAAAATATGTTGTACATCATAAAAGGCTTTATCAAGTATTTAAAACAAATGTGTATAAGTAAATAGTTATATAAATACATACATATATATGTAATCTAAAAAGCATAAATTTATATCATACACTTTTTGTGGCTTACTAAATATGTGTAAAAATGCTTAAGATCACACTTGATTTAGGAATTACTTGGACTTAGAAATTTTATAAAACACATCAATTTGAAGTGGAAGTCTTGATGATCATTCAAGAAAAAGATATATCACCAAGACGCTATTGATATGTGTAACTATTGAAAAATTCCTAATATTAATGTGTGAAAATAATCACTTAGATAAGCCATGAAAGTCGAAAAGTATTTATATAAAATTAACTTGAGCGTAAATGACTAGTATTGCATGACAAGTTAATTAAATATAGAAGACATGAAAATGCTCATTATATGGTTAAATGTATTGAAAAGTCCAATCCATACTCATGTAAAATACTTTCTGATTGAGTTACAAAGTTGAACTATGTGGTGCTATAATGACATGTTACTTATGCCCATATTACTTGGACTTGTGCTTTAAATCATACAAATTTAACTTGAAGGCCTTATTGACATATGCATGACAAACATTAAACTATCTTGAAAATCATTATATGTCAAACTTATGAAAATTGATAGTTGAATAATTGTCAAAATAATTCTAGATGTACTGTCTCATAAAGTTAGAATATACAAAACAAAAATATTCTTTTTGAAAGTGAGAATAATGTGCTTAAAGTTAATATTGCATATTGATGAACAATATTTCAAAACTTGATATACCATGCTTATGTTCATCACATTTCCTTAAATGATTATATGCAATAGAGATGGGCTTTTAGGACCGACCGGATCGGTCCAACGAAGACCGAATGAACCGAGCCGGTCCAAGACCGGTCCAAGACCACGGGAGAGAGAAACGGTCCGGACCGGTCCAGGACCGATTTTGCCCATCTCTAATATGCAATGCTTGTATTTCTCACTAAACATGTCTTAACTAAAAGTCTTGAAAATTTATATATGGAAATATATGCTCAAATAATAAATCAATTTATGAATTAATAGGTTGCTTCAAACCCACGGATTTCATAGTCACATATTTTGTTTGGCTTTAAGTAAATGAACAAGTATATTGTTCATTTATCATAAGTAACATTGTCTTAAAATCTAAAAGATATCATATACAAATTAAGACAATTTACTTTGATAATTCCTAAATCATATTAAGCTTTCATTAAAATAGTGCTCATAAGTTATATACATACATTAAATGTGGTTAAGATATATTAAATAAATAATGTTTCAAACACACACAAAAAATGATGAAAAATAGCCTACAATACACTCACGGTCGAACCACGGTCGATGCCGTAGTGAAACCGCGAGACACCTGCAAAAGTTAGAAAAGTTCAAAGATAAAAAACGCGGTCGAACCACGGTCGACCGTGGATCGACCATTGACCATCTGAGAGATTTGAGTTTTCTCTTTCCTTCTTTCTCTCTCCACTTTACCTATCTTCCCCACAAAAACCCTAGCTGCCATAGCTATTTTTGGAGCTTCTAGATCTCTTCAAAAAGACGAATTTTTACCAATTAAATCACAAATTTATTACGGAGTTACCTCATGGTGGAAGGCTCGGTTGAAATCACGGTCACATATAAGGAAGATTCACGGTTAAAGCCTTCTTTCTTGAGCTCATCTCCTCTTCACGAATTCTCTTCTTCCAAAGGAATACTTTCCTTAAATTTCTCTATTTTTTCTCCTTAAGTTTCTATTTTGCACTAAAATCACATGAATCATGGATACACACATGATACTTCTTGAAAAATGTTGAGAAACATTTATATCTAAAAGAAAAGTTGAAGTATTCAGAGATTTTGGTTGTAAGAAATGAGTTTTGTATACTAATATTTGGTTTGTATACAAGAATGTTAGGGAGTTGTTAATATTGGATTAAAGTAATGTATGAAAATCATGTCAAAAAGAACAAAAAGGCAAACCCTTTTCACAGCTCATCGACGGTCGAACTCACGGTCGACAGTCCATCGACCGTATAATGTAACACAACTTGAACAAACCTCCAGACCCTCCACAGTCGATCCACGGTCGATACCGTGCATCGACCGTGGCCCCCCTGGAAAATTTTTGAATTAAAAAAATTTACTTTAATCTTATTTCTTACATATAAACTAAATTTTGTATACACATGATTCATTATTCTTCGAAATCTTCGAACATTTAGGACACATGAACCAAATTTTTAAACACATACATGTTAAGTTTATACTCACATCTGTGTTTCAAATATAATGAATCATCATGTATCCTAAATCACTTCATCACCTATTACTTTTAGAACTTATGCAAAGTTTTCTTTTATCATCATAAACAAACGAACAAAAGCATGTTTATGTTATTAACAAGCTATGCCTAAACCTTTATGTATGAAATGAATTATAATACCTTGGTTTTGTGCAACAATATGCTAACATGCAACTTCTTACGATGTTAAAATTTGAGTATCTTGTCTTGGGTCTCAATTTCAAGAACTTTATTAAAAAGGACAAGATGTTTTGTAAAGGTGATAAATTAATTAACTTTATAAAGTCATATCATGGTTACTATGAAGTGAAGATAAAAATTTCATCAAATAAATAGAGATATGCTTATATCTTATACACTTCATAATTCAAATAAATAAAGTAATCACACACTAAAAGTTGAGTTATGACATAAGAGTTTGAAAAACCATTTTAGTGAAACGTTTCATGTGTTACTTTTAAAAGAGCTCATTAAGTAATTGTATGCATGAAGAAATAAAGTTAATTTACACAAACCTTATGCCTAAATTCTATATCTTACATGGTTTGAAAAGGTAAAATGCTTGCATGCAACTTATATGTGGTGCTCATAATATCTTGTCTACATCAACAAGATATGTCACCAAAATAACAATATACGCTAAATGATAATATTTTGGTTCATATTTGACATATTCTTGTTCTTCAAGTTATCAAATTAAATATGTGACTCTCACATGAAATATTTTTAACATATATAACATTATGACATGTCATTCATGCTCATCAAGTGTTAAATAATTATCACATATTATTAAATGAATATAAAATGATGGTCAAGCTATCTTACACATGGATTTTTCATATAAGATCACTATCAAAAGAGTATTTGAAATAAGTTTATGATGTAAGATATGTGAAGATGATTACATGGTGAAGAAATATAAATTAACACATTGATTGTTGCAAGTGGTTCTCTCCTACTATCTTGTCATGGTGCTTAATGAATTACTCTTTGTAATCAAGATAGTTAAATTAGATGACAAGTTATGCGTCATATAAGAAATCACATTATTTGTCATCTTGATATATGCTTGATTTTGCCTATGTAGTTAAATGACTATCTCATGTGTCACACACTAAACATGATTATTACTTGACACGTGAAACTATGAGGTATACGTGCATAATTAATGATTGTAGTATAAGGATTACAAACTTTTATACTCATGAGAATACTTTTCTCCAATCATCTTAATCTTGTTGAATATTGAATACACATAAATGGAAAAGCAAATTTGAATATAAGATAAAATAATAAGTACTTAAGCCTATTTGGTCTTTCAAAAGAAGATAAACTTAAGTAATCATGAACAAAACATGTAACTACAAAATCTTTGTTCGACTTGCTTGAAATTAGAAAACTTTTGTGTACTAGTAAAAATGAGAGTATAGTTTAGTGAGTAAACTTCTGCCACTTTTGTGTGCTAAATGTGTTATACTTGAGAAAAATACATATCAATGTTGATCGTAAACATGAAAAGATCAATTCTATATCAAATCTCTCATGATATGTTGATCTACATACACAATGCATTATTCCTTGAAGATCAAGATAATATACTTAAATGACATCATATGCTTCATACATAAAATCAAAATAATTGTCAAATTAGTGCACACATTGGTCACTTACTTGATTAAACCATACATGCTACATTCATTATCTCATCATGAAAAGATGAAAATCATAAGTGCCATTTGTCATATCCACCTCTAAAATCAACCAATGCATGTGTATTTGTTTGTTTCGATGCTTGGCCGGTTGGAGGGGATATTACCCGAATCTGGACATAAGAGAAGATGGGGAACTCATTTTTATGTGTGGGGTTTTTCTCTCTTATGCTCTCACTCTCTAAAATTACATATTACTCTTCGGTGCTACAAGAGACCAAGAGAGGTTTATTCAAGAGAGTGATTTCCAGATATTTGGTCTCGGTTTGTTGCTGTTCCAGAAGTGGTATTCGTGTAGAAGTACCATGGAGGCGAGCTAGCTCTCGAGGTTGGCGTGTTACCGGGGTATATCCCATTAGTCGATCCGCAATTTGTTCTTGGAGCTCAACACCAAGAGACAATCCGAAATCTGGAGCTTAGGAGAAAGGTATAACCACCTTCTTCCTTCTTTAGTTGCTTTTCTTTACATAGAGTTTGGTCCATGTTCGGGATTTCATGTTTTATGCTTTATTTGCTTGTACCGTGGGCTTTGTTTGTTGTACTTGCTTCCGCTGTGTTGCCCACGAGATCCCAACATTTATTACAAAAAATCTTGAGTTAGATCCATGGACTTAGAAGATAACCTAAGATTGGGGGTTTGTATGATCACTTTACCCATGTTTATTGATTATACATTTTTAGGTTGGAAAACCTATATGTTGACTTTCTTAAGATCAATAGATTATGACATGGGTGATTTTTTTGAAAGTGATTTTGATGAAAATGAATCACTAAATAAAAAAACATTGATATTTATTCATAAATCTCTTAAGGAAAGTAAATATGAATATATGTGTTCTTACACTTGTGCCATGAGATTATGGAATGATATAGGTAAACTTGAGGAGCTTCAAGCAAGAAGAAATAAAGAAAAAGGGACATCAAGAGAACTTGCTTGCTTCATGGATTTTGAAGAAAATGAGGTATCTTTCATAAATGATTCTAGTAGTAAAGATTACTTACATAATCTTTATGATGAGCTCAAAGATAAATATTATATGTTACTTGATATTAATTCAAAACTCATTAGCAAGACCAATGATTTGAAAAATGTTGAAAATGATCATCTTAAACTCAAAGCTCTTAATGAAATTTTGGTCAAGGAAATAAATGAGTTACCAAGATCAAAAGTAAACCACAAGTGAACCCCATAGTGTACCAATCTCTACAACAAGTAATGCAACTTAAAACAGAAGAGAAAGAGAGATTTATACCCTTGATGTCTCTGGTCGGTTGTGTGTGTCTAGCTCAAAGCTTGATCCTTTTCCTTGAGCTATCTAACTCCACCCCAAGAGAATGTGTGATCCAAGTGTACTAGCACTTCAAGATGTCCTTCCTTGATAAAGACACTTTGCTGGAACAACAACCCAAAGATCCACCAGGAACTCTCCTTTCCTTCTCTCCCTTTTCTCTCACAAGAACAAGCCACAATATGTAAAGTATGTGTGTTTGTTGTCTTAGCCAAGAGACTTAGAGAGAGTGATATGCATGTGTTTTATAAGGATATACACGACCCCAGAGCTTCCCCAGGTCGGCCCCAAGTCTCATCATAAGAACACCATGCATTGGTGGAAAGAGGAGGTGAAAAGAATAAAGTTGTTTCTGTCAGGCAGGGTTAGCGCCGTTAACCACCCACACTTAGCGCCGCTAACGCGGCTGAGATAGCGACATCTGGGTTAGCGTCGCTAATCCCCTCCAGGAAACCAACTATCATTATTTATCCTTTCTCACCCTCATCTTTTAGGTTGTTGTCATGATCAACCCCTGGCGTGTGACCCGATAGGCCCATACATCATCGGAATTGATCATTTAGCGTACGTGTGTCAGTGGGTATACTCCAACAGACTCCCACTTGCACATGACTCACCGTACCCAATACATCACAGACAGAGAGCGGCCTCTAGTAAGACATCTTTGCCCCCAAGTCAGTATGGGTTTTGTCTTCAGCGCAAAAACCAAACTGCAACCCCGTGTGAAATGGTCCTATTGATAAGTGATCAATCATCCTTTTGTTCGCGATATCCAAGTGAACACGAGACATGGTACTAAGTCATTCTCCGTTCATTCACGATTATGTTTCTCGATCTAGACTGGTGGTGACCAAAATATACAAGTTGCAATCAATCATAAATTATTGCAAGCTTTGAGCATGGCCATGCATTTTGGTGTCAGCGACCAATCATCGAGGGGCCCAAGGATATCTCTCTAAACAAAGGAACAAATTCCTTTGACTCACACTGCCCACCACAGTGATCATACTCTGCCCAACTACTCCCTTTATAATAGCCAGTTACGGACTGCGTTTGAAAGCAATTAGAACAAAGCAAACCAAAGTGATGCAGCCACGTGCATCTCCAGTTTGAGGATGAACTGATATTATCATCCTGATTTACTCATGACATGTACCATAAAGTGAAATCAGGTGTGGGTCGTCCAGTCACTTGAAACACTTTCAAGTACAGGCGAAGAATTGCGTCCCCGTGTCCCAATCCCCATTGGACACATGACCAATTACTTCCCTCAGTATTAGTTCATACTTCCTTCCCGGGAAGAATGACCGACTGCGGACATTTAGAATGAATACACATTCAGGGAAGAGCAAAACATGCTAAGTTGGAACACAGTAAAGATTTAAAGAAATACCCGCAACTTGCGTATTACTAAATCTGATTTAATAATCTTTAAATACAATAAATACAATGCTGCTTCATGTTCCAAAAAGGGTAAATACATCAAATATACTAACCAAATACATAATCAAACCAAATCACTAGCAAATCTAATCCCAATAGCACGTGTATGAGCATCATGCTTTGCTTGCGATAATGGTTTGGTGAACGGATCCGCCACATTGCTATCCATGTGTACTCTGCTGATGACTATGTCTCCACAATTGACCACGTCCCGGATGTAATGATACTTCCACGGAATATGCCTCGTGCGTCGGTGAGACCTTGGTTCCTTTGCTAGAGCAACCGCACCCTCGTTGTCACTAAATACCTCAATAGGGTCGGCAATACTAGGAACAACTCCCAGATCTTGGATGAACTTCCTCATCCAAACAGCCTCCTTCGCAGCTTCACTGGCCGCAATATACTCCGACTCGGTAGTAGAATCGGCCACAGTGTCTTGCTTGGAGCTTCTCCAGGATATAGCACCACCATTGAGCAAGAACACAAACCCCGATTGAGATCGGCAGTCGTCCCGATCGGTTTGGAAGCTAGCATCGGAATAACCACTCACCCGTAGCTCTTCCGCACCTCCATATACTAAGAACATCTCATTTGTCCTCCGAAGATACTTGAGAATGTTTTTCACTGCCGTCCAATGTGCCTCACCAGGGTTGGCTTGATATCTTCTTGTCATACTCAATGCACAAGATATATCACGCCTAGTACATAACATGGCGTACCTGATCGAGCCAATTGCCGAAGCATATGGAACTCGCCTCATTACTTCCCGTTCCTCAGGGGAACTCGGGCTTTGATCTTTGCTCAACACTAAACCATGTGACATAGGTATGAACCCCTTCTTGGAGTCCTCCATCCTAAATCTCTTTAGGACCTTGTCAATATACGTACTCTGGCTCAATCCGATCAACCTGCGGGATCTATCTCTATAGATTTTAATCCCTAGAATGTAAGCCGCATCCCCGAGATCCTTCATTGAGAAACAACTCCCTAGCCAGGCTTTTACCCCTTGCAAAGTTGGGACGTCGTTCCCACTAGCTCTAATGTAAACGCATGCCTCATCCTTGCTTTTAGAGAAGCCAAAACTCTTTGAATTTCTCATCGAAGCACAGGTTCCAGCTCCGAGAGGCTTGCTTAAGCCCATAAATGGACTTCTTAAGTTTGCAGACTTTATCCGGAAACTCTGGATATGCAAAACCCTCAGGCTGTGTCATATACACATCCTCTAAAAGTGTTCCATTAAGGAACGCGGTCTTGACGTCCATTTGCCAAATCTCATAATTATGAAATGCGACAATGGCCAAAAGTATCCGGATAGACTTCATCATAGCCACCGGGGAAAAGGTTTCCTCATAGTCTACACCATGAGTTTGAGTAAAACCCTTACCCAACAGTCGGGCCTTGAAGCTGTCTACCTCGCCATCCATGCCGATCTTCTTCTTGAAGACCCACTTGCACCCTACGGGTTTACACCATGGCACGGGATCAACCAAGTCCCAAACTTGATTATCCAACATGGACTGAATCTCGGAATCCATTGCTTCTTTCCACTTGGCAGACTCAGGGCCCACCACAGTGTCCTGGTATTTGGTAGGCTCATCAGAGACCACTACCATGTCGGTGCCCTCAGATATGTTAAAACCATATCTCTCTGGCTCATGCCGACTTCTACCAGATCTTCTAATAGGCAATGGGTTTACATCATCTCCAACGTCATCATGCTGAGAATCAACCCTTACAAGTTGTGAGCTAGTCCCAACATCAGGTTCTACATTGGCAGGTTCTTGAATTTCTTCAAGATCAACCTTTCTCTCATTAGCGTCTTTGGATAACAGTTCCCTCTCAAGGAACATTGCCTTTCAAGCAACAAACACCTTGTTCTCCGAAGGTTTGTAAAACAAATATCCCATAGACCCAGCAGGATAACCAATGAAAAAGCACCTTTCGGCCCTGGGCTCCAACTTGTCCTCAACCTCACGCCTTACGTAGGCAGGACAACCCCAGACCTTTAAATATGAAATGGATGGAACCTTTCCATGCCACATCTCATATGGTTTTTTCTTAACCTTCTTTGTTGGTACAAGGTTAAGGATTCTACCGGCCGTTTCGATCGCATATCCCCAAAACGTAACGGGAACGTCCGCACGAACCATCATAGACTGAACCATATGTAACAATGTCTGGTTCCTCCTCTCGGCGACACCATTTAATTGTGGCGTCCTAGGAGGGGTTAATTGCGAGATAATCCCACAATCCCTTAGATGTTCACGGAACTCGGAACTAAGATACTCACCGCCTCTATCAGATCGTAGCATCTTAATCCTTTTCCCTAGTTGATTCTCTACCTCGTTTTGGAAAGTCTTAAACACCTCAAAGGTATCCGACTTTTGTCTCACCAAGTAGACATACCCATATCGACTATAATCATCAATAAAGGTAACGAAGTAGCGGGAATGGTCTCTTGTGGCATGCTTGAACGGACCACACACATCAGTGTGAACGATATCCAACAAGTCTTGCGCCCTCTCACATACATCGGTGAAGAGTGCTTTGGTCATTTTGCCCAATATACAAAATTCACATACTTCATTAGACCCGTGGTCAAATGATTCCAAGATCCCATCCGTTTGGAGCTTGGCGATGCGTTTCTTGTTTATGTGGCCTAACCGACCATGCCATAGAGATAATTTATCCAAAACACTTTTGGGTCCCGTATCAACATTCATGATTGATCTATTGCTTTGAAAGCTTACGCTTGTTTCATATATGCCATGACATGGAAATGCTTTAAAATAAAAGACATGATCTTTGTAACATAAAATGCTACCATTCTCAAATTTAAAGTTAAAACCATCGTCATACAAGGCATATAAAGAAATAATGTTTCTTGCCACGCAGGGCGCAAAAGATACATTTAACAAAACAATAGATAAGCCAGAAGGAAAGGCGAGATCCACACTCCCAATCTTCTCAACCGGGACAACCGCTTTGTTTCCCATGATGAGATCCAGCTCTCCATCAACCAGGTCCCTACTTACAAATGTGAGTACCACACCCGCTGTCTAAAACCCAGGCGTTAGAAGTAGAGGTGTTATGGAGTTCAATCATGTATGTACCGGAGGCAGCGGCACCTTTAGCTCGAAGCTTCTTGAGCTCCTCCGTATACTTGAGGCAACTACGCCGGTAGTGACCCTTCTCCCCGCAGAAGTATCAGGTTGCCTCTTCCGGTGAGGTGGCAGCGGGAGCCACTTGCTTCCCCTTCGGCTCCGGGGTTGGGTTAGGTTTGGGCTAGGTTTGGGCTTCGTCCTTTGGGCCTTGGCCTTCCCCTTTCCTTTGCCCTTGGAGCCCGAAGTGGGCTACTTCCGCTTCTTGTCACCCTCGTAGATGGTAAGGATGGCAATGGAGGTGGAGGGCTTTGACTTGGAAAGCTCTCCCTCTGCTGTCTTGAGCATGCCATGTAGCTCCATAATGGACTTGTCCATACTATGCATATGGAAGTTCACAATGAACAGACCATATACGGGAGGCAAGGATTGGAGGATGATATCAACCGCCAACTCCTTCCCCATGGGAAAGCCCAACTCCTCTAGCTGATCCACGTACCCTTTCATCTTAAGTACGTGGGAGCTAACATTGCCGCCCTCTTGCATCCGGCAACCGATGAAGGCCTTGACGCACTCATAGAGTTCTTGCCGTGCCCGTTGTTGGAACATGTCCTTCAGCTGAGATATCATCTCAAACGCACTCACTTTCTTGAATTGCCTTTGCAATTTGGGACTCATGGTCGTTAGCATAAGGCAAGTCACGTCATTTGTGTCCTTGAGGCGTTTTTCATACGCCTCTCGGACGGCCCTCTCCGCGTTGGTAGCAGGAGGTTCCGGAAGAGGTGACTCAAGGACCTCTAGCTTAATTTCATGACGGAGGACAATTCGCAAAGTCCTATGCCAATCCATAAAGTTTGGCCCCGTGAGTTTCTCCTTTTCCAAGAATGGACGGAGTGACATGTTGGTGGTGTTGGTGTTGCTAGTATATGCCATCTACAAGCAAAGTACGAATTTTTGTTAGTTATGATTTATTAGACCCTTGTTAAAATAATTACCCACTTGTTATAAAACAAATTATATTAACAACGGCTAAGAACCTCAAAATACCCTAATCCATGACGGGTTTTCCGCGGATCACTTCATAGAGCTATTTTAGGCCGATAAACCCTTTACCAATTGCAATCCGTGATCACAACTCTTAGACACTTGCAGGATCCTAGGTACTCATAGCACCCGTTTGGCATGTTTCATCCCTCCACACCAATTCCTCATTAACCCACTTTGATAGCTCGGCTAGAGCTCGACAACTACCAATGCGTTTTAAGTCATGGAATTGTAAATCGTCCGTCAAGATACACGGTGGTACTCTAGCCCAATGGCCGGCTCGGCTAGAGCTCGACAACCGACCTTGCGAGTTGCCACATGCGCCTTCCACACAGTTACGCAAAACCGATCTCGGCTAGAGCTCGACGACCAATCTTGTTTCACTAGATTCGGGCGGTGTCATCTTACGGGTGGTGTGAGATTTACATTTGAAAAACGGTTTTTTGTTTCTCCGGTTAAAACACTTTTAACCAATTCTTGTCTATGAGGCGCGCGGAGTTTGTAAACTAATTTAAAAACTCTTTGATTTTATTATTTTGAAAAATTTTCTAGCATGCGAAGATCCTAAACAACCATGCAAGAAAATATACAAAATAAAATCAACCACACATGTAATATATATCCGGTAACATGCCAATCCTATGTGCCTTGCCCGTGAGCCAACGGGCAAGACTAAGTCATCTAATGACTAGACCGAATGACTTGATGTGTGCTCCTCCCACTTGATCCATCGCGTCTCCTACCGACCTCCGGATCCAAGTACGCCAAGACATCCTCCAATGGTCCTTGTTGGTTGCTTCGGTTCTCCTTTTACAATTTACAAATTTAAAAGGAAATGGCATGCAAGCCACAATTTACTATTCTAAGCTAATACTACAAATTACAAAGAATAGAAAATCGGCATGCAAGCCGTCAAATATACAAACCGAATAAATAAATTAATTATTACAAACCATTGTGGTACAAACCACCAAATGAATGAATACATTAATTTAAATCAACCAAACACATCACATAGGTCTTATGGCTCAAAAATGTTACCGGATGCAAATACTACAACCACATACAAGAAACACAAATCTACACATGGTGTGCCACACAAAACCATGTAAATCTTATATGTCTTGGTTAAGATTATTTAATCACTCAAGGCACTAATAATCCTATGTACATATGCATTAGGAACCTTAAACAAGTCATAATTCCATAGTCATATATACACAATGTAAGCATATGCAATTAACCATTTTCATGCCAAAATGTTAATCCACATATAAATACACCAACCAAGACATAAGACAACTTAAACAAAGCACAACTCAAATTCTGGAACAAAATTCTAGAAAGTACAAGTAGCTTAAAAAATCTAACAAAATTGATTTTAGGCAAAAAATGCATTCTGCCAGACGGGTTAGCGCCGCTAACTATAGAGAGTTAGTGCCGTTAACACAGACTTAGCACCGCTATCGCGAGACGGGATAGCGACCGCTACAGACGGTTTAGCACCGCTAACATAGACAGGTTAGCGTCGCTAAATCCTGGACAGAACCAAAAATCACATTTTTCGGGTTTTCAAAGCCACCAAATGCAAAACCAGTGTAGAGGTGGCTCTGATACCACTGTAGGGGTTCGTGGTACAACGCAACGGAAGCAAACAAGTACATAAATCGAAATTTACAAGATCAAAAGCAAACCACAAGTGAACCCCATAGTGTACCAATCTCTACAACAAGTAATGCAACTTAAAACAGAAGAGAAAGAGAGATTTATACCTTTGATGTCTCTGGTCGGTTGTGTGTGTCTAGCTCCAAGCTTGATCCTTTTCCTTGAGCTATCTAACTCCACCCCAAGAGAATGTGTGATCCAAGTGTACTAGCACTCCAATATGTCCTTCCTTGATGAAGACACTTTGCTGGAACAACAACCCAAAGATCCACCAGGAACTCTCCTTTCCTTCTCTCCCTTTTCTCTCACAAGAACAAGCCACAATATTTAAAGTATGTGTGTGTTTGTTACCTTAGCCAAGAGACTTAGATAGAGTGAGATGCATGTGTTTTATAAGGATATACACGACCCTAGAGCTTCCCCAGGTCGGCCCCAAGTCTCATCATAAGAACACCATGCATTGGTAGAAAGAGGAGGTGAAAAGAATAAAGTTGTTTCTGTCAGGCAGGGTTAGCGCCGCTAACCGCCCACACTTAGCACCGCTAACCACTTAAGGTTAGCGCCGCTAACGCGGCTGAGATAGCGACATCTGGGTTAGCGTCGCTAATCCCCTCCAGGAAACCAACTATCATTATTTATCCTTTCTCACCCTCATCTTTTAGGTTGTTGTCAGGATCAACCCCTGGTGTGTGACCCGCTAGGCACATACATCATCGGCAGTGATCATTTAGCGTACGTATGTCAGTGGGTATACTCCAACAAAACCTTCCTTGTTACATAATAAATATGAATAAATATCAATTAGAAATGAATAGACTAATATTGAGATAATCTCCACAATCTAGAGCTAAGAAATTTTTGATACTTAACTTAAGATTAGGATTGTGGATTTTGGTTGTCCCACCAACCAAAAAGAAAATTTCATATATATTTGTTCACACCCTCACTTCCTATCATTATACAAGATAATGATGCATAAATCTCTCAAGATTCATACTTAAGTGTATTTGATTTTTCCTAAATTAAGTTTACGCATATACTTTTGTATATCTTGCACTTGTGTTTTGCTTTGTCTATCTTTTGTCAAGTGCTAGCTCAAAGGGATCATAAATCAAGGGGGAGTTTTGATCAAGGGAGAGCTTCATCACATATTTTGTGCTAGATCAATAGGGGGAGAAGAATGTTCCTTATTTATTCGATAAAAGGGGGAGAAGAATGTAGATATGCAACATTGTTAACATGAATAAATTTGAGTAGCAATATTAATTAGATGTTGCATATTTTGTCATCATCAAAAAGGGGGATATTGTTAGTGCATATATGGTCACACATTAAGAAATGCACTCCTTATTTTGATGATGATAAAAATATGAACAAGTAATATTATTGCTTATCAAATTTATTCATATGTTCATATGCTACATTCTTTAAAGGTTAACAAACCTAAAAGTAATGATCAAGTGAAGGACAGATAATTGAATACTTCAAATCAACAAGAAAAGAAGAAAACAAGATAAAAGCAAACATTCAATCTTCACGGTCGATCCCACGGTCGACCATGAATCAACCGTCGTTGCACAGCCCACAACTTTTAAACATTGTTCTTCTTGAAGTCAACCGAACTCGTACTCAACAAGTGAAGATGAATTCTTCAAAGCCGATGTCGAAGGAATCTATAAACAAGAGTTTGAAATATATGAGCTTACAATTAAACAAGTTTAAGTTTTTATATAATTATTTTTATAAAAACTTCTACAAAAATTAACAAACTTTTTATAAAAATCACAAGCTTGGTTAAATAAATACAAGACTTCTAATTTTGGCAAATACTAAACACAATCTTTCTATGAAACAATACAACACCAAAGTTAGTAAAACGAATCTTTCAAAGAAGTAAAAGTCCAACATGCTTTATGCATTTGGCTTCTAAACTTCCTATTTGGTGTTTAAATTCAAACATAAGAAGTATGGCACCAACCCAACTTTTCCTAAGTTCCTTTTCAGCACATTTTTATGGTAAAAATGGGTTGTGTGTGGTTTTGGTAAAAGGCCAACGTCTTTTTTTCAAGGCTCAAAAAGTTCCAGCATGCTGACGGAAGATGCCACGGTCGACCATGGATCAACCATGTATCAACCGTGCATCGACCTTGGACAGTCTGGACACTTTTTGAGCTTGCACCTTTTTCCTTATTTAAACCAACTCAAGTCTTGTGTTTTATTCACCTCTTGCACAACAAAAACACAGAACATATATTCATATCTTGCGAGCTCATATTCTTTGATAATTCATGTATCATTCAAGATCAAGAATTAAGCAAGAGCAAAGCTTTCAAATCTTAAACACTACATCATCTTTCTACATATTTTGTAATAGTGTAAGGATCAACTCTAGCCTTTCTAATTAGAGTGAAGTGAGGATTATCTCTAGCCTATAAAATTAGAGAGAAGTGGGGATTAACTCTAGTCAACACAGTTAGAGTGAAGTTAGGCTTATCTTAGCCTTGTTTGCAAGAGAGAAGATTATTTCTTGTAAGTTAAAGAGAGAAGTTGTAAAGGTTTATCTCTACCTTCAAAGAGAGAAGTTTTAGTGGAGCAAACTCTTGGTGGGTGATGCCAAGGAGTGGATGTAGTGCAAGTTTGTTAACACTTGCATGAACCACTATAAATCTCTTGTCTTCTACTTGGTGATATCTCTCTATCTCTACTCTCTTTATTTCTTGTAAATGTTAGTTGTGTTATTATAATCTTCAAGAACAATCTTTAATACACAACTTACTAATTTTTATTTTGGAAAATCGGTAAACTAAGTAAAAGAACCTATTCACCCCCCTCTAGGTTCCAACAAATATATTTTGAAAGTTTTAGATAACTTCAGGATGAATGACGCTAGAGTCAGAAGCACATCTATGACTACTCATTTGAAATTATCTACAAAACAATGTTGGTCAAATCATCTCATCAGTTAAAATTTGATGAACAAAGTTAAGTTTGTAAGATATGTTCTGAATATAACTTAAACAAAATTATGAAACATGATCAGACTGAGCACTTATAGTGTTTCAGACTAAGCATAAGTTGAGTATAAGCTGAGTATATATTTGATCAGCTTAGACTATATCTTAGTAAGATTATCACTATGTTTGATAAGTTTTGTGTGTTGTTAGATTATGTGCAGAGATAGATAACACGTGTCATCGTGTCCAATGCTATGAGACACTAAAGGATCACACTGCTACACACCCGTTTAGAACCTTTTGGATTTTACCAAGTTATATGTGTGTGAAATAATTAATTAGTTAATTAATTATTAAGGAAGAAAAATAATAATTTTTAATTATTATTTTGAAGGAGAAATTAATATTTAGTTTAAATATTAATTGGACCAATTAATTAATAGTTATTAATTAATTAGAAAGGTCAGAGGGTGTTTTATGCAATTAAGTAATAGTTTAATTATAGCTGGCTTTAATTAAACGGGCTTGGGCCTTATTAAGGTTTATTATATAAATAGCCTTATAAGCCTTGGAATCACATAAGGATTATTACAATTGCAACAAGAAAACCCTAGCCTCCTTCCCTCTCTCCTCTGCGTCGACTTCGACAGGCACCCCTAGGGGGTTTCGATTTGCGTCGCACATCACACACACACGCACGGTTCTTGCGTGATCGAGATATTGGTAATATCTTGTGGCAGTCTAGCAGCCTGTTCAAGGTGGTGCAGTAGCGGTGTTCTACCTTTAGCTATCTGGATTAAAGTTTCAAGATTGTTGGAAAATGGTATAACTTTTAATCCTTATTCTTGCTTAGTTTCCTGTACGAGTTAGATGAAATCACTAGAGGGGGTTTTTATTTTTATTCCACTACGTATGATTATTATCTGTTTTATACCGTACAAAACCCTTCAGTGGTATCAGAGCCACTTCTAACCTCGTAGGGAACTAGTTAGGTTTCTTTTTATCATGATGAATAGGTTTCTTTTTATCATGATGAATAGGTTTCTTTTTATCAAGGATTAACTTTTTGGTTCATCCAAGTATGTTTGAAATCAAGTTCTGATTTTGAAATGGATAAAAAATGAATTATGATAAAAAGAGGTTAAGGTTTAAATTTAAAACTTTTATCATTGTTAATTATTGTTTTTTGTGATTTTGGTTGCCGGCGGCGTCAAAGCCACCGTGGCCGGTGGCGTGTTTCACGGCGTCAAGGCTATCACCGGCGTCGGCGATCGGATTAGGCCAGTTGTCGGTGTCGGCAACCCTCGTTGCCACCAGCTGAGTCGGCGGCGAGTTGGTGGTCAGCATCCAGGGTCCGGCGGTAGCAGCAGCTCTCGGCGGCGGTGGAGGTGGTGTGGTGGCGGCCCAGTTGCGGCCTACTGTCCACGGCCCATTTTCCATTCAGCCCAGGAAGGTGGTTGGTCCACCGAGTTTATTCAGCCCATTTTTGTGGCCCAATATTGTTTTAGGTTTAGTTTGGGTAACAAAAAAGAAGATCAAACCTAAAGGCTGCTATAAGTTTTTTTTTTTAATAAAACTTATGGTTAAAATATTTAATTTTAATCATGATTATTTTGTACTAATCAAGTATTGGTTAAAACTAATTGTTTTAGTATTATTTTAATCGCAAAACATTAATTAGTATATATATAACAATTATTGTTAAACCAAGTGATTTTAACAGGTAGTTAAAGTCAAGGTAATTCATCAGGTTATGATAATTATAGATCAGTTTTTTTTATGCGTATTAGTTTAATACATGTTTGGGTGAAATAGCCGAGACCTAGACCTTGTGGATTGTTTTATTTCTTCTGCACTTGTGGTTGTGATTGGTTTTTCTATTATATGGTGTGGGGAGGCCTGCGTGCCACTTACAACCCCTATTCTAATATATAAAAGTACTAGATTAGCGGGCCTGCATGCCTTTGATTATCTTGTAATTTTATATTTCTAGGTTTTAGTTTTAGAATAGAATTATATATATATAGAATAGACTTGAAGCTGATTCAAAGGAGCAAGGAGCAGGATTGGATGCAGGAGCCAGTGGGAGATTCAGAATGCCATGCCATGTGTGTTGTTTTCCACTTAGGTTTTGGACCGTCGGGTTTTTCATGTGGCTCACGAAACCGACATTAGTTGAGGGCAAGGCTAAGGCATAGTTGTTTGTGGTTGTTTTATTTCATTACATATTATATATGCGTGGTTGTGATTCTCACGATGAAATAAAACAAGGGTTTTAATTAATTGACATTATTAAACAGTGTTTTTTAAAAGAAAACTGGCAAAAATCCTTTTTAGAAAAATCTTAGATCAGTGTGCTACCCCACCTAATGGTACACCATTCCTGTTAAAAGGTACTCGGGTGTCAGAAGTGACTAAACCTTGGGCATTCGGGTTCAAACCATTGCGGGGAAGGGTGTGAAAGACTCTGCGATAATCGGGAGTCCCGGACAGAGTTCACACTGTCTTAGGTGGTGCGATCTATTTTGGTGATAATCGGGAGTCCCGGCCCAAAATGTACTAGAGGGACTAAATCATGCACGACTCTTTTAGCTGATGTCCCGCGGATCTAGGAGTCGTGTCCAGGTAAGATACGATTGGTATAGGTTTACCTACCAGAAATAGCATTGTCCCGGTGGGAAGTGCCCAAACCTTGCATCAGGAAATGTGAAATATGGATCCTAGTCTAATAATTTATTTTTAAAAGGTAATAATTATTAGAGGATATAATCACATTATTGAATCGGTTTTATCTTTTCTTTTTTTGTAGATGTCTTTTTTATCTGTTATTCCATTCTATTCACCCAAGGAATCTCTAAGCCTCATCGTCGGCAAGTGGAAGCTTTCAGGTCCAAACTTTACTATTTGGAAGATGCATCTAAAGAATGTTTTAGATGCACAGGGAAAGCTACACATCATAGAGACATAGCCTCTAGAACGACCAGAGGTAGATGCCCAGGATAGTGAATATGATGCTTACTATCGGTATCTGGCTGACGAATCTGACGTTATTTCGATTCTCGTTCTCACAGCTTCATCCGAGTTTACGGATGATCTCCGGGAGAAGTCATCTTTTGAGGTCGTTCAGGGACTTGAGCAAAAGTTCATGTACAGTGAACGAATATGTCGTGTCTTGCTGATGAAGGAAATTCTTTCAGCGAGGATGAAAGAAAACCAGCCGATTAGCGATCATCTCATTAACATGAGAAGGCTCTTGGATTGCTATGAAAGCTTTGGGTCAAAATCAAAACCACATGAGCTAGTCATGCTTTTGTTTGGTTATTTATCGGACTATTACCAGAGAAGGGTAATGTACGTCCTCGGTGATTTTGAGATGACCGTCGCGGAGCTACACGAGATCCTTATGTGCATCAGCGATGAGTTGAATCCAAAGAAGCTAGAGTCAACAATTGTGGACCCTATGCAGGAAGATGACTGGTTGGAAGAGCGTGGAGAAATTTGTTGCCCAGACTGTGGCAGCAAGGATTCATGCGACCACTCACTCGACATAGATCAGCTGGACATTGGTTCACCCAATGACTCAGGTATCTTTATGATAGATTGTCTTATTACTTCTTATGAATCATGGGTATTGGATACCGTATGTGGTCATCACATATGCAATCATTTGCAGGGATTCAAGAGAAGTAGGAAGCTAAGACAAGGAGATATGGACCTGCGGGTAGGCGAAGGCTCCATGGTTGGTGCTGAAGCTATAGGAACATATTGTCTCAGTTTGCCTTCGGGCATGGTCTTAGAACTAGAACCTTGTTATTATGTTCCTAGACTTATCAAAAATGTTATATTCTTTAATTTGCTTATAGACTTTGGTTTTAACTATGTTATGAATAGTAAGGTGATTTCTTGTTTTAAAAATGATGTTTTCTATTTTAAAGTTATTCCTCAAAATGGTCTATACACGCTAAATCTAGATAACGCTAGTAAAGACATATATCATATAAGTAAAAGATCCAAGAGTAACTTGAATCAGACTTACCTCTGGCATTTTCGTTTAGGACATATAAACGAGAAACGCATAGAGAAGCTCCGAGATGACGGAATTCTAGAACCATTTGACTTGGAGTCATATGATATTTGCGAATCTTGCTTGTCTGGTAAAATGACAAAGCAGCCTTTCAACAGTGAGAATGAAAGGGCAAGTGAGTTATTGGGGATAATACATACAGATGTGTGTGGACCCTTTACTCCAGAGGCTAGAGGAGGATACCGGTACTTCATTACCTTTACTGACGACTTCAGTAGGTTCGGTTATGTCTATCTTATGAGACTTAAATCTGAAAGTTTTCACAAGTTCAAACAGTTTCAGAATGAAATACAAAATCAGCTGGACAAGAAGATAAAGCTGCCTCGGTCTGACCGAGGTGGTGAGTATCTGAGTCAGGAATTCGACGATCATTTGAAGGAATGTGGGATTGTTTCACAACTCTCACCTCCGTATACACCTCAGATGAATGGTGTGTCAGAAAGGAGGAATCGTACATTGCTTGACATGGTACGATCAATGATGATTCGAAGTTCATTGCCTTTGTCGTTTTGGGGGCACGCACTCGAGACAGTGGCGTTCATGCTGAATCGGGTTCCGACAAAATCGGTTGAAAAGACACTGTTCGAGGTATGGACGGGGAAAAAGGCCAAAATGTCTTTTCTCAAGGTTTGGGTATGTGAGGTGTATGTTAAGCGAACATTCACGGATAAACTCAATCTCAAATCAGATTAGTGTATCTTTGTGGGTTATCCCAAGGAAACCATGGGATACTATTTCTATAACCCAGATGAGAACAAAGTTTTTGTTGCTCGTAAGGGAGTGTTCTTGGAAGAGAAATTTCTAAACTCAGAGATTCCAAGAAAAGAAATAGAGCTTCAAGAAATTAAAGAGGAAGAGATAACACCACCACCGATAATCGAACCCGTAATTCAACAAAGAATTGTTGAATCTCAACCAGAGTCTGTGGTTGAGGAAGAAGTGCAAACACAAGACCTTCACAAATCTAGTAGGTCTCGTAATAAGCCAGATAGGTATCTAGGATTCCTGGTTGCTCAAGACGAAGGGGATCTTTTAGAACCCACCACCTACCAAGATGCTGTTTCAGGTTTAGAATCTTAGAAATGGCTAGAAGCCATGAAGGCAGATATGCAATCCATGTATGACAACCAAGTTTGGAAGTTAGTATATTTGCCTCAACACAACAAAGTTGTTGGGTGCAAATGGGTCTTCAAGAAGAAGACCGACATGGATGGAAAGGTGCAAACCTATAAAGCTAGGCTAGTGGCAAAAGGTTTCACGCAAACTCATGGTGTTGACTATGATGAAACTTTTTCCCCAGTGGCAATGCTTAAGACCATTAGAATTTTTATGGCCATATCAGCATATTTTGACTATGAGATATGACAGATGGATGTCAAAACTGTCTTCCTTAACAGGATGTTGACAGAGGACGTATATATGATACAACCGGATGGTTTTGCGGATCCAAAGAATTCTAATAAAGTATGCAAGTTGCTAAAATCCATTTATGGGTTGAAGCAGGCATCTAGAAGCTGGAACTTACACTTTGATGAGTGCATCAAAGAGTTTGGTTTTACCAAAAGTGAGTTCGAGTCATGTGTTTACACTAAATTCAGTGAGAGCGCGGTAACCTTCCTAGTCTTGTATGTAGATGACATACTGTTAATAGGAAACAATATACCAGTATTACAAGGAGTAAAATCCTGGTTAGGTAAATGTTTTCAGATGAAAGACTTGAGAGAAGCTGCTTACATACTTGGTATTAAGATCTATAGGAATAGATCTAAGCGGCTTATCGGACTTAGTCAAAGTACATATATTGACAAAGTCGTGAAAAGATTCAAGATGGATGAATCCAAGAAAGGATTTATTCCAATGCAATCTAGCACGGTTTTGAGCAAGGCTCAGTGTTCTGTATCTAGTCAAGATCAGAACAAGATGAAGTTGATTCCATATGCCTCGGCAATTGGATAAATTATGTATGCCATGCTATGTACTAAGCCCGATGTTGCCTATTCCATAAGTGTCACGAGTAGATACCAGCAAAATCCGGGTGAAGCTCATTGGGTAGCTGTCAAGAACATTCTCAAGTACCTGAGAAGGACAAAAGACATGTTCCTAGTTTATGGAGGTTTGATGGACGAGCTTAGTGTAACTAGTTACACTGATGCTAGTTTCCAAACCGACAGAGATGACTTTAGGTCGCAGTCAGGATTTGTCTTTACCCTAAACGGAGGAGCTATATCTTGGAAAAGTCAGAAGCAAGATACAATAGCAGATTCGACTACAGAGGCAGAGTATATTGCAGCAAGTGATGTGGCAAAGGAAGCTGTCTGGCTGAGGAATTTATCTCGGACGTTAGAGTTGTTGCCAGTATCTCTAGGCCGATTGATATATTCTGTGATAACTCAGGGGCTGTGGCGCAAGCTAAAGAGCCAAGAGATCATCAGCGGGCTAGGCAAGTACTCAGAAAATATCACCTAATCCGAGAGATCATTGGAAGAGGAGATATTAGACTGCAAAAGATACCGACGGACGACAACGTTATTGACCCGTTGACGAAGCCAATGGCTAGAGCTAAGCATGAGAGACATGCGAATTCAATAGGGATGCAGTACCTGGAATATAGCAGCTAGTTCAAGTTTTTGATTATTACTATAGATGTAACTTGAAACTCTTTTATTATGTATTTACATTTCATAGGATTGAAATAGAAGGTATTTACATAATTGTTTCTTGTTGTCTATTTTTAGCATGCTTTAACCTATCCATGACGAATTCAAGTTATGAATTGTCTAAATGCCCGTAGCTACTTAATGTAGTGGGAGCTACATTAGGGAGATAACGCTATTATGAATATTTGATGATTTATTCGAGGTTGAATAAAAGCACAAGGTTGTGACCAAATATTCGTAGATATTTATCAGGAGGGATAAATATAGGGAGTGATCCGCATCGAGTTTACTTCATGGAGCATCATCATAAGTAAACTTGATAGGTTGTCCTTAGACCTGAGATATTTGGTTTGGGGCGTAGTAACCACTGTACTTTAGCACGTTCTACTTTTAGGAGAGATATTACTGGGCCCCTCGACAATTGAGACTACTAAAAATGCGTGGCCGCGCTCGGTTAGAATGATAGGTTTCATTCGGTAAACCGTAACTGCAGAGTGTCGAGATTGTTAGAGATATGCCCACTAATGTACGTACGCCATATAGACCGCTGCTGATGATGTATGGGCCTATTGGGTCATACACCGGGGTCAAACCTGACAGCAACTTAAGTTTAGGGACCAATTATGACAAAAGACAAAAGTTGACATCGCAGGCCGCGTTAGCGCCGCTAACTATAAAGGGTTAGCGCCGCTAAGTCCTAAGAGTTAGCGCCGCTACGGCTGCATGTACTTTGTGTCACATCCCTGGCAGGCCGCGTTAGCGCCGCTAACTTTAAGGGGTTAGCGCCGCTAAACCCTAATAGTTAGCGCCGCTACGGCTGCATGGGCTTTATGTCAAATTACCTCCCAAGCTGGCCAATGCGTGGTGTACACCTAGGAACGCACTTTGGCCGGTCTTTGTGGTTAAAATCGAAGCTGGAGGCAGAAGTTAAGTAGAGACTTCATTTTAGTTTTTGAAGTGCTTTGCTTTTTTTTTCTCTCTAATAAACACACACACTTTTCTCTTTGGTGCTACTATGACCAAGTGAGATTATAGAGAGTGCTCCAGAGATTTTGGTCTTCTAGTTGCTGTTCCATTGTGGTTTTCATAGTGAAGTATCGCAACGGCTTGCTAGCACTCGTGGTTGACTTGTTCCCGGGGTATATCCCAATAGAAGATCCGGTTTTCGTTCTTGGAGGATCATCACCACGACCTGAAGAAATCTGGAGCTAAGGAGAAAGGTATAACACCTCTTTCCTTCTTGTTGCATTTCTTGAACATAGAGTTTGGTCCATTTGAGGGATTTCGGTTTTTATGCTTTGATTGCTTGTACATTGGGCTATTTTGTTTGTACCTTGCTTCCGCTGTGAGCCCACGAAATCCCAACAGTGGTATCAGAGCCACCTCTATGTTAGATCTGCACTTGGTGACTTGAAAAATCCCGAAATCAAAATGGTTGTTTTCTGTTCGAACAGGGTTAGCAGCGCTAACCTCGGGTTAGCGGCGCTAACTCATAAATGTTAGCGGCGCTAACGCGCTGTAACAGTTTAAATTTTCAAAGTTAAAATCAGTTTTGGTCTCGGGAATTTTTAGCCTTTTGTGATTCTGGAAATTTGTTCCAGTTTAGTGTTTGGTAATTTTGTTACCACCTTGTTTGTTTGGTTGTATGTGATAGATTTGAAATTGGTAACCTTGTCTTTGACCTTGTGGTTGACTTTGTGTGTTTGGATGCATTTGGTGATTTTTAATCACATGGGCTGTAATATTTATTAAAATTGTTATATTTGTAATAATATTGTGGCTTGCATGCCATTTCATTCATCCGTGTATTTGTACTAGATAAATAGGAAATTAGTGTGGCTTGTACGCCATTTCAATTTCTATTGTATTTGTTGTACAATTTGGATGAAAACACACAAGATGGAGTCGGAAGAAGATGGAGCGTGTCCATAGAAGCCGGTGAAGTCCATTGGTGATAGCGGTTCTAGTGGGAGCTCGCATTGAAGACCTTCCGTCCCTTAGTTGACCACGTTCTACCCGTTTTGGCTCACGGGAAGAACGCATAGGATTTTGGCAAGGGTTACCAATTTATTTCGTATATATGCGTGTGATGTGATTTTATTTTATTCTTGCATGGTTTGCTTAGGATTCGCATGCTAGAAAATTTTTTCGAAATTAATAAAATCACAAGAGATTTGGTAAAAATGGTTTACAACTCTCTCGCGCGCTCACATACAAGATTAACTCACCTAGTGAAAATAGGTTTTGTCACTAAACAAGTTAATCAGTAACCAAGCCGAAAACAAAAGCCCGTTTTCATAAAAACGTAAATCTTGCACCATCCAAAAGATGACACCACCCAAATCTAGTGAAGCATGGAGTGATTGTCGAGCTTAGCACGAGTTATTCCATGTGGATCTGTGTGGAAGGTGAGTGTGGGATCTTGAAATTATCGGTTGTCGAGCTTAGCACGAGCCGGTAGTTGTCGGGGTATCACCGTGTATCTTGTTGGACGATTTGCAATTACAAATTAGAATCCTTGAGTGATTGTCGAGCTTAGCACAAGTCAACCAAGAATTTTAATTTGGAATTGGTGCTAGTAGGGATCAAACATGCCAAACGACCGATGGTTGTCGTAGGATCCCGCAAGTGTCTAAGAGTTGCAATAGAGATTGCAATCGGTAAAGTGGTTATCGGCCTAAATAGCTCCATGAAGTGATCCGCGGCAACCCCGTCATGAATTGGAGTGAAATATGGTTCTTAGCCCTTGTTAAAATATTTTTCGAGACGATAAGGGTAATTATTTTAACGAGGATTCAAATCAAACTAACTAATTCGTGTACTCTACTTTAATATAGGATGTCGAATCAAAACCACAACACGTCGAATTTTTCACTTCGTATGATTCTACAAAGGGTGAAACTCACGGAAGTGAACTTTGTTGACTGGCTTAGGCAATTGAGAATTGTCCTACATGCTGAGTCTAAGTTGCACATTCTTGAGGAACCCCTTCCTGAACCACCTGCTATCAATGCGGAATGGGCTATCCGATATGCGTATGAAAAGCGTGTTCGGGATACACACGATGTTGCTAGTCTCATGTTATCAAGTATGAGCTCGGAACTGCGAAAGCAATTTGAGCACATGACTGTGTATGACATGATTAACAAGCTGAAGGATGTTTTCCGACAGCAAGTTAGACAAGAACATTTTGAATGTGTTAAAAGTCTAACCGGTTGTAAGATGCGGGAAGGCGGGAGTGTAAGTGCCCATGTTTTGAAGATGAAATCATACATGGACCAGATGGAGAGATTAGGTTTTCCTATAGGGAGGGAGCTTGATGTGAATTTCATACTTCAGTCTCTGCCCGCCACATATGAAAAGTTTATAAAGGACTATCATATGCATGGAAAGGAAATGTCTATAGATGAATTGCATGGAATGTTGAAGGTTGTAGAATCTAACATGTCCAAGCATGCATCATCTTCATCCACTCTTGTTTTTGGTTCTAAGGAACAACATAACATGAAGAAGAAGAAATCGATCCCATTAAAAGAAGAAGTTGGAGTTTCCAAGCTTGCTTCAAGTTTTGAGTCTATGGACATTGATGATGTGGCTAAAGAGACTCAACAAGGGGTGGTTTGCTACTTCTGCGGTAGATTTGGGGATTGGGGCCGTCATGCCTGCCCTTCATGCCGAAAGGATATAAAACTTCTCAGACAAGAGAGAGTTAATTTTCCTACTTGAGGTACATTCATGATTATACTTCATTGCTATTCCTTATAAGCTGGGATGTTTACCCGAGCTATAAGACTCACGTTTGTCACAAATTTATTTTGTTGCAAAGTGTAGGTCTATTCGTTGTAAAAAGGAAAAAGCTTGAATAACCGGATCTCTGAAGAAGAAATTTTGTTAATTGTATTCTACAAGAAATGGGAGTGTTGGTCTCGCCATTAAATCCGGATTTATTATTACATTTGTTTGTATGCCCTGCGTGGCAAGAACTACTTTAGTGTATGCTCCTTTGGAGATGATGGATGTTTTTGAATCTTGTATTTTATAAAGATTTTTCATTTTAATAGTTTCATTTCAAATTCGATCCATGTCTATGCTTTTGTGTTATTTTGACTATTTTAGTGCTTAAATACACATTTGATGACGATGGATATGACTTAGAATTGAAACAATTTTGAAAAATTATTTTGAGATGATTTTATCAAAACTTATCCATATCATTGCATACATAAAGGCTCGTTATAAGTAATAAGACAATCATGAACAATTGATTCTTAAATCCAAAAGTGATTTGGATATATTAGCTCTATGGCATAATCAAACTTGACCAAGTAAACAACATTTGCATCGCTTAGATCCATGTGGTTAGGATCTTTGTAAAAGTTTAGCCTCGGGCTAAATGAAAGATACAAATCTTGTTTATTGGAATAGGATGATTAATGAAATCCTTCACCAGTATTGGTAAGGAAGGATTGTGACTTGTTGGATATGATCATATTTGTGTGGATAATCCGTTCAAGTATGCCACAAAGAGTGACACTAGTGAAATTCTTCATCACTATCTTTATGGTAGTAGTTGAGAGAATGTTTACTAGAGAAAAGGCTTATGTCTGAAACCTAGTGGTGTTCGGAACTAACCTAAAGAGAATTAAGAATCAATAAGGGCATATAGATATAAATTCTTAGATCTAGAATAGATGCTAAGTTTTCTTATCTATATTGGTTTAAACATAAAATGAATCATGGGTTTAACCCATAATTCGTTTTTCCGAAGAAACACATTTGCACATGGTGTTACTTTAAATAAAACCAGATATCTGTGTTGATGATCTGGTAAAAGGCAGGCCTAAAACATGTATTCAATGTGGTTGGTATACATTAATTTTATGAACCAAGTCCTCGATCTAAAACACAGCATTGTGGTCACTTAAGCATCGAATGAGATATTGACTAGAAAGAGTTCTTTGCTTGTCAATCTCATAACTTAAATTATCCAGTCTACATTCAGTGGGAGATGGATGAATTATAAGTTAATGCCTACATATTTAAGTAGTTCATCTGAGTTTTGGATAATTGTTTCTTGAACTTTTGGGAACCATGTTTGGTTGCGCAAAAGGGAAAGTACAATTTACAAAAGCATTCCAGTGGAAGAACGTAAAACTTAAATAAAAGACCTAATGTTGACACTAGCATTTAATCAGCATAGAGATGCTGGTGAAATCTGACAATATCCATTGCTTCTTTATATCTGATGGTAATCAAGAAGGTTGTTTAGATATGAGGTTGTCATATTTTATTAACAGCAGCTTGATGGTAAATCATTGTGATGTTACCATTCATCGGAAACATAGTGGGACCCTGTGTTCACTAGTGAATAGAAGAAGATAATGGTGTAACCTATTTGCTGCATCCAAGTACTTGACTTGGGTTAATCCCACACCTAAGGTGTAATTCAAGAAGGGTGAAGGGACTAACATATATGCCATAATGGACAACTTCAAATACCGACTAGAGACAAAGTGTTTCATATTGATTTTATGGAAACAAGTTCTAGTGGTTATGTTGAAGATAATTTGGATAAAGTGTAATTTTGTTGTCACCTTGTGGAAACAAGTTTGCTCACATGGACAAAAGAGATCTAAATCCTTCATAGGATCAAGTTGAGGAAATACTTAAGGCATTTTCCGAGGGTCTCATTCATCCATAAAAACCAGATTAAGTCTGGATTAAGCGAAACATTGTTGTCACTATGGGGAAACAAGTAATCTCGCATGGAAATAAAAGGCCAAGATCCTTTGCAGGATTAAATTGAGGAAATGTTTGAAACATGTTCCGAGGCCTTATATATCCATTATGTCCAAATTGTGTTCATGACTAAGGTCAGCAAAACTTGCATCTTGTGGCTGTAATCCTGCTTTATGAGAAAGTCAAAGGAATGAGTTTTCTAGAAAGCGTAGATTAAGCCAAATACCTTTGTCAGGGCTAGTGGGAGCATCATGTGTTCTTAGTCAAATATGCTCTATGAAAATAATGTCCTAATTTAGGGTTGTTCTACAACCTAATGGTGGAATTGTTGTTCTATGAGTATAAATAGAAAATATGGAATCAAGTGGATTTTCTAATTCAAGAAGTACTGATGTATGTTCTTGATGTTCGACGAAAGTAGAATTGTCTTGAGTAAGTTATTACTGCAAGCAGATCTATGCTTATGAGACTGTCGATTTTATCGAAATTTAGATTAATCAAGTATGTGGTATAGATACGACATTTAGACCTAAATGAGTGTCATCGACCCTATTGTGGACTTCGGTCACATTGAGGGTATGTCGACTCTGATAAACATGAGTGTCAATGACTCTATTGTGAACTTCGGTTACATTGAGAGTATGTCGACTCTGATAATCATAAGTGTCATTAATCCTATTGTTGACTTATGTAACATTGAGGATATGATGACTATGATAACTTTGTAAATGATCTCTTTAATAAACACTTCGCTAGTGGTTTAATAAGAGAATACAAAAGAGTACAAAGGGATATCGGGTAAATGATCTCATAATTAAGCCATTGTCAAATACTAGTGGTGACTTTCATACTAGGTATAAAAGCATTGTTCATGCTTATGACCAGGCTTAAATATCGTTTTAGTATATGTTTGATTTACTTATAAGCTTTGGGAACGATACAGACAGTATTGTAATTTATGCTTGTTTCGATATGCGAGTGATTCGGTTACATTCATAAGACTTTACTGTGTTCCATCTTAGCATGTTTAACCACTTCCCAGAATGTTTATATATTCTAAAATTCCACAGTCAGTCATTCTTCAAGGGAAGGAAGTTTGAAATAAGGCTGAGGTTAGGTGTTGGTTATGCATTAATCAAGGATTGAATGCATGAAACGCAACAGTAACCTGTACTTGAAAGGGGTTTCAAGTGACTGGAAGACCCACACCTGAGTTCACTTCATGGATCATGGTCACAAGTAACTCGGGATGATAATATCATTACGTCCTTCGACCCGAGATGTATGAATTGCCATAGCATGAAACTTTCTTACTTTGGTTATTTCAAAACGTAGTTCGTAACTGGCTATTATAAAGGGAATAGCTGGGTAAGACAAGGTTCATGTTATGGGATTGTACAGTCAACGGAATTTGTTCCTCCTGTATGAGAGATATCCCTGGGCCCCTCGATGATTGGGCGCTGACACCAAAATAAGCATGGCCATGCGCAAAGGAATATTGATTGAGAATCAGATATGTCCTTAAATTTTGGTCACCACCAATCTTGATCGAGAAACATAATCGTGAACGATCTGGAGATTGACATATTAATCCATGTCTCGTGTTCACAAGGATATCGCGAACAAAAGGATGTTTGATCACTTATCTATAGGACCTCTACGTTTTATGTAGGTTATGGTTTTCTGCAAGGAAGCGGAACCCATACTGACTTGGGGGCATCGATGCTTTGCTAGAGGCCGCTCTTTGTCTGTGGTTACATGGGTACGGTGCATTATGTGCAAGTGGGAGTCTGTTAGAGATATGCCCACTAATGTACGTACGCCATATAGACCGCTGCTGATGATGTATGGGCCTATTGGGTCATACACCGGGGTCAAACCTGACAGCAACTTAAGTTTAGGGACCAATTATGACAAAAGACAAAAGTTGACATCGCAGGCCGCGTTAGCGCCGCTAACTATAAAGGGTTAGCGCCGCTAAGTCCTAAGAGTTAGCGCCGCTACGGCTGCATGTACTTTGTGTCACATCCCTGGCAGGCCGCGTTAGCGCCGCTAACTTTAAGGGGTTAGCGCCGCTAAACCCTAATAGTTAGCGCCGCTACGGCTGCATGGGCTTTATGTCAAATTACCTCCCAAGCTGGCCAATGCGTGGTGTACACCTAGGAACGCACTTTGGCCGGTCTTTGTGGTTAAAATCGAAGCTGGAGGCAGAAGTTAAGTAGAGACTTCATTTTAGTTTTTGAAGTGCTTTGCTTTTTTTTTCTCTCTAATAAACACACACACTTTTCTCTTTGGTGCTACTATGACCAAGTGAGATTATAGAGAGTGCTCTAGAGATTTTGGTCTTCTAGTTGCTGTTCCATTGTGGTTTTCATAGTGAAGTATTGCAACGGCTTGCTAGCACTCGTGGTTGACTTGTTCCCGGGGTATATCCCAATAGAAGATCCGGTTTTCGTTCTTGGAGGATCATCACCACGACCTGAAGAAATCTGGAGCTAAGGAGAAAGGTATAACACCTCTTTCCTTCTTGTTGCATTTCTTGAACATAGAGTTTGGTCCATTTGAGGGATTTCGGTTTTTATGCTTTGATTGCTTGTACATTGGGCTATTTTGTTTGTACCTTGCTTCCGCTGTGAGCCCACGAAATCCCAACAGAGATCAGAGTCGAGAAAATCTGAGTATTTAGAATAAGATCCCTGCTCCATGTCTAATACTCACATTACGGAATATCGCGATGCAAAAGGAAAATCCTAGATAGTCCTAGGGGATGATTATATCTCTAGATGTAAGAGATCTTATAGCCTGGTTAACCTAAGTGTCTGGCTAGGGACCTCCTTAGGCAACGGTGTACAAGGAGTGTTATTTATCTGGCACAAGTGGGAGTCTGTTAGAATATGTGCAGAGATAGATAACACGTGTCATCGTGTCCAATGCTATGAAACACTAAAGGATCATACTGCTACACACCTGTTTAGAACCTTTTGGACCAATTAATTAATAGTTATTAATTAATTAGAAAGGTCAGAGGGTGTTTTTTGCAATTAAGTAATAGTTTAATTAAAGCTGGGCTTTAATTAAACGGGCTTGGGCCTTAATAAGGTTTATTATATAAATAGCCTTATAAGCCTTGGAATCACATAAGGATTATTACAATTGCAACAAGAAAACCCTAGCCTCCTTCCCTCTCTCCTCTGCGTTGACTTCGACAGGCACCCCTAGGGGGTTTCGATTTGCGTCGCACATCACACACACACGCATGGTTCTTACGTGATCGAGATATTGGTGATATCCTGTGGCAATCTAGCAGCCTGTTCAAGGTGGTGCAGTAGCGGTGTTCTACCTTTATCTATCTGGATTAAAGTTTCAAGATTGTTGGAAAAAGGTATAACTTTTAATCCTTATTCTTGCTTAGCTTCCTGTACGAGTTAGATGAGATCACTAGAGGGGGGTTTTGTTTTTATTCCGCTGCGTATGATTATTATCTGTTTTATACCCTACAAAACCCTTCATGTGTCACCTAAGATATAGGTTGAGTATTCAACTTTGTTAGATTATAAAAAGTGAGGGTGCAATATGTAATTATTGGAAAGTTGGGCAAATGCTATAAAAGGCATTTGCCCTTCACATTTCAATCTAAGCTTTGCATTTCAACATATCTTGTGTTTGTGTTCTCTCTGAATAGCTCTCGGCTCTCTCTCTCTCTCTCTCTCTCTCTCTTACCGATTACATACACAAACACACGCTAGAAATATTATCATCTAGCATTGCTTCATCCGTAGTATAATACGGGACCATCAATTGGTATCAGAGCCAAACTTGTTTTTGGCTCGTGATTGTTAGAAAACATCAAAGAAAATCTCGAAAAATTCAAGCTCAAGTTGAAGAACAAGCATTCGGGTTTAACAAATCATATAACAACAAAGTTTGTTCAAGAAAGGTACGAGTTCAAACATTTCCCGAAGATAGAACACATTTAAGGTATAAAACGCTACTTTATCCATCATCTTTCCGGGTTTGTTCGAAGTTTTTTACTGTTTTATAAGGCTTTCTTAAAGAATACTTCAAAACCGAGTGGTAATTTTAAAGGAAAAAGTCCAATAGTTCATTAAATGCTCGATTTCATGGCATTTAATTTTCCAGAAATTAAGCATTTATGGTGTTCTTGAGGTGTAAATGCATACTTGAAGAAGAAGAATTCTGTTTTTGATTAAAAATAATTATTTATTCTTCAAAGTTTATGTGTAGAACAAGGCAACTCAAGTACTACCCATACCAATCAAGGTACAAGTGGGTAGACACCATAAGGGGTAAGGCCTTCAGATTTGATAGGGACACATCAGATCCTATAAGCCAGGTTATTGGTCAATGCGATTGACTGGTTTAGGTGGCTTATAGAGTTTTTTCAAAGCTGAATTTACTAAGTATTACTATTAAAGCTATCATCCGGGTTCAGAGTAATCGCATGCGATTGAGGTGCTTCTAAGGTTTCTATCAACCACACTAAGAACTGCAATTCTAAGTGTTGAATCATCAATCGCATTCTGTTGGCCAGTGCGATTCAAGGGTTCGATTACACACCAAAGGCAATTGCATTCGATTCAGTTAACTTGAATATCATTCGATTGTAGTGACTAACAGTTTATTTCTAAGTGTTTGGTGCTACAGGAATCAATCGCACTCTACTGGTTACCTTATTCAATCACTACCAAGAAGTTACTCTGCTCAATTTTCAAGGGTTTCCTCCAATCGCATAACACCTATCGCATACCTGAAACGTCTTGGACAAGTGATATAACCATTGGAACTTGACTTTTGAACAAAGAGGACAATTGAACTTAAATCTTAAAATTATAATTCAAAATTGAATTTAATCTTACTCGGATATAATTCAAAGTTGAATTAAATTAACTCAATTCCATATAATTCAAAATTGAATTTAATCTTTACAAGATCTAATTCAAAGTTGAATTAAATTAAATTAGCTCCTCATTTTGTCAATTGAGTTTTCAAACAATCAATCCTTACATAACAAGTGAACGATCATTTCTAAAATTAAACTCTAACAATGTCTAGTTCAAATGAAATGATGTCCATCGGTACCGATACAAAACCTCCTGTTCTGTTTCGAGGTGAATACAATGTTTGGAAAGGAAGGTTCATGGACTTCCTAGAGCATAATGAGACACACGGAGAAATGATGATTGACTGCATCATGTGGGAACAAAAAATTCACTAGAGTTGTTGAGGCTGATTCGAACAACAATCCCGCCATTCTCCGTCATGAGAGGCAAAAGACTGCTGATGAGCTCACAGCTCAAGAGAAGAAGATCAAGAAGGCTAAAAGATTGGCTAAGTACTATCTGAAACAAGGACTCTCTTCAGAGATCTACACCAAGATAGATAGCTTAGCCACTTCTAAGGAAATATGGGATGAGATAAAGAAGCAGTTGCAGGGTACTGAACAAGGAGAATACATCAAACGTACCCAACTGGTCAACAGCTATCATGACTTCAGTGTTCGAGAGAATGAATTGCTTTCTGAATCCTATGGTCGATTTTGAAAACTGCAAAATGAAATGAGCTCAAACCAAATCATCAGAACTGACCTAGACTTAAACTGTGTTTTTCTGAAGTCACTAGGTCCAGAGTGGAAGGAATATGTTCGACTGTACAAACAAATCACAAATATCTCACTACAGTCACCTTTCACAACATATTTGAAGACCTCAATCAATACCAAGATGAAATTCTGAAGTCTATCCCTAAACAGCCAGCTACAGATCCTTTAGCCTTGGTAGCAGTTGAAAGAATTCCAAGGGAATCTTCATCCAGATCAATGAAGTTCCAACAGGTGATTCTCAGTGAATCTGAACCAAATGATGATGATGAAGACTCAGTTGAAGCTGCCATTCATGCTCTTTCTATTGTTGGCAAAACCTTCAGAAATCGCTTTAGCAAAACCAACAACAGACAAAGGTTCACCTCTGGGTCTAGGAGACCAGAAAGGCTTGCTCCGATTGACAAGCCCATATTTCAAAGAGAAGAAAGGAGAGAAGAAAAGAAAACAGACTCGAAGTGCTACAACTGCGGTAAGTCTAGCCACATGATCAGAAACTATCCACAGAAGAAAATCAAGGATGATGAATACTACAGACAAAAGTACCGCCTGTCAAAGCAAAAGCAGGCTGGAATGCTGTCAGGATCGGATATAGATTATATCAAATAACAAGAACTAACTTTTAAGTAATAAATCAGAGTAAAATAAAAGTTAATCTTTAACTATGATCACAATCAACTAAGAAATTGCGGAATCACACTTAATTGATTAAAGAAGGTTTTAAACACAGATCAATTCAATCAAACAGTAGTTTTATTAACCAACCAGAATGATTACAAAAACAAACTTCACCCCCAATCTAACTTATTATGTTAGACGAAGAACACAAACTGTTCTTAGGTTTCAATAAGAAACTTAGAGGCTAAAACACGTTCAGAAAAAATAACAATAAGAACAAATGCTTTGAATAATAAGATCAAGTCGTCGTACTAAATTGATCATCTAATGAAGTATATATAGACTCTTGATCCTCCTTGAATTGTTGACAGTTAGGTAATCTTCTATCTTCCGAGATAATCTTGATGATCTTCAAAGTATTTCGAGATATCTTCAAAGATAGGATTTTCCAAATATAGCTCAACAGAAACTGTTTGTTGATGAAACAGTTCTGCATGTCTTCTAACAGTCTTCAGCTTCAAGTTCTTCAAACAGTTGTGACTTTGTGAACTAACAGTTCTCAACTGTTTTCATATTTTCAACAAACAGTTTTAAACTGTTTCACCAACCTTCACTAAACAGTTCTCATTTTTATGCTCAATAACTTAGATTATTTCCCAACAATCTCCTCCTAACTTAAATTATTGAACAATACATTTAAGTTGTTGGTTCGATCAAAGACAAATTAATATAAGTAATGAGTCACATTTCTTCTAATCTCCTTTTGAATCTGTTCAGTAAGTCTTCCTTCTGTTTTGAATCCCCATGGAATTTAGCTTTAATCAAAAACTCCAGCTTAGTCTTGTGATGCTCAATGAAGTTCAAATCAAACCACTCATGCAGTGTATTTCCCATCACCACGTAATATGTCCTTGATTTTGCATATACCTTTACTGCCTTTATGGGAAAAGCTTCCTCTGCTGTCAGTTTGGGCATAATCTTCAATGGGTTGCAAATGCTTGTAAGATATTCCATCAGAATCTTGATTCCTTCATTTGAGTCACTAAAGTGCTTAATTCCATATGCATACAATTCTTGTACATCTTCTGGTGATATTCTTGTCATCATTTGTACAAAATTGTCATACACCTCAACAGATCCATCTTCTCTTGCAATAGTAATGCAATGTTTATCACTTGCTTTTTCTTCAAACTTCCATTCAACAACATGAGACTTTTCACCTAATTCTTTTTCCAATTTGTCAATCCCTTGCTGAACGTCTACTGTCAGTTTATCCTTCAGAATTTTGTGAACCACAGCAGCTTTGTTTGAAGTGGGAAGTTTCTTGGTTGGCTTAACTGTAAATACTTTACCTTTTATTACCCTTTTTCTTTTAATTCCCTTACCAGCAGCTTCCTTCTCCTTTTTCTCTTCTTCTTCTAACTCTTTTGTCATTTGAGCACCTATCTTTTTAGCTAGCTCAAAATCTGATTGTTCTTGCAACTCAAGCTCAGCATTCAATCTCTGTGCATATTCCCTATCCCGTTCTTCTTGCTGTTCTTTAGAAAGTTTCAGCTTGGGAATATCAACCATTACTTCCTTTCCTTTTACTGATACAGGGGGCATCTTTTCTTCTTTCTTTTCTTCTTTCTGTTTCTCAGCAAAAGCAATGCCTTTAAATCCTTTCTTTGGTGGTAATGGTTTCAGCTCCTTCATACCTTTGAATTTACCTTCCAACCAACCATCCTCAATACTTTGCGCCATTCTCTTGATGTTAAATCCAGTAGTTTGAGCACATAGATCAATCAAGTAAGTTTGTTTAACCTTGGACTATGACTTGAAGACTTCAGTAGTAGAATAGTTAGCAGTAACAGCCATCTTGTTTATCATCATCCTATCCTCAGCTGACAAAGTTTCTTCATCTTCAGTAACAGCTGTTGGGTCAATGGTTGCAACTGTTTGTTCAGTTGTAGTAACAACTGTTTGTTGATCCTGTGGAACTGTTTGTTTAACTCCTTCCTGCTTGGATTTTCTTCTTCCTTTAGCTTGAGCAGTTGAAGAGGTTCTCACCAAAGATTTGGGTTTAAGCAGCATCTCATGAGTATGAAGAACATTGGTTGCCTTCTTCAGATTCTCATCAAGAAAATTCAGCTGCTTATCTTGCTTTATTAGCACCTCATTGTGAATTGCTACTACCTTGAGTACTTCAGTTGCCTTCTCCAACTTTTCAGTCAGTTCTTTTATCTTCTCATCTTGAGTAACTATCCTTTTGTTTTGAAGAGCAATCATTTTCTTTAGGTGTATATGAGCAGCAAGGTAAGGTGCAAAGTTAGGATCCGTCAATGCATGTTGTTTCAGTCTAGTCTCAATGTCAGTTAGTGTTTCCACTGTGACCATATCATTGACAGTTTCCACTGGTGGTTGACTCCCCTGAGTATCACCATCAGTACCCCTCTGTTCTTGGTTCTGGGGATTACCAGAAACTGTTTTATCAGTCTCTGTTGCCATGGTTGAGGTCTTAGCAATGTTAACATTGTCCTGGTTATCCCTTGCGGATAAAACAGTAGTGTCAGCCTCAAAAACCATATGATCATCCTCTTGAGGAATGATCACCTCCTCATTGTGCCTGGGAGACAGCACCAAAGGTTCCCTTTCGATATTCTGCACAGGTGAATGCACCTGTGCAGGGTTAACAGTTTGGGGTTCTCTAACTGTGGTGGAAGGAGCACCAACAGTTTTCCTCTTCTTTCTAAATGTTTTCAATGTAGGGGCTTGTGTTGTAGCTATTCGAATGGTAGCAGAAGGGGATGTTTGTGTATCTTGAGTTGTGGGTTCCAAAGGTGGTGGTGTAGCAATAGTGTGGGCTTCATGCTCACCCCTGGCAACTCTGTTTCTTGACAAGAACTCCACCATTGCAGAGAGTGGTGGAGTTATGGCGCCTGAGAAGTTCTTCCCATTAACCAACAACTTGCTCAATGTGGAAGCCACATGAGCAGAGGGAATAATGACCCTCTTGTGTATTTTTAGATTTGGCATCAAAAAGTTTAACAAAACTTGCACAAATCGAGGATACATCAAAAAGAGACCATACTTGGTCCCCAGATGTTTTACCATGCCATTGAAAATTAATTTTGAAAAGTTGAAGCAACGATTGTTGGCCAAACAGATTAAGGCCAAAGCAATGTTGCTTCCAAACTCGTTCCATCCTGTTCTTTTAGGACTAATGCACTGCTGGAGAGTATGGATTAAATACTTCCAGTGAGCACAAAATTGTCCCTTATAGAATGTACCCTTCCAAGAAGGGCCCTCATACCCAAGCTTAACAAGCTCGGCATGCAAAAAATCTAGTGAAACTGAATCAGAATACTCACCCTCACTATCATTGAGTTGTAGGAGGTGGCGAATGGTGTCCTCAGAGATCGAGACATTCAAATCATCAATGATAGAATCAATCCATTGCACGTCATCAGTTGTTCGAAGTTGAGCATGTCTCCAAAACTGATCAATGTGGGAAGTGTATATGGTAGGGTTGATGGTGAGAGCAGTGTTGAGATTGGTCATTGAGAGATAATCAATCATAACGTGGAACATATGAAGATCATCGGGTTTTGAAAGAAAAGCAAGCATGTTATGTTCCTTGACGAATGGAAGGGGAGCCATGGCGATTTGATAGCAAAATTCTAGGGTTTTAGTGTTCAAACGAAGTTCAGTATGCGTAAAGAAACCTCTGAGGAGGGAATGGTTTATATATGTTTCGATTGTTGAATGCAATCCAAAGGCTTCCAAAATTCTGCAAAGACCAAAACACCCTTTAATAGGTTAACAGTTGTCGGACAAAATGAACTAACAGTTGAGGAACTGTTTTCATAAGATATAACAACTGTTTTTCAAAGGTTAACTCCCTTTTGATTGATCATTTATTTAGATTAACAGTTGTTTAGTGTTTACAACTGTTCTTATTTCTCCCCCTTAGTTGACGAATTTCTCCCCCTCAGTTGCACATGGACGTTGCCTAACAGTTGTCGAAGCCATATACTAACAGTTGAAAACTGTTAGTATTGATTAAAACAAAAATGTGCAACTGTCAAACAAACTTTTAGCTCATATATGTCAAATGCTGAAGCAATAATAACAAATCATTAGTGAACACAGTCATCAACAAAAGATATATTTTATTCAAGATAATCACAATTGAGCTACAAGAATTTTGAGAAAACAATACTGTCTTTTGCTAGAGATCTAAACACAGCTTATAAGAACTGTCGTAACTCCAAGATCTACATGTGACAAATTATTGTTAACATTTTGTATCATCAAATCTGAACTTTAAGGGAAGACAATCATCATCACATTCTTGCTCGAGAATGTCTTCATTATTTAAGAATCGAGTTCAGAATAGCCTCTACAGTGCCGCCATAGCCTTACTGAGAAGCCCATCTTCAAAGAATGGTCATGTAATGCACAAGCCATTGTTGGTACTGCTTATCTAATTGTGCAAGGCCGTCTCGTAGGTGTGGGAGAACAATGATCTACACCGTAAGTGTAGACAACTTTCTCCGTTAACAGTTGACATGCCTTAAACAATTATCAAAACATACTACCTACCAATGGGTGTGCAGTAGACCTTCTCATCATATGTACCACCAGAGACGATTGTCATAATTTGCCTCTTGGGAAGATGGTGAATGATACTAATTCAACATCAGTGGAACTAGTCATCTATTACAATGACTTCCACTGCATCATCATCTGAGGCCCTCTGGTGGTTATGAGTATTATATCTTCGAACATTGAACCACACTACGGAGTTTGTAGTGCCGGCCCGGTTCAAGACGAATCTTAGACAACATGGTGTAGGCAATTCATGGAAGAGAGTGAAATTTTCAAAATCACCTCTTATACTAATATGATCAATATTGCAGGTAATGGACCTGATTGGTTATTTGATATTGATGCATTGTCTAAATCTCTTTCTTTTGAGTATTCTACTGAAACAGCTACAGGTACCCCAACAACTGATGGTGAATATCATCAAACAGCTTCCACCAACCCGAACAGTTTTGACACTGTTAGCTCAAAACCAACAACTGTTGGTTCAAACAAAGTTACTGAAGATTTTGTTGTGATTCCTATGCTTCAACAAGAGTTCTCCAATACTGTTGATCCATTGTTTGATGCTGAATCTTCAAAGGACATGGAATCTCATGATCCTCAACACCACACTGACTCTGCATCCCAAACAGTCACTGATCAAGTGTATGATAATCCTGAAAATTCAAGTGAATGTGAGTTTGATTTGTCTAATCTAGGGAATGAACTGACTGAAGAAAACATTCCTACATCAAGAGTTCACAAGATTCATCCAATATCACAAATAATTGGTGATCCAACCACTCCTATCAGAACAAGGAATATGCTGCAAAATGAAAATAGTGGTGTGGATCTTGCCCAATTTGATGTGAATGCCTGCTTTCTATCTCAAATAGAACCAAAGAAAGCAATTGAGGCATTGAAAGACCCTTCATGGGTGGAAGCAATGCAAGAAGAGCTCTTACAATTTCAAATTCAGCAAGTTTGGAAGTTGGTTGAACTTCCAAGAGGCAAAAGAGTAATTGGCACCAAGTGGGTGTTCAGAAACAAAAAAAATGAAAGAGGGATTGTAATCAAGAATAAGGCAAGACTGGTTGCACAAGGCTACACACAAGAGGAAGGAATAGACTATGATGATGTTTTTGCACCTGTTGCAAGGATTGAAGCCATTAGACTATTTCTTGCTTTCGCAAGCTTCAAAGGATTTAAGGTGTATCAAATGGATGTCAAGTCAGCTTTTCTCTATGGAACTATTGATGAGGAGGTATATGTGTGTCAACCCCCTGGCTTTGAAGACTCAAAGTACCCTGACAAGGTATATAGGTTGGATAAAGCTCTATATGGTCTACATCAAGCTCCTCAAGCTTGGTATGAGACATTATCATCCTATCTCCTTGAGAATGGTTTTAAGAGAGGCACAATTGACAAAACATTGTTTACAAAGATTGTTAAAACAGAGATTTTGCTTGTTCAAATCTATGTTGATGATATAATCTTTGGATCCACTAATGACAGCTTGTGCAAAGAATTTGAAGTCATTATGCACAAAAGGTTTCAGATGAGTTCAATGGGTGAACTCACATTTTTCTTGGGATTACAAGTCAAACAGAAGCCCACTGGTATTTTTCTAATCCAATCTAAGTATGTCAAGGACATATTGGACAAGTTTGGCTATCAAGATGTGAAGTTGGCAAGTACTCCAATGGAGACACACAAACAGTTGGGAGCAGATTCTGAGGGGGAGGATGTTGATATACATCTCTATAGATCAATGATTGGTTCATTAATGTACTTAACTACTTCCAGACCTGATATAATGTTTGCTGTTTGTGTTTGTGCCAGGTTCCAATGCAGTCCAAAGATGTCACACCTGTTTGCTGTAAAGAGGATCTTTAGATATCTCAAAGGCCAACCAAAATTGGGACTTTGGTATCCTAAAGATTCACCTTTTGATTTGGTGGCATATTCTGATAGTGACTATGGTGGAGCCAATGTGGACAGAAAATCAACCTCTGGAGGATGTCAATTCTTTGGATCAAGGTTGGTTTCATGGCAGTGCAAGAAACAAACAACAGTTTCAACTTCAACAGCTGAGGCTGAATATATTGCTGCATCAAGCTGTTGTTCACAAGTGTTATGGATCCAAAATCAGCTTCTGGATTATGGTTTGTCTTTCTTAAATACCCCTATTTATGTTGATAACACCAGTGCTATTAGCATAGTTAATAATCCAGTGAAGCATTCTAAAACCAAGCACATTGAAATCAGATTTCACTTCATAAGAGACTGTAATGAAAAGAGATTAATCCAAGTTATGAAAATTCATACTGATGATCAATTAGCTGATTTGTTCACTAAAGCTTTTGATGTGAGCAGATTCAACTTTTTGATTTCCAACATTGGAATGATTAACTTGGACTAACAGTTGTTCATTATTCCATGTTTTTCACACTAACAGTTTGCAACTGTTAGTTACGTTTTCTAACAACTGTTGTCATTTAAGTATTCAGAGAAGGAAATGCATTTTCACACATCAGTTTTGGACTTATCTGATGACCTGTCTCACAAACAGTTTTCACACCCGTGACTGTCCCTGTTAAGAGGTAAAGGTAAATTCACTTTCTTGAATCAACAGTTCCAGACTGATAAAGGTGAGTCATTTTGCTTGTAATATGGTGAATTTGATATGACAAGTCACTGCATGCTATTAATGGAAATTACTGGACATTAATGGTCATTAATGGCTATTAACGGACATTAATGCCTCCCAGTTTCTCTATAAATAGTCTTGCACCCATCCTTCACAAATCACACCTACATTTGCACACACTTCTCTCTGCAAATGGCTACTAACTTCTTTCTCATAAACTTCAAAGATATTAATGTTAGACAAAGTTATGTAACCATCCCTGCCCCATTTGTAAGAATGCATGAGCTTTGGCAATACTCATCATGTGTTCTTGAGATGCATGATGATCGAGATAGATTCACCTTGACACAGCATCCAGATTCACGTAGGCCAAATAAACCAATTGATCTGTGTTTAAAACCTTCTTTAATCAATTAAGTGTGATTCCGCAACTTCTTAGTTGATTGTGATCATAGTTAAAGATTAACTTTTATTTTACTCTGATTTATTATTTAAAAGTTAGTTCTTGTTATTTGATATAATCTATATCCGATCCTGACCGCAACTATGACTAAACAGTTTTGGAACTGTTAGTTGGTTTGGATGTAACAGTTGTAGAACTGTTTGCCAGTTTTCGCTTAGCAGTCTTAGAACTGTTGATCTGCTTTGACTTAACAGTTTTAGAACTGTTATTTTGTCTTTTGGGACTTTTGTTTTGAGTGCCATTGGTCTGTGGGTTATAGTAACAGTCTTGAACTAAATGATTAGATCTCCCACAAATGTAGCACTTTTTGGTTTTCACAATAGGTAAACCAGTTCTTTGTGACCAGAATTGGTTCCTATTTCTTTGATTTCCTCTAACAGCTACAGATTGAGGAAACTTTTGGACACCATGTTTTTGGCATGTGCATGCAGGCATTTCAGTATGCCTTTTCTTAGGCTTGGGTTTAGCCTGAGGTTTTGAAGCTTCCAACTTCTTCTTTTCATACACAACCTCACCAACTTTCTCCTTTCCTTTGGCTTTTGTACTAGCAGTTGGGCTTTTTAGCTTAGAACTGTTTAGGTTCTTGAGAGAACTGTTAGTGTAAAGATGGGGATTATTGGCAACAGTTGTGGAACTTTCTATGGAATGGATTGCTTTTGAAGGTGTTGGCTCAGTGATGAGGGATTCTGTGGATGCTTTTACAAACACCACAGGATTGAAAGATGGTTTTGTGGAAATGGGTTCACAACAGATGTGATTTTCATATGGAATCACTTCATCTTTCTTCACAACTATCTCAATATCTTCAACACTTACTACAGACAGAACTTCATCTTCATAACTCTCAAACTTTGGATCAGCTGACTTTAATTAATCTGCCAAAGGTTCATTGACATATCTATCAGCTGCCTCAGACAAGGGTGTTATATATGTGTGATTGTATGGAGGTGGGGTTTCCTTATATCCAAGTCCAGTTTTCACCTTGTCTCTCACTTGAGATTGTAGCAGAGTCTCAAGCTTAAGGTTTGCAGCCTTGAACATTCCAAGATCAATGTCCACACCCTCCAATTTCTTTGTGAGTTCATCCACCTTGCTTTCTTTTTCAACCAATTTCTTTTTAAGACTATCAATCTCATCTTGAAACTGCTCTTTCTCCCACTTATGATATTTTCTATCATAGTCCATTTGCAGTTCATTAGCCTGATAGTCTTTAATTTTCTTTTCAAGATCTTCTATCACAGCAGTATACTCATACCTTCTCTCCTCCATTTTACTTAGAGCAGCACATACTTTCTTATTGTGCTCTCTAAACCTCTTAACAATAGCTCTACATTCACCAGGACATAGTTTAGAAGATACCTGTATTTCCTCAGATTCTGGAGAATCCATCTTGATGGAGGAGTCAGTCAATGCCATCAAAGCTTTGTTGCTGGTAGCCTCCTCTGCTTGATCACTCCAATCAAATCCATGGCCTTCTTGTGAGACCAATGCTGAGGAGGTATGGTTCTGAGTTGACCTTTGACCTTGATTCTGAACTTGTCCACCAGATCTGCATTCTCTTGCAAAGTGGCCAAGTTGTTGACATTTGAAGCATCTCACCTTTGACTTGTCAAATCCAGCCTTGCCATCAGCTCTGAAATTCATGTTTTGCCTTCCAGTCCTTTTAATGAACCTCTTGGCTCTCACAGTAAGCATGGCCATCTGCCATTTGAGATCCATCTCCTCAAGATCATCAGGGTGCACTTGTTCAAGATCCTCATTGGTGAGGGTTGAATGTGCATGGCTGGCAAGAAAAGCTTCAAGAACTGCATCTGGAGTATTCATATCCAGTCCAACAACAGAACTAGTACCTGCACAACTATCAATAGAGTTAGTTAATGAATGGTTTGATTCCATACCTGAGGAAGACAGGAGAGCAGCATTGTGGCTAGGGATAACAGTTTTTCTTTTTCCCTCTATCTCTCCCTCAAACACTATCAAACTATTATAGAGGTCATCTAACTCTATGTCTTCAAGAGAATCCTTGGTTCTCCATTGTGCAGCAAACACAGTCCATTCATCACCTAGAGACCTAAGAAACTTTCTATTTATCTCATCTTGATCAAGCCTAACCTTAGCACTCTCCAGTTGACTCACCAGTTTGTAAAACCTATCAAAGATTTGGGTGATACTCTCATTTTTCCCACTGCTGAAGTTCTCATAGGCTTGTTTAAGAAGATCTCTTTGGTTTCTCTTAGAACTAGCATTCCCAGCAAACCTCTTTTCCAGAGCATTCCAAAGTTCATGAGCATCATCAAATTTCTTGAATTGATGTTGATACTCATTGGGAATTGCAATCTGAAGGATGCTAAGGGCTTTCATCTCAATCATTCTATCCTTCTTTTCAGCATCTGTCTTTGGAGGTGGTTTCTTCTTTGGTTTTCCATTCTCATCCAGTTCAATGGGATTAGTGGGAACAGTTTCAATGATTTGCCAAACAGCATAGTCGATTAGTTGGACATGCTGTTTAATTCTTAGTTTCCACATCTCAAAATCAGATGGTTTGAGCATGGGAACACGAATGTTGGATCCTGACCCACTGTTATCAGAAGAACCTCCCGAATCCATTGAAACAAATTGATTTAAAGACAGTTTAAAAAAAATATATTAAAGCAAGGTAAAGCAAAAACCTTCAACCGGTGATCAAAGGAACCTTAATGATAAGGCTCTGATACCACTTATCAGGATCGGATATAGATTATATCAAATAACAAGAACTAACTTTTAAGTAATAAATCAGAGTAAAATAAAAGTTAATCTTTAACTATGATCACAATCAACTAAGAAATTGCGGAATCACACTTAATTGATTAAAGAAGGTTTTAAACACAGATCAATTCAATCAAACAGTAGTTTTATTAACCAACCAGAATGATCACAAAAACAAACTTCACCCCCAATCTAACTTATTATGTTAGACGAAGAACACAAAGTGTTCTTAGGTTTCAATAAGAAACTTAGAGGCTAAAACACTTTCAGAAAAAATAACAATAAGAACAAATGCTTTGAATAATAAGATCAAGTTGTCGTACTAAATTGATCATCTAATGAAGTATATATAGACTCTTGATCCTCCTTGAATTGTTGACAGTTAGGTAATCTTCTATCTTCCGAGATAATCTTGATGATCTTCAAAGTATTTCGAGATATCTTCAAAGATAGGATTTTCCAAATATAGCTCAACAGAAACTGTTTGTTGATGAAACAGTTCTGCATGTCTTCTAACAGTCTTCAGCTTCAAGTTCTTCAAACAGTTGTGACTTTGTGAACTAACAGTTCTCAACTGTTTTCATATTTTCAACAAACAGTTTTAAACTGTTTCACCAACCTTCACTAAACAGTTCTCATTTTTATGCTCAATAACTTAGATTATTTCCCAACAAATGCTCTTATGGTGGAAGAAGACCAGTTTCTAGAGGACACAGACTCCGAGAGTGATCTAGATGGTGAGGACCAAGCACAGTTCTGTTTCATGGCTACTAGTGAAGCAAGTGGTAGGGATGAAGATGGTGGTGATCCCTCCGATGCTGAGGAGGAGATTGGTGAAAGCGGGAAGGTACATTCTATCTCTAGCTCTAACATAGGTTTTAACTTTGAACATATTCAAACCATATTAAAACGCATGAAAAAGTTAGAATTTAAGGTGACCAAACTAACAAATAAAAATCAAGTGTTAAAAGAGGTCATTCATACACAAGACAAAGAAGCACAAGCTACAATTGAACAATTAGAGAAAAATATTAATGAATCTAAAGTTCAATTAGCAGTGAAAGAATCTGAATTTCTTGAATTAACGGATAAAACAAATATCATCATACACGATCTCAAAGAAAAACGTATTGGTGCAGAAAAGGATTCAGAAATTCTTAAAAATGATCAAAGTGTTCTTTGTCTAAAAATTAAAGAACTTGAAGACCTTCTAATCAAAAGAGGGCAAAGTGAACAAACCATCTTTCTGTACAAACAAAAGGAACGACCTTTTTCAAGATGCACATTCGATGGACTTGGTTTTGAAAACCCAAGTGTTTTAAGTAAAGTATCGGCCAAATAATTATACCATGCAAATCTTTTTGGCGAGGGACTGACTCAACGAATGGTATTTGTTGGTCAAAAGGAAGAACAACTTGAAGAGGATGTCAAACGAACCCTACATCTCAAAACTGAAACTCCCTTCGACTATTCTGACCTCAATGATTCATACTTCACTTACCCATTCCAACACTAAACTTTGCCGTCACCACACCAGTGTATACAGATGAGGAACTTTATGCTCCTAAAGTGTCAACACCCCAACTTCTATACATTCCCCACAAGGAATTGCAGCAAAGGTTCCAAACCTTGCAAGAGTTTTACTTCACCTATCTGGTACAAGGAGATATTACCAAAGCTTTCCAAACATAAACCACACCTGAAATCATCTCAGTTTCTAAACAACTCATTGAATCTTCTCAACTGGCTCAAGAAAACACCATCCTCCACAAGTGTCTTCAAATAGTATTTAATCTTGATGGCAAGATCATTGATGACTTATGCAAAGAAAACTTCCCGTTGCAAGAGCGAATCAAGCAGGTCGAAACTGAAATGGATCCACCTACTCCATTCACCTTCTCTTCACATGTAACTACCTTTGATGAACGAATTGAAGATTCCAAACATGTGTCTACATCTTCTCAAGATGTCCAACCCAAAATAAAATCTGTTAACAATCCGATATTGAAAACTCTAAAGCAAAAACAGATTTTCAAACAGACATCCACTTCCAATTCTAATCACATTTCTCGATTAAACACAGACATACCTGAATCCTCAAAAGCAGTTGCTGGTCGACCACGACTCAATTCTAACATTTTACATTCTGCTGCAGATGTGAAGAAGAAGCTCGGGAGTGAAGAGCGTAAAATAAACATAACTTGGAAGAGAGTCATTCCTAGATCACATAGGAAATGTTCAAACACTAGAAAAACATGTGAACAAATTTTGATGTTTGATTCAGTCTGTAATCATTCAAGTTTGCATGATAATGTTGCCTCTTCAAAGTTTTGTATTAGTGATAGTTGTTTCCATGGTCATTGTGAATTTAATTGTGAATATGATCAATTAAGAAAACAATTTGGAATTAAACCATGTGAGGACTGGACAGACTTTTACGCTAACCAAATTTGTGTTTCATTTATTAATTCAAAAGAATACATCATTCATCAGTGGATCACCACTCGTCAGTTACATGCACTCAAACGTTTAAACAAATCAAAACGATTGCTGACGATCAAAGAACTGGAAGTCTACAGACGGCAAGGCTATGAAGCATTCAAAAAGGCATGGATTGCTCACGAACAACACTTGCATTCTCAAAAACGGTCATGCAATTAACCTTCCAAAAAAGCCAAATCTTCAAAACCTAAGCCGACACCCAATCAACGAGTAGTACAACCTTCTGCTCCCAAGGCTCCAGTTCAGCATAAGCAAGTTGATGTTACGAGGCAAAAGCAAATTCTTCAGAATTCCTCACAAACATGGATTAGCAAGCATAACGCTTCTGTAACTCTATCGAATCCTAAGCCTTCGATTCCATCAACTGTCAAACCAAAGGTGGTAGAGAAACTCCCAACTAAATCAACTCTTTCTAAATCTATTCCTTCTCGACAAAAGATTATATCCACATGGGTACCTAAGGATAGATCACTAGAAGTTTCACCACCAAAAATAGACATAGTTCCTACTCACCCTACTCAATCCCTTCTAGGAACTAACAATCAAGGACCTATTCATATATCGGGACCTAAACGTGTTTTACTCTCTTTTTGCAGGCACCTCACTTGTGGTACCTGGACTCCGGTTGTACCAAACATATGACCGGCAACAAAAGTCTTCTCAAGAATTATGTTCTTAAGTACTCCGGGAATGTACGTTTTGGGAACGACAATGTTGCACCAATAATGAGGTACTGAGACATAGAGAAGAAGCACATCAAGATCAAGAAAGTCTCCTATGTTGAAGGGTTGGGTCACAATTTGTTTAGCATCGGACAGTTCTGTGATAAGGACTTGGTGGTAGTATTTTAGAAAAACAAATGTTCTGTGGTAACTGAAACTGGGGATGAATTACTGGCAGGCTCTAGGAAATCTAACCTGTATTCCATTGATTTGGAGAAATATGACTCCTCTACCTCCATATGTCTATTGTCCGAAGCTTCCACATATCTTACTTGGCAATGGCACAGAAAACTCTCTCGTCTGAACTTTCAAAATATCAACAAGCTAGTCACTGGTGACTTGGTGAGCGGCATTCCCAAGTTAAGATTCAAAAAGGATCATCTGTGTGCATACTGTGAGAAGGGAAAGATGAAGAACGCTTCTCATATATCAAAACAGCTATTCAGCATTACCAAGCCTTTGGAACTCCTGCACATGGATCTCTGTGGTCCTATGAGAATTTAGTCTAAAAGTGGAAAGAAGTATATTCTAGTCATGATGGATGACTACTCTAGATATACTTGGGTCAAGTTTCTGCGATCAAAGGATGAAGACACTCCAACAATCATTTCCTTCATCAAGCAACAGCAGAATAAGCATAGTCAAAGTGTTGTCTTAATCCAAACAGACAATGGAACTTAATTCAAGAACAGTACTCTGAAGAGCTTTTGTGACCTTGTTGGGATCAACCATCAGTTCTCTGCTGTATACACCCCACAACAGAATGGTGTAGTGGAAAGAAGAAACAGAACTTTGGTTGAAGCTGCCCGTACCATGCTATCATATTCTGGGCTCCCACCTTCATTTTGGGCTGAAGCAATCAGCGCTGCCTGCTATACGCAGAATCGCTCTTTTATTAATAAACGCTTTAATAAAACTCCATATGAACTGGTCAATGGCATAGTACCTAATATCAAATACTTTCATGTCTTTGGTAATAGATGCTTTGTGCTTAACGACAAGGATAATCTAGGAAAGTTTTCTCCAAAAACTGATGAAGCTATTTTCCTAGGTTATTCTACTGAATCTAAAGCCTATCGAGTTTTAAATAAAAGAACAAAGAGCATTGTTGAAAGTATCAATGTAACATTTGATGATACATTGAATGTTACAGATTTTCCACCAAACTCAACAGCAATCGTTTCTGTACATACCTGTTCAGGACCGGCGCTTCAAAATAAATAATCAAACAATCCGTCCAGTTCAAATACTAATCTAGACTTTCTGTTTGATTTCTTTAGATCTGAATCTTCTCCTGTTTTAACTGACAACAGGAACAACACAGAAGTACAAGCAAGTGTTACTCTAACGGCTCTAATGGTTACTGAGATGAATCCATTTGAAGATCTCTATGCTGAGGATTCTACATCTGCCTCTGTCACACGACCCCCTGTCACTACTCAGATTGCTGACCCGGATAGCCCACCTGTGTTTGATTCAGACCCACATTTCTCTCGAGAGGATGCAGAAGAGGCACGTTACCTACAAGATCTTATTCCTTCATCTTCTACTTCCCATGAAATAAAATGGACCAGGCATCACTCTGAAGAAAACATCATAGGAGATCCTTAAGTTGGCGTTCAAACAAGATCAGCCACAGCAAACGAATGCCAATTCTCGGGTTTCTTAAGCATCATTGAACCCACCAAGACTTGTGACGCATTAGATGATCCAAATTGGGTAAGTGCAATGCAGGAAGAATTACACCAATTTGATCGTCTCAAAGTCTGGAGATTAGTCTCCTTACCTTATGGAAAATCTGTTGTTGGAACTAAATGGGTGTTCAAGAACAAACGGAATTCAGATGGAGTGGTTATCCGGAACAAAGCTACATTGGTTGCAAAAGACTACAATCAACAGGAGGGCATCGACTATGATGAAACATTTTCCCCTGTTGCTCGTATTGAAGCAATCAGACTATTCATTGCTTATGCAGCCTCCAGAAGCTTTCGTGTCTTTCAGATGGACGTGCAGACCGCTTTTCTTAACGGTGTTCTCAAAGAAGAAGTCTATGTCTCATAGCCTGAGGGTTTCATCAACTCTAAATATCCTAATCACGTCTACATCTTAGATAAGGCCTTGTACGGGTTAAAGCAAGCACCACGTGCATGGTACGATGTCTTATCTGAATATTTGATTGGTGAAGGTTACTCAAAAGGAAAGATAGATACCAATCTATTCACAAAGACCAAGGGTAGGGACAAAATTTTGGTTCAAATATATGTGGACGATATCATTTTTGGATCCACAAATCCAAAATACAGTGACGAGTTTGCTAGGATAACGGCAAATAGATTCCAGATGAGTATGATGAGGGAGATGTCATTCTTTCTCGGACTCCAAGTAAAGCAGTTAAATCATGGCAGTTTTATTTGCCAATCCAAGTACATAAAAAACCTTCTCGCGAAGTATGATATGATCAACTACACATCAATATCCACACCCATGGCTGCTAAGGCACAGCTATCAGCAGATCTTGATGGTTCTCCAATAGATCTGAAAACTTACCATGGGATGATTGGATCGTTAATGTATTTAACTACAAGTCGTCTAGATATAATGTTCTCTACCTGTCTCTGTGCTAGATATCAAGCGAATCTTAAGGAGTCACATCTTCTAGCAGTTAAGCGGATCTTCAGGTATCTTAAAGGGTCTATGGATCTAGGTCTGTGGTATCCCAAGGATTCAAATATGGATCTCCATGCTTACTCCGATGCTGACTTTGCCGGTTGCAAGATTGATAGGAAAAGCACCTCTGGTAGTGCACACTTTCTGGGAGATCGTTTAGTCTGCTTGGCCTCCAAGAAGCAAAACTGTGTATCCACATCTACAGCTGAAGCTGAGTATGTTGCTGCTGCAATGTGCTGTTCACAAAGTCTCTGGATACATACACAGTTATCAGGCTTTGGCCTCAGGTATGACAAAATTCCATTGCTATGCGATTGCCAGTCTGCCATAGCTATCTCCTGCAATCCGGTACACCACTCTAAAACTAAACACATTGATATCCGTTATCACTTCATAAAAGATAACGTAGAGAAAGTTCTTATTGAGCTTCAGTATGTTCCTACTGAAAATCAGCTCGCTGACTTGTTTACCAAACCATTAGACGAAAGTCGCTTCACTGAATTGGTATCCAAGTTAGGCATGCTAAACTTGAAAACTTAACATACTGTTGCTTCATTTTTCCTTTCTTTCCTTTTGTCTAGAGTAGGTGTTACACTGTTTGTTCTTTGTGCAGCTTACTGATGCAACACTCAAGGGGGAGTGAATTTCTGGTTATACACATGTTACATATGTGTAGGGGAGAAAATTCATACACATTATGCACATGTGTAGGGGGAGAAGTATACATCTGGCACATTCCCCACATTTTGAAATTTTTCATAAACAGATGCAAGAGTCTAGGAGGAGTGTGTCAAAACAAACACTCAACTCCATATATCTTGGAAAATCAATTTTTCAACTCTAACAATCCAGATATTTTGAATTCTCAGAAAATTTCCAAGTGTTGAGTTTTGTTACAAACAATCGCATTCTATGCATCAATCGCATGGGATCTCTTGCAACTGAACGAAATGATAATTTTCTAAATGTTGGTTCAATCGCATTGGTAATCAATCGCATGGGATTACAACACTTGTCAACTAACCATCAATCGCATGCGATAGTTTACCACAAACATGAACCAAGTATCAATCGCATGCGATCGATAAACCAAAGAGTGAACCGCATGCGATTTAGACAATTGATAGAATTTGTCCAACACTAAGGCTCAATCGCATGCGATTAACACACCAAAGGGTGAATCGCATGCGATTCGGAACTTCTATCAGCCATGTTTTTACCATGTGATTCACCTATCAGCCGCGTTTTTTACTCGTCTTTGGTCCAATCAACATGCAACACGTGGCTTTTCACTTTATAACCATCCCATCCTCCCATCAGATCAGTTATGCGATCAGAATTCAAAAAAAAAACGTTCAAGTTTCACTCGTTTTTTGCTACGAAAATTTACGAACTCTCTCGTTACTCTGCCAAATTTTGCAATTTTAGTCTCAAAATACTCCTAATCATATAGGTAACAACTTGTACGGTTTACATTTTGAAATTTTGGAGTTAAAATGGTAGTTTTTGGCTCTAGAATAGCCGCATGCGATAGCATGTTTCGAGACTTAGGATGGATTTTTAGGACACGAAACAAACTTGTTTGAACAATCCAAGTTTGCGATGGGTGATTTGAACATATGGGGAACACTTTGATGCAAAAAATTTCAAAAAATCTCAGAAAGTGTTCTACGTGTTCTTGATGAGTATGAACTGACATCAAAAGTTCACTTTTTGGTTCAAAAAGAGATGTTATGATGATTTTTGGACTACACTCAAGTACTACAAAGTTGTTTATTACTATCTAATTTTCATATTAAAAGTATCAAAATAATTTTTTTATACTTAAAATCATCATGTACACAATGGGGTTTTCAGAGAAGGTTTTCTGATAATTTTCAAATGTTATAGTATTGGTCAAAGTTGGTCAACTTTGACTTACTCACCAAAGTTTGATCAAAATTCAAAACTGAATGTTGTTTTTCATGCATATCTCTTTATCTTTAACTTAACTATTGTATCTATCTGTACAGATAAGATGGCTCAAGTTGTGCGTGACCCTGAGGAGATTATGCCCCAAGCTGAGTTCCTTAATACCAGGACTCATAAAAACAACCACTATATAGATCTGGCCAAACTCAAAAACCCCACATACCCCATTGTCACATAAATACTAAAAATACACCCCCTGGACCACCTCCTGACATACAATCCAGCTACAACCGACACACATGTCCCTGAGCTATATGTCCAGCAATTCTGGAGGACATGTGATGTACGTACTAATGAAAGAGGGCATGAGGTCATCCATGCTGAGGTCGATGAATATACTATTGATATACCAGTCAACCGCTTCAGAACAATCTTTCAACTGCCAAGGGCTGACAGCAGACATCCTGTAACAGCCTTTGAGGAAATCCCAGATGAGGAAGCATGCCTTGCTGCAATTCGGGTAATGGGATACGATGGGGAGCTCACCAAAAAGAATCAGTTCAAACGCACCGGTCTACATCCAAAGTACAACACTCTTATGACGGTGCTTCAAAGGTGTCTCACTCCCAATCATTCAGGGTATGAATTTCCAACGGAGCATCAGCTCAAAATCTTTGTGGCAGCGGCAAATCATCTACATGTGGACTATGCATTCCTTCTCTTCCAGTATATCAAGGCTACTATGCTTCGGAAGAACTCTCAAAAGAAGAAGGATGCCAACATGCTGCCATACCACCGCTTTATACCCATGATCATCCAGTATGTGATGGATCAGAATGAAGAAATTCCTCGTGGGGCAGGTTTACCTTCTATTACTCCTCAACTTTTCATACATATTAAACCTGCCATTCCGGCCAATTTACCTGTTCCAAGACCATTCCCAATTTCTCTCCTTGATCTATGTGAGCAAAATGACACTCTTTTGAGTTATAGGGAGAGTGTAGGAATACCTCCTATGGTTGTGCCAGAACCGGCCATACCTGCCCAGGGAGGAGTAGTACCAGGTGAGGACATAGAGAATAGGCCTCAGACATCTATGGGAGATGCTGAGCGGGAAGAGGAGAGATAAAATGAAGAGAGGGGTGGAGAAGAAGGTGAAGGTGGAGTTATTAGAGAGGGAGAGGATGCATATGATCCCACCACTGTTCAAACCATTGTCCAATCCTTATCTAAAACCACCCGAACCAAAGCTGTACTTTCTGAACTTGGTCTTGACACCTCTGAGTCATCCATTTCCCAATCTTCTCATGCTGAGTCTGTCTCTCAACCAGGTGGTGCCCCTGTTCTTGAATCCATCCCATCACCTTTGGGCACCCCTGAATAACCAATTGAACAGCCAGTTGAAAGCACCCCTTCCTTTATGAAACTAACAGACCTACATACTACCTCTCCTGACCAGACCTAAACAGTTCAACCTATCATTCCTCATCCCGGTGGTCTGGTCATAACCCTAAATCCTCCTACCCAACCTACTGAAATTCCCTCCACCGGACAGGCAATTGTAGCCCCAGACCATGACATTCCAGTTACTTCTCCAACTCATAGCCTATCTGTTGAAACTGGCTCTGTCACCCATGATTCTCTAATACAACCTGATCAATATATGGGGTATGGTGCTTGTAGTGGTGAAGATGAAGATAGTTTTGTAGTTAGGAGTACGAGTGACAGAGCCATATCTACTATGGGGCCTAACATTGTTGGGCCTCATATTGAACAAGTCGCGGTGATCCTACCCGTGCAAGTTTCTACCCCACAAAGCTACTACGATGTTTCCTAACAGGCACCGTCTTTATTGCACAGGGTAATAGCACATACACTAGGTGAATCCCAATCGGGAGTTCGACCTATTGAATATAGAGGACCGCCTCCCTCGTCCTCGACTCCTTTCAACGCACAACTCGATATACCGCGAATTTCCGCCTATCTTGATCAACACCGAATCACTATAGATGTACTGAGCTTGTACATTCAACAAGTCTCCTCAACTTCTATAGGTGGTACCTCTCAAGGTGCCATCCAGGGATTAGAAAGAAATCCTGCTGGAGCCAACATCCCTGCTGCTCCAGTAGGTGATACTGCCTCTGTGGCTGGTACCTCAACCGGAAGTCTTCGTGATTCCGGGTTTGTTACATGTACAGAACTTCAAGATTATATTGAACAAGCCGTGGCACCAATCCACCAACAACTACAGACGACAAATCAAAAGTTGGATCGGATAGAACAATCCTCACAGACCCAAGCTCAGCAATTAAATAGGATTGAGGCACTCCTTGCTAAAAGATCTGCTGCTCCTGAGCCACAGCCGCAACTTGATCCAACAACAATGTCAGTGGATGCTTTGAAAAGTCTTCTTTATGTCAAGCTCCTGGAACAAAGACCTGAATCTGCTCATGATCAAGACCTTCTGACAACTCTACGCAATGAACAACGTCCACAGGGAATCTCCTTGGATGACTTTCAAAAGTTTCATGAAGATGTTAACCGTAAGATTGATGGGGTGACCAGAGGCTTCTATACATCATTAGCAAAGGTTACTGACCGGCTGACTATCCTTGAACAAACTTGTCAGGCTCAAGCACAGAGGAGCAAATGGAGACGGGATGATCAGGACCCTGATGATCAACCTGAGGGGGAGAAAAGAAGAATATACATGTCTTCTCCTTCTGTGGCTGTAAAGGTAACTGTACCAGTTACTTCACTAAGTTCTTTACTACCTGCAAGTACGAGTTCTAGCCAGCAGCAGAAACAACAACAAATGGCCGATGAAGTTTATGAACAACAACAAAAGGAGAATGCTGACGAACAGATTGTACTTTATGTACCTCAGCAACAATCTGAACCGAGGCCAATCGATCTTGAAGAAGGTGAAATACCTTATGAGCAGTTCCATGCCGAGATGTTTAACTTGTGTAGTGACTCAGATGATGAAATTGAGGATTTATATGAGTCTATACACACATCACCTGCAAGGCATATGGGAGAAAGCAGTTCTGCTCAACCAGAGGAGGAACCTGAGGATACTGAACTTCGTGACATTTTTAAAGATATAGATGAATATGTGAAAGACACTACACGCCCAGCTTCACCCAGAGTTATCCACAGATTTGATGATGTCATCAGTGAAAGAGAACTTGCACTTAAAAGAAAAGAATGGGCAACAATCTCTATAAGGGAAGCTAGAAGGAAACCTAAACAGACGAAAACCACCTTTGACGTGTCCAGGGTTCTCAGTGGAGTAAACATAGAAGTTCATAAACAATTCCCTCCTTCTCGTGGTCAGTTTCAAGAATCAGCTGCTGATGTACTAAAAAGAAACAGACAGAAAGAAGCAGCTGAGAAAGCATGACAAGAATCAGAATGGCCTTTGCCACAAAGCTTCATAGTGCCACCTGCTCCTCCAGTGTATCGTGGGGATCCAGGTCTTGATGCAGGTAACATGTTCACAAGAAGTGCTGGTCAACAACCAATATGGAAACGGTATTTTGTCAATGCTGCCAATCTTGAAGAAAGAATACCAGACATATTCAGCACTGAGCTATTACAGGTTATTTCCCCTGAGTTGCAGAACATGGATGACAAACAGAGAAGAAGATATGAACACATCCTCTCACAGTCCATGACAAAACCAGAAGAGATCAAATCAGAGTATCCAATAGTTGAACTCATCAATATCTATACTCAAACCACCTTCAGGATAAAGTATCCCATCTTTCATGTCAGAAGAGCAAACAACCTGTCATACTTCCTCAATGAAGCAGATTTAAGGTTTGTTAGTATTGAAGACATCAGCTTTATCTTTGATACCCTCTCTCATAAACGAGGAAAGTGGCCTGAAGAAGAGTTTGGAAGAGTTGCTCTGATGAAATATATGAGGAATCTGATAGAATATTTTGAGGAACATGATCTGCAACTCGGAGCTGAAAACAACTACTTCAAAGTCAATCTCTTAATGCCTAACCAGAGCCATCCAGACTTAGAAAAGCTTGAAGAGTTGACAGTTATCTATGATGGGCATCCAAACTTCAAAGGTAATCGAGGTGTCGTCTCAAGGAATATAAAAGGTGAAAAGATATTCATCAGACTTGATGAACTGATGTCATATTCAGACGGCACTTTGAAAATCCTTCATCATAAGATACATCAGAAAATTTGGGATAACCATGCAGCCTACACTGATGAAGAACATGCTCAAGCCTATCGTGATATAGAGAAGATGAGAACGACACTGGAAAGCAGAAGGCAAATACGCAAGTGGCAAGTGGCTTTCGATATTCGCAACAAATCAGCTTATGAATAGATTTATGTATTTGTTTGTTGTGAATCGTCACACACCTCACTTAGGGGGAGAATGTTAGATTATAAAAAGTGAAGGTGCAATATGTAATTATTGGAAAGTTGGGCAAATGCTATAAAAGGCATTTGCCCTTCACATTTTAATCCAAGCTTTGCATTTCAACATATCTTGTATTTGTGTTCTCTCTCAATAGCTCTTGGCTCTCTCTCTCTCTCTCTCTTACCGATTACACACACAAACGCACACTAGAAAGATTATCATCTAGCATTTCTTCATCAGTAGTATAATACGGGACCATCAAACTTGATGCGTTTCGAGCTGAGTGACTCAGCTTATAAACTGAGTCAGCTCAACAGAGTTGCTAAGTACGTTCTAGCTAACTCTTATGACTTCTAAGGATGAGTTAGTCATTATACATGTTATTACATGTTTGATTTCGGGCTTGTCCTCGAAGAACTCAGCTTGATGAGTTTCAAGATGAGTAACTCAGCCCGACTAAAGAAGTCAGTTTAAGAGAATTTAAATATGTTTTAAATTCCTTTTACTCTCTATATCTATGGCATGGATAAGAAGATTCCGGAATCAAGATTAAAGATTGAAGACTCAAGATAGAAGATTCAAGATTCAAGATTCCGGGTTATCCATTAGTTTGTTAGCATATCCAAGTTCTAGTTTTTTAGGATCCGTAGGAACAGGATTATAAATACTTATCTCCTGATAAGTTTAGAGGTACGAGTGCCAGACTCTAATCTCACCTCAACCTACTGATCGTATGTGTTACGAATCTTGATACACAGTTTATAAGTTTAACGTGATCAAGAAATTCATAGATTGCCAACATTATTTATGTGTTCGATCTTCACGTCTGTTGTGAAGTTAGTAAGTATTCAATCTGTGAATAAATATTGTTTAGAGAGTCAGTTCATATCTATAATCATAAGTTGATTATAGAAGCAAAGTTTGAGATATTGAGAGATTTGATTTACATTAGGTGTTTACATATCAAGTGTTGCTTACTTGATTGTTCCTGTAATCATCTTCTTATTAATGAAAGCATTCGATTTCATGTGGTTTGATGTGTGTTAACACTTTTTATTGATTTGTTCAATTTTCCGCAGAAAGTGTATTCAACCCCACTTCTACACATTACTTGCTTCTTGATCTTCTTACTAAGGGACCAACAACTGGTATCAGAGCAGGCTGAACGATTTCAGAAGTTGAAAGTTCAAGATTCTGAGAAAGTATACAATGTCGACAAGCAACAATTCATCAAACTTTCCTTAGATGGCTGCTAAAGGATGTCCTATATTTGATGGATCTGATTATCCTATGTGTAAATTCAGAGCCATGCTTTTCCTCAAGTCCATTGACACTCGTATGTACGATGTCATAACTCGTGGACCAATTATCCCCAAGATTTCTGCTGCTGTTGGTGATAAGTCTACTGACAAGACAGAAAAAGAAGTCAAGAAGCCTTTGGCATCCTGGACTGATGAGGATTGGAAACTACATTCCCTGGATAACAAAGCAAAGAGTATTCTGGCTAATTCCCTGACCAATGAGATCTTGCACACTGTGACTGGGTATCAAACTACAAAAGAGATCTGGGATACTTTGAGTATTACATATGAGGGCACAGATCTGGTCAAGCAGCAAAAGAAGAATCGTCTTAACAGATCCTATGAAATCTTCTTTGCTAAGAAGTATGAAACATTGTCTAATTTGTTTACAAGGTTTCACTACTTGATTAATGACCTACTAAGTGTGGCCATTAAAAAGGATGAAGCTGACCTAGTGCTGAAATTTATGGATGTGTTACAAGAGAAATTCAATGAAGTGGCTATAGCACTAAGAGTTGGAGGCAAATTACACATGTATAACCTATAGTCCATATATGGGTTCTTGCTTAATCATGAACAGATCACAGAACACAAGAAATCTTCTCAACAACAAATGAAGGATTCTCTTGATAAACATGACACTGCATTAGTTGCAGAGAGAAAGAAAAAGAGTTCAAAAGCCTTCATTACTGAATCTGAGACTGAGTCAGACTCTCAAGATGACCACTCAGACTCAGACTCAAGTGATACTGATGATGTTCAGACTATCACTAAACAAATGGCCACGCTTTCCAGATAGTTGAGAAGAATTCAAAGGGGAAGATGAAGATCTGACAGGGGCAAAGGAAAGAGTTCTTTTGATCCCAAAAAAGTTGTGTGCTACAACTGTCAGAAGAAGGGACACATTGCTGCTGAGCGCAGATTAAAGAAGGATGAAACAGCTTCAGTAGCTGACAAGAATGCTTACAGAGTTGATAAGTATAAGAAGAAATATACTCAGCTCAATAAAGGAAAGCCTGAAGACAAGTCCAATGCTAAAGGACTTAATGCTGAAACTTGGGATACATAATCATCTACCTCAGATGATGATGACAAGTGTCTGATGGCTCAAGAAGATGAAGAGTTTGAATTAGATGAAGTTGATTATGGTTTGTCTGAATCAACTTTTGAAGCTGACATGAAGAAAGCTAAAGAAAATAGTAAACTAAGTGACTGGGATCCTTCCTCCATGTACAAGGTTAGTAATTTCAACTCTTACACCAATGAAGAAAAAGGTCATTTTTTTTTTGGTTATTTGTTAAACGACTTTAAGTCTAGCCTTAAGTCTCAAGCTGACCTCAAAGCTGAAATCACTAAGCTCAAGAATGAGATTAAAGAAAATCAAACTCTCATTACTGCTGGAAAGAAAGCACAATGTGATCTTGAATGTCAAAGACACATTAATAAACTTCTAAGTAAAGAGCTTCAGGAAGCCAAGGATAAAGCTGACCAACTTCAGAAGGTCACTGAATCCTGGTGTAAGTCATCAAGGCTTACTGAGCAGTGTATCAACCAGCAGATCCCTAAACAGGTAAGGGTTGTACTTGGAGGTGACTATCAATCCGCAGCCTATGCAGCTGATGATGATGAGATAGCAAGTACAGATTCTGAGGAAGATAGACAACAGATTGAGTCTCAGAAGTCAGCCTCAGAAAATAGATATGATCCAAGCCTAAAATACAATAAGTTTGTAAAGGCAAAGGATCATGGGAATGAGTGTTCAACATCTAAACAGCATAGTAAGTATGTGCTTGATAGATTAGGCAGTCAGCCTATTCAAAGAACATCTGTTATTGAAAGGTTAAATCCAAATCCTTTCAAAAGACAGCACTCTCTATCTGGCTCAGAGAGAAGTTTTAAGAATAGGAAGACAATTGTAAGTCAGAGGTCATATCACAACAATGGTAAGTCCAAAGTTGTTGAAATTGGTAAGTCCAATGAACTCAACAGTGGTAAGTCCAAAATGGAGTAAGTACAGCATGCTATACCCAGAATAGATCAATCATAGTCAAAAGACATGGCAAAACTGCTTATGAGATGTATAAATCAAGAAAGCCCAATATAGGTTACTTCCATGTCTTTGGTTCAAAATGCTATATGTTGAATCAAAGAGATCAGCTCCATAAGTTGGAACCTAAAGCTGATCCTGGAATTTTTTGTTGGTTATTCCTCAATCTCTAAATCTTACAGAGTGTATAACTCAAGGAGAAAGGCAATAGAAGAATCAATTCATGTCTCATTTTATGAAGACAGTTTTGATCAAACTAATAAAAGACAAGCTGACATGGTCAGTCTGAGTGAGCTTGAAAAGCCTGAGGAAACCAAAATGTCAAATCCTATGTATGGCATAGATGATGACAGTGATGATGATGTGTGTTCATCTAAGAAATCATCACAAGCTCCAAAGGACTCTCAAGCTGAGAAAGATGATGAGTTCATTAATCCATTTGGAGCTGATACTACTCAGACTGAAGATCTTGGTGATCAACAGTTTGATGACAATGTTGTAATTGAGACTGATGATGTAAGTTCACCTCAGAGTCCTCAATATCACTCAGGTCCAGAACCATAATCTCCTACTACAACATTTAAATTCCTCAAATATCATCCTCAAGATCAAGTGATTGGTAATCTTCAAGAAAGAGTTATTACCATATCTAAGGCAACAGCAAACTATGCTGCTTACTTTGGTTTTCTATCTCAAATGGAACCAAAGAAGGCTGAAGAAGCCTTAGAGGATGAAGATTGGATTGAAGCTATACAAGAGGAATTAAATGAGTTTGAGAGAAACAATGTATGGAGTCTTGTCCCAGCCCCTAAAGATCATACAATTATAGGCACTAAGTGGGTCTATAGAAAAAAATGGACAAAGATGAAGTGATTGTTAGGAACAAAGCCAGGCTGGTAGCACAAGGGTATAAACAAGAAGAAGGAATCGATTATGATGAGACATTTGCCCCTGTTGCTAGAATTGAAGCCATAAGGCTGTTCTTAGCTTATGCAGCATATAAATACTTCAAAGTCTATCAAATGGATGTGAAGAGTGCTTTCCTAAATGGAAAACTTCAGGAGGAAGTCTATGTGAAACAACCTCCTAGCTTTGTCAGTTCAAAGTATCCACATCATGTCTATAAGTTAGACAAGGCTTTGTATGATCTTAAACAAGCTCCAAGAGCTTGGTATGATACTCTGTCCAACTATCTACTATCAATGGACTTTACCATAGGTAGTATTGATAAGACGCTCTTTATTAAAAAGAGTAAAAGACAGGTGATTCTTGTATAAATCTATGTGGATGACATTATCTTTGGTTCTACAAATGAATCTCTGTTTGAATGGTTCTCCAAAGTTATGTCAAAAAGGTATAAGATGAGCATGATGTGTGAAATGACATATTTCCTAGGCTTGTAGATTCAACCAAAGCCTGATGGAATATTCATTAATCAAAGCAAGTGTGTTCTTGATTTGATAAAGAAATATGGTTTTGATTCTAGTTCAACCATGAAAACACCTATGTCACCAGCTGTCAAGCTGAGCAAAGACTCATATGGAAAGTCCGTATGTCAGTCTACCTATAGAGGAATGATAGGTTCATTACTCTATTTGATAGCTAGTTGACCTGATATCATGTTTGCTACATGTGTTTGTGCCATATATCAGGTAGATCCTAAGGAATCACATCTTCAAGCTGTGAAAATGATCTTTAGGTACCTTAAAGGTACACCAAATCTAGGCCTTTGGTATCCAAAGGACTCTGGATTTGAGTTAGTTGGATTTTCAGATGCTGACTATGTTGGGTGCAACTTAGACAGAAAATCAACAACATGAGGATGTCAAATGCTTGGAGGGAAGCTAGTAAGCTGGACTAGTAAGAAACAGAACTTAGTGGCTACTTCAACTGCTGAAGCTGAGTATGTTGCTACAGGAAGTTGTTGTGCTCAAATTCTGTGGATGCAACATCTGCTTCAAGACTTTAGTGTGAATTTTAGGAAAACTCCTATCTTCTGTGATAACCAAAGTGCAAAAGCCATCACTTATAATCTAGTCTTCCACTCAAGAACCAAGCATATAGAGATTAGACATCACTTCATCAGAGACATCGTGGAAAAAGGTAAAGTTGAAACCAAATTTATCTCCACTGATGACCAATTAGCAGACATCTTTACAAAACCACTTGATGAAAAGTGGTTTCGGTATCTGCTAAGTGAATTGGGTATGCTCAACCCTTAGATAAGTGTCTAGAATCTGAGCTTCAGCTTGATAAAGACTGAGTGTCTTAAGCTGAGTGCACAGTTTATAGATAAGTTTTCATAAACTGCTTACCTTGTCAAGCTGAGTAATAAGTTCACACGTTTGGTCTGTTCCAAACATGGCTTAACTGCTAAGTGTGGTTAAAATATAAATTTAAGTTTGTCTCAAATAAAAATGACTAAGTGTCATCGATTATGAGTTGTGTGCTCCACTCAAGCTGAGTGTCAATCTCAAGCTGAGTGCTCAAATCAAGCTGAGTGCTTGACTCACGCTGAGTGATAAGTTTACTCAGCTTGGTGTGTCCAAATCATGTTTTAATTTGTATGTGTTATTAATCCATGAGTCATTGTATTTGAGTCAGTCTCAAATCACGTTTTATACCGATTACGTATTGGTATCATACAACAGTGTAAATAATATTTTTTTAAGTCAAGGATGTTATTTTACAAACTTATCCGTTGGGATTTGATGTGCTTCATCTCAATTACTGTTACATCAAGCTGTAAGTTCGTTAGAGTAACGGATAAATAGGGATTTCCAACGGTAACTTTTCTCTCTCCTCAAAAAAGTATATATATCGGTTGTAACCGAAATTCAGACGTTTACGCTTACTAAACTTCTGATATTCTCTCTATACATTCTACAACCACCTATTTGCTAACATTTCACCATTCAATCGATCGTGAAACTCTAAATCGCTCAGTGCGAACTCCATATTTACTCAGTGTCAATCAAAATATTATACGATGGACGGAACCATTCTAAATCTGAGTGATCGAATGGTAAGGGTGCTGCCTTTAAGAACAACGGATTGCCGTTGATTAAAATCAACAATCAACGTGCTTGTCTTGCAATCCCTGAACGCAAAAGAAACAGAGGATACGAAGCGTGGGTGGATTATATCCGCAAATGCCCATTGGCATTCGTTTTTACTGGAGCACTGATTCATGTGGTTCCTCAGCACATACTGACGTTCTGGTACACGTGTGTGTTCGACCAGGACAGAGGCGAAATTCGAGGTATTGTGCTGAATGGGGAGAGAACCATTGCTCTCACAGTGTAACGGCTAAGGGAGGTTCTTCCACTTCCTCAAAACGATGTGCTCGAGCCTGCTATGAGGAGGCAGGTGGCAAGGTCAGTCCTACCCCGAATGGGTCACCCACAAACAGAGGGTGTAATAAAAAAGGCCACCTTTCCAACCGGATGGGGTTTCATGGTGTCAACAGTGATTCGTTCACTTGGTACCAAGGTTGGAGGACTGGACCAGGTTAATGAGTTCGAGATGCAGCTGCTCTACAATATTTTCTTTGCACGCAATCTGGATTATGCACTGCTCATCTTCAACGAACTCAAGGTCCAAGTAATGAAGACAACGAGGGATCTTCATGTACCATTTATAAGGTACCTATCCTTGGCATTTGAAGTTGAGCTAGGGACAGAACTATATGAAGCTGGTCAGGATTTGTTCCTCACACCAGCACTCAGCTCAAAGATGTTCAACAACGACATCTTTCCAGAGCAAGAAGGCCTAAGTGAGCATATGCAATGGATAGCTGAGAGGGCTTCATCTGAAAGTGAAGCTGAGGGATCTAATCAAGGGGGAGCAGCTCAAGCTGATCCAGAGGTTCAAGCTAAGCACTCTGCTCATGCTGAGCTAGCAAAGATTCAATCTGCGCCTAGTAAGATCTCTCTACTTTCTTCTTCTTCTCACTTTTCTCCATCTTCCTTTGGAGACAAGACTGCAGTAAGCCCAACTCAGTCTAACCCATCTCTTCCACCTTCTTTCCATCATACACTTCACTCTACAGCCAACCTTGGTGTGCCCACTGCTACCAAGGAAAATATCCAAACCTATATACGAAAGACTGCCAAAGGTGGTGCCACACCTAAAGGTACCACTGGAGCTGAAATCACATTGATTCCTCCACCGGCAGGAGTTGAGGGGGAGACATCTACTCTTCAGGTGACAACCTCAAGGCTCATTTCAACCCTTAAGCCTAGCCAGGGTGTGGTGTCTACTCTGTCCACACTCTCCAGAGCCATGGGAGAGCCTACTACTGTGCCTGAGCAGACACACTTAGGTAACATTGAAATTCTGACCAATCCCCAGGGTCAATCACCCCACACTCACCAAATAAGCCAACCACCAACCCATACACATCAAGTTTCGAGCCCGATTACTTCTCTTCACTTCTCACACTCTCCAGCACGACCTGTCAATAATTCATTTCAATACCAAGGTGAATTACAAGGTCCAACCTCTAGTGCACATGATTTTGAGGGTATACACCAACCCTTGAATGATGCACCAAAGTCCCAACCTTCTCAAGCTGACTTAGATGACCTATTAAACTTTGTTAAAGGTCAGCTTGAAACATTGCATCTCAAAAGAAGAAAGACCAAAAAGCATATGTTGCTGCTATTGGATTCACCGGATGAAAAGGTGCTGAAACTGAAATCTGCAGTGGCTGCTCTAACACAAACTACGACCCCTATTGATGATGACAAAAAGGGGGAGAAGGTTCAAGGGCTGAATCTGAGTCCGTTCAAGCTGAGGCTCTGTTACTACTTGCTAAGGGAGCAGAAAAGCCACATCAGATTGAGGGGGAGAAAGAAAAAGAATCTGAAGCTGAGCTTACTGAGAAAGCTAAAAGAAAAAGACCTCTAGTAGTTAGTTTAGAGGATTAAAAAAATGATTCTTAGTAAATCAGACTCAGATGAAGACTCTACAGATAAAATGACTTTACAAGAAAGAGCTTCTCTGTTGGCAGTTAGAAGAATGGAGCAACAGGATGCTGATCAGCTTGGGATGTCTATCAATGAACTAAGAAGAAGGCAAATAAATGTACAAGCTGAGTTAGCAAATGTTCAGAATGAGAAAGAAGCAAGGGAACAGGCTTGTGCTGAACAGATAAGAAAGCAGAATGAGGAATTAGCCAGACTCAGACTGCCTATTGTGCCTAAGGAAGAAGAAGTACAAGAACTTCAAGTTGAAAATCAACTAGAGGAAGAAGACATCACTCAGTGTTACGTTAAGTCATACTTCTCCTCTCAGATATTGTCACTCAAGCCGTGCTCAGTCCAAGGAATGGTTATTCTGGAGTTTGTCTTAAGAAATGGTGAAACACCTTCCTTGGATCTGAATCAACTTCATAAACTGGGATATGCTGAATGGACACAAGTAGCCACCTTTATCAAACAGATGGAAAAGTCCTCTGTTTGAAATCAAGTTAAAGATGAAATCCTAAGGCTACTTGCAAAAGTTGATGCGATGGTAATCATTCCCAGCTCTGAAATAAGAACCCTACTCACTTCTTTTCATAAGATTGGAAAGAAAAGGTTGTCAAAGCAAGCTGGATTAGCAAAATCAAACAAGTACAGTCTTGATCTTCCTGAAGGCATGGAGTTTAAAGAGAATACTTATGTTGAAAAGCCTTAGAAAGGATTTATGTACTTGGACAGTAAAGATGAACAATGCTTCCAGTCTGATGCATCAATTTATATATGTGGGGTATCTCAAGTGCTAGCTCTGAGATTAATTGTGGAGAAAACTGAACTAAATGGCAAGTTCAGATATCGACTAAACAGAGCTATCAGATCACAAAAGGATCAACTTCAACACTTGCCAAATCTGAAAGAGCTTCTTGAAGAAACTAACAAGGAGGTCAAAGAGTTTGAAGAGTTACATCCTGAATAGATTAGTTATATCTGTAATTATTAGATTAGTTCTAATAATTTGTAAGCACTAAGTATGCATGATCTGAGTGATCAAAATTTTGTACTCTGATATGTTCGATGAATACAAGTATTAGTTTGATATGTTCAACTGTTTATGATATGTTCATAATTATTAGTCTGATTAGTTCAGCTTGAATGAATAATTTGATTAGTTCATGTTCATTGTTATGATTGGTTGGTATGTTCAACTTATAATTGATAAGTTCAATTAAAATTGATACATTCAATTAATACTTGATTAGTTCAAAAATAAAATCTTAGTAAGTTTAAGATTTGAAACATAATTATGTTCAACAAACTTAAGAACTGTTTGATGGTTTTGTCATAATCAAATAGGGGGAGTTTGTTGGTCAAATGATCTCATCAGTTTAAATTTGATGAGACAAAGTTAAGTTTGTAAGATATGTTTTGAATATAACTTAAACAGAATTATGAAGCTTGATCAGACTGAGCACTTATAGTGTTTTCAAACTGAGCATAAGCTGAGTATAAGCTTAGTATATAATTGATCAGCTTAGACAATATCTTAGTAAGATTATCACTATGTTTGATAAGTTGTGTGTCACCTAAGATATAGATTGAGTATTCAGCTTGATGCATTTCGAGCTGAGTGACTCAGCTTATAGACTGAGTCAGCTCAACAGAGTTGCTAAGTAAGTTCTAGCTAACTCTTATGACTTCTAAGGATGAGTTAGTCATTATACATGTTATTACATGTTTGATTTCGGGTTTGTCCTCGAAGAACTCAGCTTGATGAGTTTCATGCTGAGTAACTCAGCCGACTAAAGAAGTCACTTTAAGAGAATGTAAATATGTTTTAAATTCCTTTTACTCTCTATATCTACGGTATGGATAAGAAGATTCCAGAATCAAGATTGAAGATTGAAGACTCAAGATAGAAGATTCAAGATTTAAGATTCCGGGTTATCCGTTAGTTTGTTAGCAAATTAGGATAAGTTCTAGTTTGTTAGGATCCGTAGGAACAGGATTATAAATACTTATCTTCTGATAAGTTTAGAGGTACGAGTGTCAGACTTTAATCTCACCTCAACCTATTGATCGTATGTGTTACAAATCTTAATACACAGTTTGTAAGTTCAACGTGATCAAGAAATTCACAAATTTCCAACATTGTTCGTGTGTTCGATCTTCACGTCTGTTGTGAAGTTGGTAAATATTCAATCTGTGAATAAATCATGTTTAGAGAGTCAGTTCGTATCTATAATCATAAGTTGATTATAGATAGCAAAGTTTGAGAGATTGAGAGATTTGATTTACATTAGGTGTTTACATATCAAGTGTTGCTTACTTGATTGTTCCTGTAACCATCTTCTTATTAATAAAAGCATTTGATTTCATATGGTTTGATGTGTGTTAACACTTTTTATTGATTTGTTCAATTTTCCACAGAAAGTGTATTCAACCCCCCTTCTACACATTACTTGCTTGTTGATCTTCTCACTAAGGGACCAACAAACAATGCATGTAGACAGATGAAGACAAAGATGAGATGGATAAAGTTCCTTATGCGTCGGTAGTTGGCATTTTGATGTAGGCAATGGTTTGCACCAGGCCAGATATTGCTCATGCAGTGGGAGTTGTAAGCAGGTTTATGTCTAATCTTGGTAAAGAGCATTGGGAGGCGGTTAAATGGTTGCTACACTACTTAAAGGGTACTTCTAAGACTACTTTGTGTTTTAGGAAGAATGATGTTATTTTAGAAGGTTTTGCTTATGTAGATTTGAGGGTTGTTTAGATTCAGGGAAGAGCACTATGGGTTTTGTGTTCACAGTTGGTGAAATAGCAGTCAGTTGGATGTCTAGGTTACAAAAAAGTGTTGCTCTCTCAACCACCGAAGTAGAGTATATGGAGATTGCAGAAGCAAGTAAAGAGCTTATTTGGTTGAAGAATTTTCTATCGGAGTTGGGCATGAAACAGGATGACAGTGTTCTCTATTGTGATAATCAGAGTGCAGTTCACCTTGCTAAGAATCCGATGTTTCATAGTGGAACGAAGCATATTAAGATGAGGTATCACTTTATTACGGAGTTGAAAAGTGATAGTACGTTGTCCTTGAAAAAGATCCTTGGTACGAGGAATCCTGCAGATATGTTTACTAAGGTGGTGATAACAGATAAGTTGAACCTTTGCATGTCTTCAGTTGGTCTTCAGATTCAGTGATGAATGAAGATGCCGAGCTAGAGACAGAGAGAAAAGTTATAGAGATTACGATTTCTTGGATGGCAGTTGAGCTGATCAGCCTCTAAGTGGGAGATTTTTGAAGATGTAGGCTGACATGAGTTATATTCAAAGGTTTGGTATTAATTCATGGCTTACGTAGATGCATGCATAGAGATATCAATAAGGGTGGAAACTTGATTCCTTATATATCGCATGTGGAGATAATTATCCCGGAGATAGAATATTTAATTAATTGAAATTTTAATTTTGGATATGCATGCACCTTATCTTCTTTTTCGATGTTGCCAACTTAAACATAGATCAACGATTGTGATTGTTTTTAAATTAGGAAACTAAGCCTAGCTCTCCCCTACAAATACATGGCTTGTATTTGTAATTCTCAATTCATACTTCATAATAATAAAAAGTAGTCTCTAGTTTGGCCGTGGACGTAGCTTGATCTGTTGGTCCCTTGGTGAGAATAACAACAAGCAACAGGTGTGTAGAAGGGGGGTTGAATACACTTTCTGTGGAAATTAAACAAATCAAATAAAAGTATTACACAAAGTAAATCAAACCACAATCAATCGGATGCTTTTATTAAGAAGATGATTACAATGCTTTGAATATGAAGATGATTACAATAACTATCAAGTAACCAACTCTTGATATATAACCACCTAATATGAATCTCTCAATCTCTAAAACTTAGCTATCTATAATCAACTTATGATTATACATACTGACGACTCTCTAAACAGCATTTACACAGATTGATAACTTACCAATATCACAACCAATGTGATTATTCGAACACACGAATAGCTTGGCAATCTGTGAATATCTTGATCACGTTGAATTGACAAACAGTGATTCAAGAATCGTAACACATACTGTGAGGTGAGGTTTGGCTCTGAAACACTTAGTTGTTTTTGGTTCTGAGTCATAGTCATAGTCGTACCTCTAAACTTATCAGGAGATAAGTATTTATAATCCTGTTGCTATGGTTCCTAACAAACTGGACTAATCCTAATTTGCTAACTAACTATCGGATAATCCGGAATCTTGAATCTTGAATCTTCTTATCTTGAGTCTTCAATCTTCAATCTTGATTCTGAAATCTTCTTATCCTTGCTGTAGATATAGAGAGATAAAAGATAAATTTAAAACAAATTTAAATTATCTTAAACTTACTTCTTTAGTCGGACTGAGTTACTCAGCATGAAACTCATCAAGCTGAGTTCTTCGAGAACACACTCGAAAACAAACATAGACTAACATGTATAATTATTAACTCGTCCTCAGAAGTCCAAAGAATTAATTAAAACATATTTAGCAACTCTATTGAGCTGACTCGGTAATCACGCTGAGTCGCTCGGCTTGAAACTCATCAAGCTGAAACTCAATATATATCTTAGGTGACATACACAGCTTACAAACACATTGATAATCTTACTAAGATATAGTCTAAGATGATCGAACATATGCTCAGCTTATATTCAGCTTATACTCAGTCTGAATCACTATAAGTGTTCAGTCTGACTAAGCTTCATAATTCTATTTAAGTTGTATGTAGAACACATCTTACAAACTTAAGTTTGTCTCATCATATCTAAACTAATGAGATCATCTTCCCAACAAACTCCCCCTATTTGATGATGACAAAACCATCAAACAGTTCTTAAGTTTGTTTAACAGAATTATGTTTTAAATCTCAAACTTATTAAGATTTTATATTTGAACATATCAAATATTAATTTGAACATATCAATTTCAATTGAACTTATCAATTATAAGTGGAACAAACCAACTTTTAGTTGAACACACCAACTGAATACATTGATGAATAAGAACTAATCAGTTATTCATTTAAGCTGAACTTATCAGACTTATAAATATGAACACATCATAACGCAGTTGAACATATCAAACTTTATACTTGTATTAATTGAACTAATCATAATACAAAAATATTGATCACTCAGATCATGCACACTAAGTACTTACAAAAATATTAGAACTAATCTAATATTTATATTAGAACTAATCTATTTATCTTTTGAACTCAGGATGTAGAACCTCCCAAAGAATGATTTCTCTGTTGATTTCTTCTAAGAGGCTTTCAGCTTCTGCATCCCCTCTGAGTTCTCTCTGTTGCATTTTGATGATCTTATTCAGCTTATACTTTACAAAATGATTTGAGCTATCACCACATCAACTTCTTATATGTATGGCATCCCTAGCTTTTAGATAACATATCTCACTTAGCTTGATAAAGCTGGGTTTGCCTGCCTGATCCTTAAACATGAATCCCTGAACAGGTGTATCAATACCTTGGTTTTCTTTAAACTCTACACCTTCAGGGATCTCGAATAAGCTCTCCCACTGCAGACCAGGAACTGGAACATATCTCAATTCCTCAGCTATGTTAATCAGCTTAGAAACTTCAGTAAGGATCTTTTGCTTGATTTGGCTTTTCTTGAACTTCTTGAGCATCATTAATATTCTTTGCCATTCTATGTAGCCCATCCTGTGAACATATCTCAGGTCCATCCCCATTATAGATTTATCTTCGAATTCAAAGTTGAGGATAATGGCTCCATCGATTCTGCTCAAGGTCATGCCTTTGATATCTTTACCGAAGCTCCTTCTGAAATAGCATTCTTGAATTTCTGCATCTGTGTATGTGATAGGATCAGGTCTTGGACCAGTGTAAGTAGCTTCAGCTTGTGCCAAAGCTTTTCTTTCTTTTTCCTTTTCTTGGTCTTTTACTTCCTTTTCTTTTCTCTTCCTTAGCTCTTCAAGCAAAATGCCTAACTCATTGGCTTCCTCTTGTTCGAGCATTTCAATCATAAGCCTTGTGGCTTTATCCTCTTCTGTTTCTTCCTCAGTTTTAGAAACACTGTCAGCTTCAGGTTCAGATTCTTCTACCTTTTGTCTCTTAGCTACAGGTTCCTCTTTATTTATTTCCAACTCCCCCTCAGCCTAAGTCTTCCTCTCTGCTCCTTTAGCTAGTACTAGTAGAGCTTCAGCTTCAGCTCGAACTAGCTCAGCTTCAGTATCAGCTTGAACCTTCTCCCCCTTTTTGTCATCATCAATAGGGGTCGAAGTCCGTTGTTGTTGGAGTGCAGCAACTGCAGAGGCAATCTATTGAACATCTTTTGTCAGCTTCTTAAGCCTCTGATAGATTTGGCGTTTATGCTTCTTCTGCTTGAGATGGAACAAACAAAACTGAGCAGCAACATAATCTTTCAGCTGCTGGATGCCTGTGGAGGCAGTGTCAGTGTGAGGAGAGTCTTTGGGTGCATCATCCAAAGGTTGGTGTTTACCTTCAAATTCATTTGCACCAAAGTCTGGACCCTGTGAATCACCTTGGTTTGAAGATGAAACATTGACAGGTCGTGATGGTGGGTGTGAGAAGTGAAGAGAAGTAATGGGGTTCGAAATGTGAAGTGTATGGGTTGGTGGTTGGCATATTGGTTTGGAGGGGGTGATTGACCCTAGGGATTAGTCATATATTCAATGTTACCTAAGTGTGTCTGCTTAGGCACAATAGTGGGCTCTCCCATGGCACTGGAGAGTGTGGGCTTAGTAGACACCACACCCGGTATAGGCTGTTGGGTTGTAATGAGCCTCAAGGTTGACACCTTAAGAGTTGGCGTCTCCCCCTCAACTCTTGCCGGTGGAGGGATCAACGTGATCTCAGCTCCAATGATGCATGTAGGAGTGGCACCACCTATGGCAGTTTTATGTGTATAGGTTCGGATATTCTCCTTAGCAGTAGTGGGCATACTAGGGGTGGCTTTAGATTGGATTTGAATGAAAGGTGGAGGAGATGGGTTAGACTGAGTTGGGTTTACTGCAGTCTTGTCTCCAAAAGTGGATGGAGAATAATGAGATGAGAGAGAAAGTGGAGAGGTCTTACCAGAAACAGCTTCAGTTTGTGCTGGTTCAGCTTGAGCAGAGTGCTCAGCTTGAACTTCCGTGTCAGCTTGGGAAGCTCCCCCTTGTTTTGATTTCTCTTCTTCACTTTCTGAAGAAGCTGCCTTAGCAATCAGAAGCATAGGTGCACTCAGACCTTCTTACTCAGGGAAGATGTCATTGTTGAACATCTTGGGGCTGAGTGTAGGAAACAGGAACACATCATGATCAGCTTCATAAAGTGTTGTCCCCAACTCGGCTTCAAATGCCAAGGACAGGTACCTTATGAAAGGTACATGAAGATCCCTTGAGGTCTTCATCACTTGGACCTTGAGTTCATTGAAGATAAGTTGTGCGTAATCCAAATTGCGTGCAAAGTATATGTTGTACAGCAGCTGCATCTCGAACTCGTTCACCTGGTCCAATCCTCCAACCTTAGTCCCTAGTGAACGAATCACTGTAGAAACCATGAAGCCCCAACTGGTTGGAAAGGTGGCCTTTTTTATTACACCCTCTGTCTGCGGGTGACCCATGCGGGGTAGGACTGACCTTGCCACCTGCCTCGTGACAGCAGGCTCGAACTCATCTGATTGAGGTAGTCGAAGAACATCCCTTAGCCGTTGCACGGATAGGACCACTGTTCTATTGCCATTAAGAACAGTTCCCGTAATCTCTCCCCTTTTCTGATCATACGTGCATGTATACCAGAACTCCAGTAGATGTTGAGGAACGATATGGAGAGGTGCGCCACAGAAGGAGAATGCCAGGGGGCATTTACGAATGTAAGTCACCCAGACTTCATATCCTCTGCCTTGTTTCCTTGGAGGAATTGCAAGACAGGCCCGTTGATTGTTGACTTTCAGCAACGGCACTCCATTGTTCTTGAACTGAGCACCTCGAATCATCTGATCACTGAGAACTAATGTGATTCCGTCCATGTTGGATTAATTACACCCAGTAAATTTAAAGTCGCACTGAGCGGTACAGAAATTGCACTTAGCAATTTAGGGTTTTGAACGAACGAATGCACTAAGCAATTGAGGTGTTTGCGAAAGGTATTATAGAAATTGAGAAGTCAGAATTGTAAGCGTAAACTTCTCTAAACCAGTTATGATCGGTATATATACCTTTCTGAGGAGAGAGAAAAGTTACCGTTGAATTCCCTTTTTATCTATTACGCCGGAAAAATTACGGCTTGATGTAACAGTAAGAAGGTAGAAACACATCATCTTCCAACGGATACAATTGTAAAAAAAATATTAGTGACCTACACAAATACTATTAACACTGTTGTATTACACCAATACCAGATTAGTATAATACGCGATTTGAGACTTACTCAAATACGCAGAAGCACATGAATCAATAACACTTAGTAATTAAAACATGGTTTTGGACACACCAAGTCTGAGTAACTTTATTACTCCGTTTATGTCAAGCACTCAGCTTGATTCAAGCACCCAGCTTGAGTTGAGCACTCAGCTTGAGATTGGTACTCAGCTTGAGTAGAACACACAGCTCAGGCTTAATGACACTCAGTCATGTATGTTTAAGACTGACTTAAACATGTAATTTAGCTACACAAAGTAATTAAAATATGTTTGGAACTTACCAAACGTGTGAACCAATCACACAGTTTGAGTTAAGCACATAGCTCAGACTCAATGACACTTAGTCATTTATGTTTGAGACTCACTCAAACTATATCATAACTACACTAAGCAGTTAAAGTATGTTTGGAACTCACCAAACGTGTGAACTCATCATTCAGCTTGACATGTTATACAGTTTATGAAAACTTATTTATAAACTGTGCACTCAGCTTAAGACACTTAGTCTTTGTCAAACTGAAAAACTCATATTCTAGACACTTAGCTAGGGGTTGAGCATACCCAATTCACTTAGCAGATACATAAACCTCTTTTCATCAAGTGGTTTAGTGAAGATATCAGCTAATTGGTCATCAGTGGAGATAAATTTACTGTCAACTTTACCTTTTTCCACGATGTCCCTTATGAAGTGATGTCTAATTTCAATGTGCTTGGTTCTTGAGTGGAAGACTGGATTGTAAGTGATGGCTATTGCACTTTGGTTATCACAGAAGATAGGAGTTTTCTTGAAACTCATGCCAAAGTCTTGAAGCTGATGATGCATCCATAGGATTTGAGCACAATAGCTTCCTGCTGCAACATATTCAGCTTCAGCAGTTGAAGTAGCCACTGAGTTCTGTTTCTTACTAGTCCAGCTTACTAGCTTCCCTCCAAGCAATTGACATCCTCCAGTTGTTGATTTTCTATCCAACTTGCACCCAGCATAGTCAGCATCAGAAAAACCAACTAACTCAAATCCAGAGTCTTTTGGATCCCAAAGACTTAGATTTGGTGTACCTTTAAGGTACCTAAAGATCCTTTTCACAGCTTGAAGATGTGATTCTTTAGGATCTGCCTGATATCTTGCACAAACACATGTAGCAAACATGATAATTATACCAGTTGTTGGTCCCTTGGTGAGAATAACAACAAGCAACAGGTGTGTAGAAAGGGGGTTGAATACACTTTCTGCGGAAATTGAACAAATCAAATAAAAGTGTTACACAAAGTAAATCAAACCACAATTAATCGAATGCTTTTATTAAGAAGATGATTACAATGCTTTGAATAAGAAGATGGTTACAATAACTATCAAGTAAACAACTCTTGATATATAACCACCTAATATGAATCTCTCAATCTCTCAAACTTAGCTATCTATAATCAACTTATGATTATAGATACTGACGACTCTCTAAACAGGATTTACACAGATTGATAACTTACCAATATCACAACCAATGTGATTATTCGAACACACGAATAGCTTGGCAATCTGTGAATATCTTGATCACGTTGAACTGACAAATAGTGATTCAAGAATCGTAACACATACGGTGAGGTGAGGTTTGGCTCTGCAACACTTAGTTGCTTTTGGTTCTGAGTCGTAGTCGTAGTCGTACCTCTTAACTTATCAGGAGATAAGTATTTATAATCCTGTTGCTACGGTTCCTAACAAACTTGACTAATCCTAATTTGCTAACTAACTATCGGATAATCCGGAATCTTGAATCTTGAATCTTCTTATCTTGAGTCTTCAATCTTCAATCTTGATTCTGAAATCTTCTTATCCTTGTCGTAGATATAGAGAGATAAAAGATAAATTTAAAACAAATTTAAATTATCTTAAATTGACTTCTTTAGTCGGACTGAGTTACTCAGCTTGAAACTCATCAAGCTGAGTTCTTCGAGAACACACTCGAAAACAAACATGGACTAACATGTATAATTATTAACTCATCCTCAGAAATCCAAAGAATTAACTAAAACATATTTAGCAACTCTATTGAGCTGACTTAGTATTCACGCTGAGTCGCTCAGCTTGAAACTCATCAAGCTGAAACTCACTATATATCTTAGGTGACATACACAACTTATCAAACACATTGATAATCTTACTAAGATATAGTCTAAGCTGATCGAACATATGCTCAGCTTATACTCAGTCTGAATCACTATAAGTGTTCAGTCTGACTAAGCTTCATAATTCTGTTTAAGTTGTATGTAGAACACTTCTTACAAACTTAACTTTTTCTCATCAAATATAAACTAATGAGATCATCTTCCCAACATGATCACATCGATCAAGTGAACCACGTAAAATTTGTGTGTTCGTGTTCTCGTTTTGCTATTTGCTTGTGTTTGTGGTGTTTATTGTTTGGGTCCATTCCGCGTTTCCTTACACTTAATACCTGTATACATACTCTTTTAAGAAATATAAAATTATATTCACGAATAAAAGTTGTTATTGTAGCTTTACTGCGTTTCTCGTGTTTACTATTATTGAGAATAGTTATATACAAAAATATGGTATAAGGTTAATTACAGAACAGTCTTATATGTAGCACCTACAGAACCAATCTCAGTCTTTATATTTTGATAACCAATGGTTTGGATTATGACAGAATATGCAATTTATGTAAAGGAAAATGTAACTTCCGACGAAATATACAGATTACGTAACTTGAATAAACACTCATAATCTCAACCATTGATCATCCAAATGTAAAGGTTGATATTTTCTATATATGTTTTGTATATAAACATATTCTATATTGATCTCTATTATTTATATATATATATATATATATATATATATATATTCGTTAAATGGAAAAATATATAAATAATATAAAGAAAATCTTAACAAACTTAAATTTAAAAAGAATGACCCTTTTATATGTATTATCTAATACTATAAACTAATTTTTTATTAAATACTAACATTTTTAAATATGTGTAACTTTAAGTGATAAGGCTCTATCCCAACATTGTAAATGCACACCTATAGTTTTATTTATGTGCCAAGTTAATTGTTAATAGTTAAAAAGTTAACATTAAAACAAATAAAATCTTTATATATAGTTTCTGTTAGGTTATAAATATTGTATAGAATAGAATATTACATTTTAGTTGATGTTTGTATTAAATATACAAACTAGAGAGACCAATATTGTAAATACCCTTACGGGTATAAGTACTAATGACTAATTGTCATTAGTAATGTCTTTGGCATAATCCAAGTATTAAGTGTGTGCTTATCATGGTGTTTTACTTTCTCTCTACATTTTATGATTATGTTACATTGATTTTCATAAGATTAGTTGATACCTGAATCACTTGGGACAAACAAGTGGTATCAGAGCCGAATTAGGACTGATTTGAAGAGATTTTGATCAAATTTTTGAAGAAATTTTGAAAATTTTCGAGATAAAGTGGGCTGGAAAATGCAAAAATTCGTGAAAATTTCATACGAGCTCCGATTGATCTCATTTTTGGATATGTTGTTCTCCATGATGAAAGGAATGTTTTGTAAAAATTTCATATCAAAACTCCAAACCGTTTGAGAGAAATCTGAGTTTTTATTTTCTGGGTTTTTGGGGTGTTCTTGACGAATTTTGGTCAAAATCGCGGGTTTTGATGGTTATTTTCAAGATTTGAGTACATAAAAAGTGTTTGTGTTAGTGGAGAAGCATAGATCTGAAGAGAAAAATCGTTTTTGATGTGTTTTTAAAATTCGTGTTCTTCGTGTTCTTGAGTTCTTGATGAAGAAGATGAAGTTCTTGGTTGTTTGATTCAAAAATTTGAGTTAGTGTGTGGAAAAAGGTGTTTGTGTGTGTTTTTGACAAGAAATCCGAATAAAAAGTTGTAAGGGTAGTTACAAACTCCATTAACATGATGGTTGTTCCACAACCAAATAATTATGTTGCGTTGTAGTTTCTAGATAGTTATTTACTCACCCGCTAACCATCTATCTTCAAGAGCTCTAAAGATAGTGATACTTATGTAAACAACTTTATGTAACAAACTAACGGTTTTAAAAAATTCATTTAATAGTTACTAGATATATTGAAAACAACCCACTAACACGCGGTTTACAAATAGTTACAAAATTTCCATGTCATCATTGAAATAATTATTTTTGTGCGGATAAAGCCTATTTAATGTTTAATTTTCTGTTTGAGCAAAGTTTTCATGCTTTAAAGCCTTAATGATCATGTTAAGACCACATCCACAGTGCCGCAGAAGGCCGTAGCCCGCTTTTAAATTAAGAGAATCCATATTAATTGAGTTCAAAGCTAGTATCCCCATTGTTGTAGAAAAATATATGGTTCAATGATGTGCATTTCTTGTGATCTTCTTTGATACTCTTTTAAGGTGTAATTACACAGTGTGTTATTGATGTTAAAGTGACCATTGAATGTAGTGACTGGTGCCGTCGGAGGCGATTTGACCTGCCATTGCCTCCAACTCGGAACTCGATGATATTGACTTTGAGAACGGTGAATAAGGCTAATGCCATGAATACAGTGGTCATTTTCATCACAGTGTTGGAAGAGGTTTGTGGTAGTTATAACTTATAGGGTATGAAATAATCGAGTGATCAAACTGAGGTTAAGTTGAAGGAATATGTTATTTAGAAAAAGAGTGGGTGAGATATCTGAGGAGAAGTTGTTGGGATACAACCTTTGATTTGGTAAATTATGTTTTAACTTTGAGATTTTTAAGGATGCTATATAGGAGAGTTAAGACTTGGTCCACATTTTAATACCATGTCATAATTACACATCACCATTGATGTCATCATTTTCTGTTTCCTCTCTACTCCGTGAACTATATATATATATAGATAAAAGTTTAAATGAGAACTATTTTTCATACGAGAACCGCGAGAACTAATCTGAGCTGTCTAATTTTTCCCCATTAAATGTCATTGCCCATCTATGAATTCATCACATGCACCATGCCACACTTGATCCCCCCATGCTCCACATCATATGGTTTTCACTTTATCAGATCAACGACTAAGATTGGTTCTCGCAGTTCTCGTACGAAAAACAGTTCTCGTTTGAACCGTCCCCTATATATATTAAATTCTTAGTCTTAATAGATTAATTTTAGCCTTTGGATCAATGACATCAATAGTCCAGATTGAATTTTAAAATTTTGGGGGACGAACATTTTCATAATTCACATACGATCTTTTTACAAATCACATATGATTATATACTGAATCATTATAATTTCATATTAAAATTTTTATGACTATATTTTTTACATACATTTTATTAAAAACAACGCTAAAACATAAATTTAACAAAATATAAAATCTTTACTCTTTTCAGTTTTCTATCGCAACCCGCAGACTGTAACATCTCGGTTGATTTTAATTTTTTAAAGTCAACCTTCCATGTACCCAAATAACATTCAACCCCAGCCCCCTTACCCTTCGTTCGTCTCCCTGCGACTGCAACAACCCATCTTTTCTTCGATTCCGATTTGGCCTCATTCCACAGCAACACCCCCTCTTCCTTCTTTGATTACGACTCGGCCTCTACTATAGTGTGTGTTTACTACATCTTCTTCACGCCAGCTCAGCCTAAGTTTCAATCTTCAGCATTCTTGCAAGCAATTAGCTCCATTGATAATGTAATCCTCCGTAGCACTTTTTCTCTCCTTTAAATTGTTTGTGGTTAGCGTTTCTATCCAGATTTGCAACTAACCCTTTTTGCATCCTTCTAAATGCTTTGTGGTTGATTGTTTGGGGTTAGGGTTTCTATCCATATTTGAATATCTGTTCGTAACCATTCTTCCTGATTTTTTGTACTCCTTATTGCTTAGATGTGATGAAATTATGAAATCTTCATCCTTGATTTAGGGTTTGTCATTTTGGAAATTCAGTCAGGAACAATTAACCAAAAAAAAAAAAGAACTACCGTTTCTTAAATAATTATAGCCACCATTAATTTTAAGTTTAGTATATAGCTTAGAACATTCATTTCATGTTTCCTTTAATTTGATCATTAAGCGTTTTGTTCCATCGATTGGTGGATAAAATCATTTGATACTTTAAAACAAATATCAAATCAAACGGGTCATTCTTCAATAGCAAACAATGTGCTTCACTGATTTGTCAAGTAAGTCAGCAATCATTTTTTTTTTCTGAATCCATGAACATCATAAAGTGTCTTCGATTTGCTTTTCTTAAGATATTTTTTCTTTAAATATTTGGGTCCTGGTGCTTGTCTGTTTGGGTTCTGATGCAACCTTTGGTTCTTTTCATTCATACACCATCTCAAAATGGAGTTTTGGTTAGATATCCATCTGCTAATGGTGTAACTATTTAGTCTCAAAGTTTTCGGAATTTTGGATTCATCATTCATGTTATCATTTTTTTAGTTGATCCATTTGTTGAACTAGAATGCTTTAATACTGCTAAAAAGTTTTATGTTTGCCGTGTTATTATTTTACTTCATATAATATAGTCTGTTTGGATCAGATTTATATACTTTAATGATGATTTCTTTACTATTCAGATATCAAAGCTAATTATTGATGATTCAAGCACAATAGCTGGGGTGGGCTTTATATGCAATTGCCAGTTGCTGCAACGGATCGTGACTGAGGACCGGACTAACTATACCTTTGTGTTTTTAAAATTATATTGGCTGATGGAGCAGAGGTACATTCTTTAGTTGTTTGGTCGAATGCTACCCCATACAAGACTTATGATTGAAATTGCCGTAGTTTTAGATTTCTCCAAAAACACTTATTTTGAGATAAACATGACAACACAGATAATAAATTAAAATCTTTATTTCATATTGCTCCTAAGAATCATAGATCTAAAAAAAGACATCTTATAAGAAGTTGTTGAAATAGATGCAATAGGAGCTGCTATGTGACAAAATGTAATTAAAATTACCCAAAAAACATAAAACCAAATAAGCAATGAAAGGAAAAAAAACCTAGGTTTGCTAGGATGAGTATTAAGTCAATTGTAGAAGTAGAAAAATTTGGGCTAACATGTTTAAATTCTCCATTTACAATATTAGTTTATACTCACCAAGATCTAAGAGAGACTAACATTACAGTATCAATTGACTGTCGGAGTTAATTGTAAGATCATAACATAATAACTTAATAAGTAATCAACAATAAAGTAAATAGTTATCATTGTCATAATAAACTGAAAAAACACTAAATGTCTAAACTAAATAATCTTTCTAATCTAATTTTTCATTCAAAAAATACATTGTTTTAGATTAATATCGTATTGAGATATAAATTTTATCAATATGTAAATAAAAATAAGATGGTATCAAATATATATTTTTATTTATATAATCTCTATTTTCATTTACTTTGTTAGTAGTAACTTTCCGGGTTATAACTTCCATTTTGCTAATTCAGTATTAATATGGTCGAGTTTAGAAAATGAGGGAGTTCTTATTTAAGCAAGAATTCTTGCGGGCGCTGGCCCCTAATTGATTCTAATATCCTCTACAATCTTACAGGAGATAATAGTGTGATACACGTGTTTAATAACTATTTAATATCTTTCTATTAATCTTAACATTTTATCATTTTTTTAAACCAACCCGTGTATCACACGGCCATTTAATCTAGTTATTATATAAAAGTGAAACTTTTCTTCTAGATATATTTTTATTTAGTTATGCATAATATAAGGGTTTAGAATATTAAAAGGTGAATAGTAGTATTTTTAAGTTAAAGTTGCTTTGGAATTTGCTATCTAATGGTTAGGAGCTGCTTCTGCTGTGAATGTGGCTCCAAAAATTTATCTGATAGTCGACACCCTATTCTAACTTTAGGTATAAACAGAAAAAAAAGTGAATTGACCATATACACTTTCTCAAATAAATTGTAAAATGAATTGTATCACTCATTTTAGGTACGATAAAGGTAATCAGGTAAAAGTTTTCAATAAACAAAATTAAGGGTAAATAGAAAAGATAAATTACTTTAATGTGAAACTGATTATATATCCTTCTCATAAACTCCCGTTTTCTTCCCAAATGTCACATCATGAACCACATTATGTTCGTTGAACATGAATTATTATTTGTTGACACATAAAACTGAAATCCATAATTACAATCCCTTAAAGCCAATTCAAACATAAAAAACTGAAAATAGACACCTAAACAAATGAACAATGAACATTTAAGCAAATGATATTTCCTAATTTATCTATACTACATTATAATACATTTAACACTTCTTCTCCTACTTTACTAGATCCCTTAAAATTCAGCAATGGAAAATTACTAATGTACCCCTTAAATGACCTCCTTTTTTAAACCATACACTCTCTCTCATACTTTACACACTCACTAATAAACACACTCTTCCATAACTATACACGCCACCCATATAAAATAAAGAAAATAGTTGTTTTGCTATTCTTTTAGAAAGATATTTTACAAACGAAAAATTAGTGAAATGACATTTTACCAGGTGAAAACCGAATAACATAACCCTATATTCTATAACCCGGCATGTTATGAGCAATGTTGTCAAAAGCGCACCGAAGCGCAAAGGGTTTCGGAGCTTAAAGCGCGAAGCGCACAACGCATCACGGGCTTTATGAAGGCGAAGCACACAATATTATAAAAAACTAAAAAAATATATAGTGATATAATATAAATAAAATAGCATCTATATATCAAAATGATTATAATATTCAATTATTCATAGCATAAATGCATAATCATCAAACATAATTTTAAACTTCATAGTTAAACATCCCACATAGTTAAACACTTAAACATCAAACATAATTCAAAGTTCAAACAAACATCAAACAGGCCTGTGTGTCTTTTCACAATGACAGGTCTTATCACCAGGAGGGTCAATCAAATATGTATCTCTCCATATAATTTTCTACCTCTTCTTTCTCAACTCGTCTTCTTTCTCGATTAAAGTAAGCGATGAACAGGAAAAGAAACCTTGAAGGTTTCTGTCGACGAAGACGGCAGGCGGCGTAATAGGAGAGAAACCGAGGGTTTCTCGGTTAATGAAGGAAACGACACAGAAAAAGAAAACGGCAAAAGGAAGTAATCGACAGATGCAGGAAAAGAGGCATTCGAATAAAAGAGTGGGGTGGCTTATGTTTGTTCCCAATAAACCCTAATTTGTAAAAACACACAACAACAACAATACCCAATCCCGTAAGAAGCGGGGTATGGGGGAGGTGGGATGTAGACAATCATACCTCTACCCGTAGGTAGAGAGATTGCTTCCTGGAAAGACCTCCGGCAAGTAAGAAACAGGAAACTGGAGAAACGTGGAAAAAACACTGAAAAAAAATAAAAATAAAAATAATAAAAATTAAAGTTTTTACATTTCCCAAAATTAAAGTCTTTAAATGTGGAAAATATATTGTTTTTTTAAAGAAAAAAAGATTTGAATTAAAGTTTTTTACTTTTGTTTTGGGGACGTAAATTAAAGTTTTAATTTACTAATTTAATTTAAGGTTTTGTTTTGATATTTAATTAAATTTTTCTTTAATATAAGAATTTTTTTTTGTTGTTATTCCAATTCTATAGATTTAAGTTTTTTAGTAAGTTTTATAAATTAATAAAAATTATAGATTTTTAGAAAAAAGAAAGTTTAGAAGGTAGTTTTGCCCGGTTGAAAAAAGAACTAGTGGACTATCAAAAATAGTTGGTTTGATTCACCCAAAAGGAAGACAGTAGTTTGTCTAGTGAATAAAATACCAAGGGACTGTTAAGAGGCAGTTGGTTTGATTCGGCCCACAAAACAGGAAAAGTGAAAAAAGAACCAGGGGGTGACGTCACCAGGCAGTTGGTTTGATTCATAGGAAAAGTGGAAAAAGAACTAGGGGATTGTCACAGACAGTTGGTTTTATTCACAGAAGAAACGTCAGAAGTTTGTATGGTGAAAAGGGAACCAGGGGACTGTCAGATGCAGTTGGTTTGATTCGTCTCGCAAACAAGAAAGGAATAGTTTTTCGCTCAAGAAAAGAAGACAAATGTAGAAGAACAAATTGGTGCAAAGTTTTCACGACAAGAATGACAACAAGTTGAAGATCGGAAGATATGAAGATCTGAATACTGAAGATCGAAGATCGAAGACTTTTGACAATTAGGGGGAGACTGTTGGAAATAATTGTCAAAAGGATAACATAAGTATTATTATTGTATTAGATTTTGTGTAAATAGGTTAAATATGTACAACCCACAACCACCACCGCCAGTAAAAGACCGATGCTGTCCACCGCAGTCAAAATAACCACCGCCATTCATAACTGCCGACGGTTACATAACCGCCAGCGGACCCCATCAGTAACCGCCATTTTGTAGACTATAAATGGATGTCGATAGATACGATTTTTGTGAGTGGTTCACGGTGCTCTTTGTGGTGCCAATATGTACCGAGAATTCACGAAGTAATATGGATGAGATCTTTGGTTTATTTGTTTGTGTTTTCGTGTTTGGGACATTCAGTGTCAATTGTTTTTTGTAGGCCCGTCTTGGCTTGTAGGGCTTCTTTAGGTTCGGGTCACGTCTCTATATATATCCCTTGTATTATCCATACTAAATTATAGGGGTGTGCATGGGGCGGTTTGGGGCGGTTTTATGCTTTAATCGAACCCAATCTGCTAATTTCGGTTTTAGGATTTTACAACCCAATGGTTTCAGTTTCTATCGGTTTCGGTTTTGACGGGTTGTAGCCAATAACGATTCGGTTTCGGTTTTAAAACCGAACCCACTTGGTATTAAACATTAGTATATGCTATATACAAATTTTAGCAAAAAATTTTAATTTTCAACATTAAATTTAATGTCTAATAATATATTTCAACACTAAATACCATTTTCAGTCCAAAATTATAAAATATAAATGTATTTTGTATCTATAAACCATAATTAAACCAAAATAGACCATTATACAAAATAATCTTCATCTTCTTCGAAATCCATAGAAACATCATCACTTGGTTTTTTATAATTTTCCCTTCGAAAACAAATCTACACAAGAAAACCTCAAAAGGAATGAAAAGTAATTGGATATTAAATGGGCTAACTTCTATTTAATTAATATAAAATTTAAAAAATATATAATAAATATTATCTGTTTGGTTTCCTAATGGGGTGGTTTCTGGTTAAAACCGAAACCGAACCGATAATATTTAATATATTGTATATATTTTTAAATTTTATATTTATTAAATAGAAGTTAGCCCATTAAAAATTTAATACAAAATTGGTCTCTTCTCTGCATGTTATCTCTCTTACTGGTCTCATCACTGCTTGAGTGGGTATGCCCATGTTTCTCCGGTAACTTTTTATCATTTTATTAAATCTTTGCTTGGGCTTGGTCTTTTATATGAAAACGGAAGGAAGGGAAACTAGTTTAGTTCAGTTCTTTAGGATCCCAGGGCACTAGATTATTTGCAATGCTCAAATGTAGAATATAGCACTTGAATTTACGGGGCAAATTCTTTGGCAATTGCAATAGGTTGAAATGGATGATGCTGAATCATTATAGGAAATGGACAGTTCCATGTAGTCATATATACATTCTCGCTCTGTTGAAATCAATATATCCACGTTATGTTTCATCTCTAACATGTCGAACTAGTAAAACAAGATGACAATAAAAGAAAAAAAACTGTTCAAATCATTTAAACGGGTCAAAGTTGTCAGAAGCCCCCAAAAATCCATGTTTAATGCATACAAGACCTAACTCCATTCTTAAACAATTAGATTGCCATTGACACTCATGAAGCGAATCGGACTTTAATCCAATTTCACATTACTATTTCATTTTGCCACCTTTGCATTGAAGGGAGCTTTTATTGGCTTTTTAACACATGCTAAATACTCTGCAGACTCAAACCCAAATAGATTCTCTAGCCACAGGATCGAAAACTGTGCTTATGGACAACTTAAGTTTCTCCATTGAAGAAGAAGATGTGTAAGAACTCTTTTTACTTTACACTTTGTGTCATAATTAAGCATCACCGTGTCTGACAAGGAGTAAATTCTACAGAAAGAATTACTTAAAAAATGTTGGTGACATTACTGAAGTTCACTTTGACACGAAAGACGCCCACTTTGTGGGTCATGGGCATGTTAAGCTCACCACCGAAGAAGCAGCTCGAGAGGTAAGCTTGTTATTTGACTGTTTTCCTGTTATACATCCATACCCTCCTATTTACTCTGTTGACGGTGTGTTCTTGTAGTAAATGATGTACCAATCCTTGCAATAAGTTACCATGTCTTGCAAATAGGAATAGGGAGGTGAGGCATGTTAGGTAACTTGCCAAAATGGGTAATTTTGTAGTACGGGTTAAACTGGATCGGGCTGGGCTTACCCTTTTGTTCCTGTTTTTTTAATCTAATTTCAAGAACTTTAGCATTGCATAATAATCTAGTTGAATGCACTTGGTGATGTCTTTGTTTTTAGTTAATTTTTGTTTTTAATTTACTTTCTAGATTACTTTACACATTTGGATTTTCAGAAGTATAAATTTAATCCAAATTGACCCACTTGTGTATACAGGTTCTAAAAGTTAACAATGAACTGTTACTTGACAATCCGGTGAGGCTTGATTTGGCAGTTGAACAGGCTGATCACCCTACAACAACTCAGGCTGCGGGATCCAAAATTTTATATATGGGAAATTTGAGTTTTGCAGTTGAAGAAGATGATGTGTAATAATTGCCTAGTTACTGAATCATTCTTTTGTAAGTGATTTGTTATAGTGATAATAATGTTTGAAAAGTGTACTTTGATCTTTTAGGAGGGATTTCTTTAAAGATGTTGGTGAAATTGCTGACATCCGTTTTGCCATCAAAGATGATCGATTCTTGGGCTTTGGGCACATCGAATTCACCACTGCTGAAGCAGCTCAAGAGGTATTATCATGTGGGTTACAAAGATTTTGAAAGTTTTTGTAAGTAATATGTGTCCAATATGAGTACAAAATTATGTTATTTCAATAATGATGATGATGATAATAATAATTACAGTTGTGTTATATTCCAGGCTCTTAAACTTAACAACAAGGTGATATTAGATAGGCGAGTGAAACTTGAATTGTCAAGGCACCGAGGTGGGTACACTCCGGGTAACAGGTATCATTGCCTGTCAGTTTATTATTTTGTGAATATTTGAAGTTTTATACCAAGTAATCATGTAATAATATATTAAAATTCTGAACTGATAGCAGATACAATGACTCTAGCATCGAGAAGTATAACCAATACAAACGTCAAACACAAGGGAGAACAAAAACCATATACGTACAAGGATTCAATTCTAATGATGGTTTTGACAATGTATGTTTATGCAACATGAAATCTGTCTCACACATTACTATTGGGTGGCAAATAGGTGGGTTGGGTAATGAGTCAAAACATGGGGTCAAGGTCAAGCAGGTTACATTTGGTTATGTTGACCCGCAACACTTATCTTCCATTACATGAAATTTTGTGACAAGTAATTAGCGGGTTGCTGATTATTACAAAAATTTTAGTATGTCATTTTCTTTGAATGAAATGATTTTGGAGGATCTCTTTAGGGTTAATAATGGAAAAAACCCTAAACTTTGATATACTTTTTGGTTTAAACCTTAAAGTTTATTTTTGAATGGATTAAACCTTAAAGTTACAATTTATTTTGATTTAAACCTTAAAGTTTGCATTTTATTTTGACTTAACCTTAAAGTTCTTTTTTAAATGGTTTAAACCTCCATTTTATCTCAAATTGATTTAAACCTCCAAATTTGTTTTGGTTTAAACCTTAAAGTTTACATTTTTTTAAACCTTAATTTTTTTTACAAATGATTTAAACCATACCATTTATCTAAAAATGATATAAACCAACAAGTTTACACTTTATTTTGGTTTAAAGCTGTAAGTTTAAACTAAAAATTTTGTTAAAAAAATATTTTAATCTCTTAAGTTTTGTTTGCTTTTTGATTTTATCCTCTTCACTTGATTTAAATAAAAAAGTTGAAATGAGGAGACTATGAAGCTGAAGAGTTTATATCAAGGTTCAAGGGCTGAGTTTGTATTTAACTCAGATTCACCTCAACTCGGCCCTGACTCGATTAAATTCGGCCCCAACTCGGCATGATTTGGTCCCACAGTTTTTCTAGTTAAATATAAACACTAATATAGTCTCTTCGTGTCCAAAATTTTATTTTAATCAAGTGAAGAGGGTAGAATTAAAAGGTAAACAAAACTTAAGGGATTAAAGTTTTTTTTGTCAAAAGTTTTAATATAAACTTACCGATTTAAATCAAAATAAAGTGTAAATTTGTTACTTTTTATCATTTTTAAATAAATGGTAGGGTTTAAACCATTTGTTAAAAAAAATTTAAGGTTTAAATAAAAAAAAATGCAAACTTTGAGGTTTAAACTAAAACAAATTTGGAGGTTTAAATCACTTTGAGATAAAATGGAGGTTTAAACCATTTTAGAAATAACTTTAAGGTTTAAATCAAAATAAAATACAAACTTTAAGGTTTAAACCAAAACAAATTGTAACTTTGAGGTTTAAACCATTCAAAAATAAACTTTAAGGTTTAAACCAAAAAGTATATCAAAGTTTAGGGTTTTTTCCATTATTAATCCATCTCTTTATTTTACACTTTGGGGGCTTTTTGTCTATTTTTTTCCTTTCATTTTATTACCTGTTTCTCTTGTTTGAGTTGAAACATAACCAGACTAGAAACATTTGATAACTAAATGGATTGAAATTTCTTTCTTATTTTTTATTTTATTTTAAATAATTGCAGATTAGGAGGGCCCTTGAAAAGCATTTTGGTAGATGTGGGGAGGTATCACGTCTGTCCATACCCAAAGATCACGAGTCTGGGCTTCCAAGAGGGTTTGTGCTCCTCTCAAACGTTGAACTTGATTGATTTGTTTGTTGATTTTGATTTAGGTGATGGGTTTGATTTTCTGTTTGATATTGATACCCAGATTCACATTCATTTTATTTGATTCTGAGTATGTGTTCTTGGTGTTTGTGTGTGTTCTTGTTGCTAGTGTGCGTGTTGGTTTTAGTTTTTCTCGTCAATGGGTTGAAATTTGTAACATATATCTCCTAACATGAATTGTTTTGTTTGCAGAGTTGCTTTTATCGATTTTGTGGATAATAACGGGTTCAATCAAGCTCTGAGACTTCATGGATCTGAGGTTGGGGGCTGCAGGATAGTTGTTGAGGAAGCCAAAAAGCAAAGAGGTGATGGCAGCCGTGGCGGCTGGAGCGGTGTAAGTGGATCTGCTGGTGAAAGCAGTTCAAGTAGAGAAAGCGGGTATGGTGGTGGCTGGTGGAGAGAAAGTGGTGGTTCAGGTAGTCGTTGGCATAGTGAAGGTTATACTGGTGGCGGGTGGGGTGGCGGAAGTGACTCTGGTCGTGGAGGAGATAGGGCAAGTGGCTATGGATATAGTGGTGGTTGGAGAAGTGGAAGTGGTGTTGGGGGGAAAATTACTAATAGTAGGCGTGTGGGTGGTGGAAGCGGTGATAGATGGAGTGGATATAGCGGTAGTGGGTATAGTAGCCGCAGCAGTGGCGGCGGCCGTGTGGGTAGCTTTAGGTTTAGAGGCGGCTATAGCAGGCCATAAACAAAAAACGGTACAATCACTCGTGTAGAATTATTATAACTCACAAACCGATGCATTCGCATCTATGGATGATGCCAATAAAATTTAAATAATTTATTAGCTAAAGTAGAATTTCCGGTTAATGAAATTGGTCTTGAAAATGAACATTTGGAGCTTAGTTTTGTGCTTTAATGCACAAACACTCGCAAGTTGCAGAGCTCGAATCGTCAAGAGCTTAAAACGACCCGACCTTTGATGAGTTCGAGCTCGATTGAAACTCATTTTAGCATAGAGCTTAAGCTTGAGAATAGTGAGCTTGTTTAGGCCGAGTTTAAACGATCTTTGTATAATACTAGCAGTGCACCCGCGCAATGCTGCGGCGACAATAGTTTCTGTTTTCTAACATGTCATTTTCAAGAGTGTAATAATATACTATTAGCGCGATTCAATGTCTCAAAAAAGTTTTCACCAACACGTTCGTATTTTTCAAATTTTCTTATATTTGTATAAACTATTTTATTAATTTTAAAATTAAATTCTTAAAAACATTAAAATAAGAAAAAAGATTAATATTTATGAAACAAGGAGAAAGAACTGAGAAGTTAATAAGATTTTGAAAATTATGTTGATGTGGGTGGATAATTGTGTTTGTGTGAGAGAATGTGTTAGTAAAATAGAATATTTTAAATAAATAAAAAGTTAAAGTAAATTAGAAAAGTGAAATAGTTAAATATTAAGTGAATGAGATTAATTTAGATAAAAAGAAATATGGAGATTAAGTAGTCTTAATAATTTGAAGGTTGTACATTATGGATAATTGTTTGGACTACTTAAATTTAAGTAGTCTTAATAATTTAAGGAGAGAGAAACATAAATGCATTATATAGTAGTAAGATAATTTATAGAGTGAATTTTATTTTTGGTCCATGTGTTTTACATGAAATTATAGATTCATTTCTTTTATCTTAAAAATTACAATATTGATTACTTTGAAAAGACAGCCCTTTTCTTAATTTATTCTTTTATTTTACTTTCCATTTTAAAATATTAATTGTTTTAAATTTTGTTAAAAGTAACTAAATAATTATAACTTTTTTAATTATTATTCAATCGAAACACTATCTTCTACCATTGATCAACCATGGCCACCCTCACTGCCTCCTAAAATCTAAACAACCATAACCCATCTAAGCCACCACCGCTGCCTCCTACCATTGAAACCACCACCACTTACACTCCCTCCCACAACCTAAACCACCACCACCCACCAAAACCTAGATCTGTAACCCCCAAACCCCACCCTCACCCTAGACTTGCAACCTCTAAATACACTAATACGAAAACACATTTCATCATTAAAGATAACTTACAGTCACATAACACTTAAATACCAAAACAAATTTCATTACAACAAACCACTAATTCTATTTCAATCATTGACTATTACAAAGCATAAACACAGGACCAATACAACTAAACACAACAGCAGCTTATCATAAACTTTCATTTTGCTTTTTGTAAAGGTCAAATCTTCCTCTATTGACTAAATAAGGGTCATTATCTTGTTTACATTGGACATGCTTCACCTTGCTTAATCTTCGACATTGATTGTGCATTTCAAATAACAAATTCCTTATAGTACTTACTTGTAAGCTCCTCATTGATCCATTGAAACATCTTACACTTATGGCCATATTCCCGCCATATTGAGAGAAGAATTTGTGAGTTGAAGAACAGATTTAGGACATAAACTTGTTGATTAGGGCAATACTTACATAATTAGGGCAACCAAGAAACCTTCTACCCGGATTCACCATTGTCCATGATGTTCTACCCTTCGATCTTTCTCCACGGTAGCATATCAAATAGGAAGCCTTAACTGCTTCTGAGTAGCGATTTGATGATGAAGAAGATGCCATGACAGTCGATTGATTAGAATGAAGAATTTTTTTAATTGAATAATAGATTTAGGGCATAAAACTTATTAATCGATACCAACGAAGAAAGTTCGCATCACAATGCAGGGCATATAATCGATACTAACTAAGGTGGTGTTTACTTTTGACTTAATTAACTTAATGGGAAAAAAACTTATTCTGGTAAGTTATAATCGTATTGTTTGTTTATTACTTAATCCAGAAAGACGACTTAACACAATAAGTTATGAGTAGGATACTTTCTATATTAAGCTCATGATTTTAATCTTTTTCTTATTCAGACAGTTTATTTAAGACATAAAACAAACAACACTACTTATTTCATACAGACCTTATTTTTCCAGACATACACTTAATACAGACAACACTTAATAACAAGAAAAATTAAACAGACCCTAAGTCTGTGAAAAAATATGTAGGACATGATAATTAGATTTAAAGTTTAAATAATATCACATCAACTTTTACCTGTACACATCAAAGTAAAAGGTAACAAGTTGCAAAGGGCATAATTTGATATATATAATAGATTCTATATACGGTAGTTTTGAAAAATTAATATACAAAATAGTAAAAAATTAATAAGTTTAATATATTCTTATAAACTAAAGCCTCTTAAAAAAACAAAAGAAGACGTCTTCCATGATTCTTTCATAAATCGATTGACAAACCAAAAAGCCATTTTCATATAAGAAATAAAGGGATATTCACTTTTAATATAATATCATGACATAAAAGAATCTAACGTGCTTTTAGTGTTCCAACTTGCACACCCATGTTTACTTTATTTCATTTATTTTTTGTTTTAACTTTTATTAATAAAACCAATAGCTTAATAATTAAGTTACTAGGCTAAATATATCATACAGTATATAGTTTGGTTTAAAAATAATATTTATTAAATACTAATAAAAAAGTTAAAGATTTATAAGACACCGAAATACATGAGATTAAAAAAATACGACAGACGTCGTCAACACTAATACTAATGATTGAAGTATCGACGCGAAAGAGGCGAACGTGCCAAAAATGTGGTATCATAATAAGAAAAGACGTGATTGTATTTCTTGTGCAAGTAATAATCATTATCGTTACAATTATGAGCAATAAGGTTATAGATTTATTAGTTATATTTTAAAAAAGTTTGAAATGATTAAAAAATATTTTAAAATGATAAAACAAAGACTTGGTTAAAATACGATATTTTAATATTTAAAAATGATAAATTTATTTAAATTAAAGAACTTTAAATTCTAAAAATTAAAATCTAATTGAATTTCTAATTTAAATTAATAGCTGAAATTTAAGATTACAAAAACGAAATTATCTAACAAAAACTAAGTTAAATTCCATAGTATGTGAATTTATATAAAGTTGCTCTTATAATTGAACTTTTACTCTTTTTAAATCCACGTGTAGTACTTATTTTAAATAAGGAAGATTTTTACTAAAATATATCTATCCTTAGTTAAATTCCATAGTATGTGAATTTTATGCTATATTATATTTTTTGTAGAGTTGTAAATGAACCAAACGATCGTGAAATCGTTTGGTAGAAAGTTTGTTTGTTATTTAATAAATAAACGAACATAAACAAGATTTTCTATTCGTTTAATTAAACAAATGAACATGGATGAAAGTCTCGTTCGTTCATTTATATTTGTGAACGTTCAGCTATTCGTTCGTTTATATACGCGTGTGTGTTTTTATAAATAGCGTTTATTTGTGTTTAGTAATGTTAGATTTACATTATAGTATGTGTTCATTCGTTTACGTTAATTTATCATTTGAAAAGCTCGTTCATTTATCGTTAGCATTCATTTATCTTTCGGTTAAAGTTAAGCGAACGAACATGAACACATAATTCGTTCGTTTATCCGTTTGTGTTTGTTTATTTGTATGGCTAAAATTAAACGAAAAAATACGAACAAGTTCTCTCCATATTTGTTCGGTTTGTTTACAGTTCTATTTCCTTTCATTTAAAAAGTACAACACTTTAACTAAAGACGTATGCTTATTAATCAAAACATATTCGAAGGTTAGTATATAATTAAATGGGATTGTAGATATAATTTGAAATTATGAAAACAAAAAGTCAAATCTTCAATATATGCGTAATTGAAGAAATATTAATATAAAACCAAACGATCGTGAAATCGTTTGGTAGAAAGTTTGTTTGTTTTTTAATAAATAAACGAACATAAACAAGATTTTCTATTTGTTTAATTAAACAAATGAACATGGATGAAAGTCTCGTTTGTTCATTTATATTTGTGAACGTTCAGCTATTCGTTCGTTTATATACGCGTGTGTGTTTTTATAAATAGCGTTTATTTGTGTTTAGTAATGTTAGATTTACATTATAGTATGTGTTCATTCGTTTACGTTAATTTATCATTTGAAAAGTTCGTTCATTTATCGTTAGCATTCATTTATCTTTCGGCTAAAGTTAAGCGAACGAACATGAACACATAATCCGTTCGTTTATCCGTTTGTGTTTGTTTATTTGTATGGCTAAAATTAAACGAAAAAATACGAACAAGTTCTCTCCATATTTGTTCGGTTTGTTTGCAGTTCTATTTCCTTTCATTTAAAAAGTACAACACTTTAACTAAAGACGTATGCTTATTAATCAAAACATATTCGAAGGTTAATCAAAACACTTTAACTAAAGCCGCCACCACCGCCTCCGCCGACCACCGCCCACCGCCACCACCTCCGCCGCCGCCGCCGCAGCCGACCACCGCCGCCGCCGACCGCCGCCCCCGACCGCCGCCGCCCCGACCACCGTCGCCGACCACCGCCACCACCGCCGCCGCCACCGCCGCCGACCGCCGCCAACGCCGCCGACCGCCACCAACGCCACCGACCACCGCCGCCCCGACTACCGCCGCCGACCACCACCGCCACCGACGGATAAGGTGGGGTAGGGTGGGGTGGGGTGGGGTGGGGTGTGGTGGGGTGGGGTGGGGTGGGGTAGGGTAGGGGTAGGGTGGGGGTATGGTGGGGTAGGGTAATGGTGGGTGGGGTGTGGTGGGGTGGGTGGGGTGGGGTGGGTGTGGTAGGTTAGGGTGGGTAGGGTGTGGTGGGGTAGGATGGGTGGGTAGGGTAGGGGGTGTGGTAGGGGGTGGGGTGGGGTGGGGTGGGGTAGGGTAGGGTGGGGTGGGGTGGGGTAGGGTAGGGTAGGTGGGTAGGGTGTGGTGGAGGTAGGGTAGGGTGGGGTGGGTGGGGGTAGGGTAGGGTGGGGTGGGGTGGGGGTGGGGTGGGTATGGGTAGGGGTAGGGTGGGGTGGGGGTGGGGTGGTTAGGGTGGTGTATGGTAGGGTGGGGGTAGGGTGGGGTAGGGTGGGTAGGGTAGGGTGGGGTAGGGGTAGGGTGAGTGGGGTAGGGTGGGGTGGGGTGGGGGTGGGGGTGAGGTGGGGTGGGGTGGGGTTGGGTGGTGTGGGGTGGGGGTGGAAGAGTTATTTGATATATTTATTATATAAATAAAATTAAATTAATAATATTAAATGGGTCGGTCCGGGTCATGATCTATTAATTATTGATCCGATCCAAATCCAACTAAATGGATCTCATTCTTATTGGATCAGATCCAAATCCAATTAAATGGATCAGTGGGTCAGATCAGATCTTTAACCGATCCGATCCGATCCAACCCATTGACAGCCCTACCGTTCGTTTATCCGTTTGTGTTTGTTTATTTGTATGACTAAAATTAAACGAAAAAATACGAACAAGTTCTCTCCATATTTGTTCGGTTTGTTTACGGTTCTATTACCTTTCATTTAAAAAGTACAACACTTTAACTAAAGACGTATGCTTATTAATCAAAACATATTCGAAGGTTAGTATATAATTAAATGGGATTGTAGATATAATTTGAAATTAAGAAAACAAAAAGTCAAATCTTCAATATATGCGTAATTGAAGAAATATTAATATAAAACTATAGCAAAGGTGTATTCGATATTTAAGATTTAAGTACAAAAATCTTAAATTAATATTTTTTGCTCCTCAATTAAAGAAATTTTGAAAACTAGTCGTTAATTGTCTTAACCCATATTTTATTGAAAAGAGAAAGGGTGTGAGAATATGATATAATGCTAATACGACTATATTTGAAGGGGTGGGAGAATAGAGTTAATTGTAAAATTCGTTGTTAAACTATCCCAAAAATGCAGATTCAGTTCTTTAAAGATCGAAAGTACAATTCACGTCCTTATTTTGGCTAAGTTGGGGCAAGAATGGTCCTTTGCCTAACATCCGTTTGATTTGGTCCGTTAGATGCTATGGAAATGTCTATTTTACCCCTTTCCTTATTTTTTTATTTTTTAATAATTATATACTAATAATAATAATAATAATTTAACATCTTTCTTTCTCTTTTGTCATATATCTCTGACTAACACACGTGAGATGTACTAACACACACTGACACATCACACATATTTCTTCCCTCTTTAAAACCCCACAGTTCACCTTCCTCCGCCGGAGAACCATAGAAGGCCACCGCCGCCACCCACCATCACATCTGTCCATCTCCACCACGGGTAAGTGACACTGTCTAAATCTCTCTCCCTCTCTCTGCTCTAGCACCCACTCGCCTTAACCATCGCCACCGCCGGCCTTAACCATCGCCACCGCCATCTTTTCAGATCTTCTCGGTGCAGATCTAGGGATTTATAGTATATGTATGTGTCGGTCGTGTGTGCAATTTAAATTTCGCCATGAGTTTTTGAGATTCCGGTGAGGGGTTTCGGTTTGCGAGTTTTTGGTGGTAAAAAATTTGGTCGACAACGATGGTGTGGTTGTTACAGCGGCGGAGGGTGGTGTTAGCCGAAGGAAAAGGGTAAACAAGTTTTCGGTTTTCGAATTTTTGGGTGGTGTTGGTTGTGGTGTTAGCCAAAGTAAAAGGGAATGTGGGAGATGGTGTGGCGGTGGTGATGTGCCGGTAGTGTTGGTGCAACGATGGTAGAATGAAATGCGGCGGTAGTAGTAGGAAATGGTAGTTAGGGCAGAGAGAGGGCAACGGCGGATGGATGGTGGTAAACAAGGCGACAGCTGTGTCGATCGCGATGGTTAGAGAGAACAGGAAATGTAGAGGAAGATGGTGGAAGAAGTAGTGAAATCGGAGGAGCAGAAGATGGTGGGTGGCGGCGGTGGCCTTATCTTCTCCGGCAAGAGGGAGGTGTGGGGTCTTTGGGTTTAAAGAGGAGAGAGAGAGATGACATATAGCCTAGGTGAAGGAGCTGCGTGTTTGAGTGGGATGATATGATAGGTATAAATTAAAGAGTTAATTACATTTTTGGTCCCTGTGGTTTACACAAAATCACAGATTTAGTCCTTGTGCTTCATTAATTACGGATTTAGTCCTTGTGCATTACCATTTGTTTCAATGTTGGTCCCTGACACACTTAAAAAGACTAAAAATACCCTCGTCCCTTAATTTATTCTTTTGTTTTTAAGTTTTATTCATTTAAATAATATTTTTTTTGAAGTGTAATTAATCAAATAATAATTATGTTTAAACCACCAAACCACACTTAAATGTCTCCGTCTCTCTCTCTCTACATTGACGTACAGCAACTACCGCTACCGTCCCCCTACAGCTTAACCGCCACCGCCGTGACTCTACAGCATAACCACCACCGCCATCCCCTGCAGCATAACCACCACCGTCCCTGCAGCATAACCACCACCATCAACAAGGACATCAACAAGGTTTTCAACAAAACCTGTCAACAATGACATCATTCGATTAAGACCACCACCGGTTTCAAACAAATTCAAGAAAGTCGAAAACCCTAAATTTGAAGGACATATGGCAGAGATAGAAGAACTGAACTCCGATGCGAGGCGGTGGTGGGTGGTGGTTCTCTCCGCCTCTGCTCACCGGCGAGAGAGACGGCGATGAGGAAAAGAGAGAGAGGATTGTGAGACGGTGAGAGAGAGAGATTACCGGTGAAAAGTGAAGTTAGGTGTATTTATTTTTTCTCTCTCTCTGCTCTCGCCATAGATCTGAACCACCGCCGCCGCCATTGATGGTGTTCTTCGCATACGGTGACGGTAGGGACCTCGAAGACGGTGGCGCAAAAGGTGTATTAGGGTTTGGAAGATCAAAAATCGCATTCCACCTTTTCCGATCTCCGCAAAAGGTATATTAGGGTTTTTGAACTGGTGCGACATCTTCGTTGGTCTGCCGCCACATCTCCGCTGGCACCACCTTTTCCGATCATCTTCACCTCACCATCTCCGACCACCGTCATCCGTTCTTTCTTCCCTCTGATTCCCTAGCCATCCTCGCCAGCTCCTACAACCACCACCACACCGATTTTGTTTTTTAATTCTGATGTTGATTGTTGTTTTTTTTTAATTTTGATTTTGATTCAACCACCTGTAAGTGGGTTCTAGATTTGAGACGGTGTTGGAGTGATGGTGGTATGCGGTGGAGCAGTTGAAGACGGTGGTGGGGCTGGGACTAGGGTTGTTTGTTTGGTGGGTGGGTTGGAGGAGGTTGAAGGTCGGTGGTCAATGGTCGGAGGTTGAAGGTCCATGGTCGGAGATGGCACAGGTGGTGCTAGGTACGGGAGAGAGAGAGAGGGTTGAGAGAGAAAGAGAGAGAGGGTTTACGAAGGGAATTAAAGAGAGAGAGAGAGGGTTTATTTATGTTTTAATATATTTTAATTATTATTATTGTTTTAGGAATAAAGAAAAAAGAATAAAAAATGAAGAGAAGGGTAGTTTTGTCTTTTTAAGTGAGCCAGGGACCAACATTGAAACAAATGGTAATGCACAAGGAGTAAATCCGTAATTAATGAAGCACAAGGACTAAATATGTGATTTTGTGTAAACCACAGGGACCAAAAATGTAATTAACTCTAAATTAAAAAAACAATAAAAAATAAAAAAAAATAAGGAAAAGGGTAAAATAGACATTTCCATAGCATCTAACGGACCAAATCAAACGGAGGTTAGACACAACTTAGCCAAAATAAGGACGTAAATTGTATTTTCGATCTTTAAAGAACTGAATCTGCATTTTTGAAATAGTTTGAGGACAAATTTTACAATTAACTATGGGAGAATATGATATAATGTTAATGCTGACATTAAAATATAATAACCCAAATGATATACCGTACGAATGATCTTGTGAAAACAATTTTATAACAGATATTTTAGTCATATTAATATTTACTCCTTAAACTATTTTGTGAATTTGACATCACTTACAAATCAGTTTCTTTTTAAACAATCGATAAATCAAACAAATTGCAAAATGCAAAGGTAGGAATGGTGAGGTGGTGTTTTGGATTAATTTGTGCGACTTGAAATTAAGGGAAAAAAAAAAGAAAAAAAAAACTTTGTTCATTTATTTATTTATTGATGTTATCTAACAACAGAAGCAACTGAATGAGCCCAGAATCTGAGTTGATGTTTAATCTCTGTTTCATCTCCAAGTGCTGGAATCTTTATCGTTCTTATTACTGCTTCTTCCCTTTTGTTCTTCAAATCACTCCATGCTTCTGAGAGATAAGGCCTCGAAGCTTTCACTTTCTCTTCTTCTTCAATCTCCTCTACATCTTTCCCTAATCTTTGCAGACCAGGAATTATCGAAGCCAAGCTTGAATCTTTATCCTTTTCAGAAAACATAAAACCCAAATCCATAAACCCTTTAAGCTCCTCAAATTCAAGCTCAGACAAGCTCTTGCTTTTGCTGTTATTCCTTCTACTTCTTCCTCTTTCATGCGATTCTACACTTTTCTCTTTCAATTTCACTGGTAATTTCATTTCTTTCGATTCCTTGCCAGAGAAGATGGTGTCTAGCTTTGGGGTTCGGTAATTAAGAGCAGATTCAGAGATGAAACTTTGCTGCGTAGGGTTTATGAACAACTGGTCACTATAGGATCTGATATTAATGGTCGGAATAGCTGAGAAATCAAGATTTTCACTTGTTTCAGCTGCTGACTCTTCGGTTTTTTGGATTTTGAGAGGTGGGTTTTGGGGTTTGTTGAAAATTAGGTGAGCAAACCAGTAAGAATCGATTAGATCGAACAACTTTTGAGCTTCAGCTGCCATAAATGTGGTTAATTTGGTCAGAGAAAGATAAACATGGTGATAATTTTAAAGACGAGAAGATATAGGATAATTAGGTCAGGGCGGCGAAAGCCGAGGGCAAGTGTTTGGTATTTGAAGCGTTGTATTTACATTATTGCCCTTCATTCATACTAAAATTTACAAACTTCACGTTTATATCATTTGCTTTTGTATGACTCCGCTCACATCAGTCCTATTCTTTTTACATTATTTCTTACTTGTTCTCCTACTCATTAAATTAAGACATATCTTAAAATTAATAGATGATATGAGGAAAGAGAATTAGTGTATTACACATGTTATATACTGAGTGGATAGAATGATGAAGTAAGAATAAAAAGTAGGAGGATATATAATTTCTCATATATATATATATATATATATATATATATATATATATATATATATATATATATATATATATATATATATATAGCATAGTACATGTGTCAATGCGACGGCGACGAATAATTTTACTTAACAATTTGTCATTTTTAATTATTAAACTATTTAAATTCCATAAATGTTTATGAATTTAGGTTATATGTTATTCAAATTCATGAGTATGTTTATACATATTTATTAATAATTAAGTTCAATTATTTATTATGTGATAAAAGATTTATAATGAAATATTTAGTTGTTAAAATATTTTGTAATAATTAAGTTAATTGCCATTGACTTGATATTTTAAATATTTTCTTATTATGGAAAGTTTGTTTACTAAATGGTATATATGAATCTCGTTAAATTAATCTAATAGTTACTTAATTTAACAATTTACAATTACTTTGATTTGAGGGTAGATTATTACTTTTGGTTTACTTAAAAATTAAGAGTTTTGAAAATTATAAATACTTTATAAAAAAGTAATATATATACATACATATACTATATATATAGTATATATATATATAGGGGAAGGTTCATGCGAGAACAGTTGTTAGTGCGAGAACCGCGATAACCAATCTCAGCCGTTCCTTGGATATGGGAAATATCATGGATGGAGAGCGTGGAGGGATAGGGTGTGGCAGGGTGCATGTGAGGAATTCATGGGTGGACAATGACATTGAAGGAGGGGGAATTGGACGGCTTAGATTGGTTCTCGCGCTAACAACGGTTCTCGCATGAACTTTTGTCTATATATATATATATATATATATATATATATGAAGAAGTTCCATTGAGAACCATTTTTAGTGCGAGAACCGCGAGAACCAATTTGAGCCGTCAAATTCCCCCTCTTTCAATGTCATTGCCCACCCATGAATTCTTCACATACACCCTGCCACATTTGATCTCCCCACGCTCTCCATCCATGAGTTCCACTAATCAAATCAACGGTTAAGATTGGTTCTCGCGGTTCTCGCACTAAAATCAGTTCTCAATGGAACCCTCCCCTATATATATTATAACGAACAAGAAGAATTTCATTGACTAGCAAGTTGCTATATGAACATGATACAACTACAATCTAAAAATAGACATAGAAAATGACTTTCGAGCTTAAATTACATGACAAATTCAAGGGATGAGTCTATACATCAATTTGACCAAATTAATTTCTTTCTTAACTTTCACCCTAGTTTTCAACAAAAAGGAGAGACTTTGTAGTTTTCCAAATAAGCTAACTTCGGCAAGGCCTTTTCCTCGAAAATCTTGCTATTTATGTGTGACCATAATAGCGAACGCAAGGAGTAGAGCAAATTTGAAAACGCACGCGTGTAGTCTAGTGCGGTTGAAACCCATGTCTTGACCCCAATTGATAAGAGATTTAATCGAGTTTGGGATTGTTGTATGTAGTTTTCACCAATTGATTATGGATAATAAGATTAATTTTTCCACCTTGCAACAAAGGAAAGATGTGCTCGTCAGATACGAAGCTTGCATCACACTAGGGCCCCAAGACAATCTAGTTGCAACCCCCGGTTTACAAGATTCCAACAGGTAGGTAGTGTAACAATGCTATTTTTTAAATGAATTTGCTGTGGAGGCGTTTATAATATATGTACATACCTGTTTACATAGGTATTATGTTTTTCCCGAAAGAACATATGTGAAAAACTTACTAAGTAAAACTTAACAAAACTTTAAGTCTAAGTGCGGAAATAGTAGTTTCAAATCGAACACACAAAATTTAAATCTTTCAAGAACAGACTTGAAAGAAAAGTACAAACTTCAATTTCAATAAATGTTGAAATTGATATTCGAACAAACGAACTTCTTTCTCTAACACATGAGAAAGATATTTAAACATAAGGTAAAATGATCCTGACCATTTAAACGATTACATGTGAAATCATCTAAATAAAAGTTGCTAGAAAATCCTAACAAACTTCTAAGCCAATGGGATGATCGGATCTTGAACCGCTTGCCTCACGAGATATAGCAAAGATAGTGATAGCAGGTGATGTGTTCAAACCGTTGACGGGATCATTTATTTCAGAGAAGACAAACTTCAGTGAAATACTCTAACCTTCAGTTCAGTAACGCTTCTGTCAGATTTGAGTCGATCCTATCTTCCGCGAACTCGAACTTCAACGGTATTTACAAAAAAAGTATTTTCATATGTCTTCTTCGAGAAACATCTGACTTTTGATGGGAGATAAACAAATCTGACAATAACAATCTCCCCCTATTTGTTTATAATCCATCAATAGTTACAAAGAATAAACAAATAATGAACGAACTATTTACAAAGAAAAATAATTTCTGAAATCACGTTATGTAACACCCCAAAATGGGGCCTAGTTGTAAACAGTTGTACATGTAGCTTTAATAGTTGTACTTTGATTTTAAGTGGTGTTTTGTTGCTAAATGTAGTATACATGTTGTTAAATGGTGTCTTACATGTTAATTGGTGTTCTAAACGTGAATTGATGCTAATTGGTGTTAACTGGTGTTAATTGTAGATAAAAAAATGTGGTATTGTGAAAAGTGTCTTAAGTTGACCAAGTAGACAAATAGTTGAAAGGTTTTGGATAATGATTCCAAAAATATCTCCGTTAGTTGAAACGGATAAACCTAAGTTGTGATATAAGTTGATTAGGAGAATAAAATACCCACGTGGGGCATTTGACCAACCAAGGTCGCCATAAGTCTATATGACTTATCTGTTAACACACAAAACACACACTACAAACACATACATACGTACGTAAAATCCTACACACACACATTTGGAGATTTTGGAACAAATCAAAGAAGGAGGTTAAGCTCAAGTGATTCCAATAGCTGATTCAAGCTTCAAGATCTGTTTCTGTAACCTCTAACATCTGATTTGTAAGTTTTATTGTTCAAAACCTAGTTCTTGAGTTCATGTAGAGAAATGATCCATTTTGATGGATTCAAATGGGTAGTTGTGTTGTTTTTATGTTCAAATCATGTTAGAAGGTTTATATATATGCTAGATGTGTTGTATAAATGCTTGAATACGGATTCAAGCCAATTTTGGGTCAAAAATTGGGAGTTGCAGCGTCTGTTACGAACAGAGCAAGAACCCACTGTAATCGGGGTCCTTGCGATCGAATGGATGTCCTTGCGATCGCAAGCGTGTTTGATAAGCCTTGCGATCACATAGTTGTCCTTTGTGGTCGAATGTGTGTGAGTTGTGCTTTGCGATCGCATGCATGGGTCATGCGATCGTAAGGAGGTCGTTGACGTGGTTTACCGTCTAAGGACGAAGAAAAGATACTTGCGGTCGTAAGTACATAACTTGCGATCGTAAGCCCCCAAGATACCACCCTTGCGGTTGAAAGGCTGTATTCTTGTGGTCGCAAGATGGGGTGGTTTGGGTAGGATCCTTGCGGTCACAAGGAAAACACTTGCGGTCGCAAGACGGGGTTAAGAGTGACACTTGCGGTAGCATGGCTATGCCTTGCGATCGCAAGCAGGGGTTTTAAGCTGACAACTTTGTAGTCTTGTGTTTTAAGCCTCGTTAAATGTCGTTGATTAGTGTCTAAGCCTGAATCTAATGTGTTAGGTGTATTTAAGAAGTCGGAAGATGCGAGTGGTGTATCTGCTTAATACGGATTCCAGATGAGTACCGCTTTCCCATGAGTCTCAGTAGGTAAGCTGTCCGTTGTACATGTTGACATGTAATTGGTGTATGATTCATGAAAGATATAGTATGTTATGATAGAAACATACAGTGTGTTTATGAAAGAAAACGTAGACCGTGATAGAGATATACAGTATGCTATGAAAGAGTTGTACTCGCATGTTGTTTATCAGTATGAAAGAGAATACTTATGATAGAAACCATGTGGTAATTGTATGCTATGATAGAATTGTATTAGTATGTTTGTTTATCAACATGAAAGATATTAACTGGTGTGATTATATGCGCGCATGAAAGATATTTGTATTTGTTACCTTGTCCGGACATTGGGGGCTGTATAACAGTTCCCACCAAGAGTAGGGTCAGTCAGGTAGACGGGTGTTAATATCTGGCTGGGTTCCCAGTGTCCTGAGGGACGAACGGGGGAACTTAACGGTACTCAGGAGTATACACCTGGGTAAGGTTCTGCATACCACCGTTCCTTAATTTAACGGGGATCCTTGCTTAGGCAGGAACCAGTATGATAGACAGAATTGGTGCAATTGGTTGCAGCTGATTTCCCAGCTTGGATAGTTGAGCGGGGCTCGCTACCCTGCAATATACGACTCCTGCTGGTATGATTGGTGCGCCACAATGTGATAGGATAGCCTTGTGTGCTTTCCTGGTTTTCGACTGCATGCTTATTGATACTTATGTGAAATTTGTACTCACTAGCTAGTGTAGCTAACCGGTTCACGATTTACCCTTTTACAGGTAATGATTAGGCAGGCTGGTGAGACGGGTGCTTGTGGGTAATTGTATTTAACTCTTCTGGAACACTCTGGTGTTATTTATACCTGTGATCCGATGGTCGGTATATAGTATGGTAACACCGGTTTGTTTAGAGACTTGGCTTTTGATGTTTATATTCGCCAAGTCGGATAACAACACTTTATATTTTTATAACCAGGGTTTAGTTTCCGCTGCACGCCATTGGTAAGTATACTTAAAAAGCTTAAATTATTACTGATTTTAAGCTCGTGAAACCCGGTGTTACAATTAGGTATCAGAGCCTAAGTTTGAGGGAATCGGGCACTTGTAAAAGTATTTGATCTCAAACTCGGGCCCGACCATCGTTAAGTGTTCCTTGCGGGATGATTGGGGTTGAGAATGAGTGTTGTATGATTGTTATGTGTTGTGAACTAACTGGTGATGTTGATAGATTGAGAATAAGTCGCTTGTTACATACTTGTTCCTTTAACAGTAGTAGATTAACATGTCGAGTCAGCAAGCTAGTGTTGAACATAATGTCGGGCAAGTAAGGGATGAGATGGCTCGTCTCCGTATTGAGGTAGAAGATGTAGCTTCTAGTCGCCATTCTGAAGAACTGAGGTATAATCAAGAGAGAGAGGCTTATGTTCGACGTTTGGAAGTGGAGCTGCGAGTAACCAAAGAAATGTTGTTTCATTCGATAGAGAGGGAAGATGTTAAGTATGATGCTTTCCAGGATTTTAATTCTTGTGAACCTCCTAGTTTTAACGGTAGTGATGACCCTTCTGTTGCTACTCGCTGGCTTCGAGATATGGAGCGGATTTTTGAGTTATGCTACTGTGCACCGAAATATCGCGTGGAGTACGCGATACACATGTTGAAGGACAAGGCTACCTCATGGTGGAATGCTGTGGAAGCCTTTGTTAGTAAGAAAGTGTTGAGTACTTTGACTTGGGAACAATTTCGCGAGAAGTTGATGATAAAGTATTTCACTGATTTTGATGAAGAGTATATGGAGCGGGAAATTAATAAGCTCCAAAAAGGGAGGCAATCCATGAGAGATTTGATCTGTGCTTTTAAAGATAAAATGGAGTTTGTTCCACGGTTGCTGCCAAATGAAGATGATAAGATACAGAAATTTGCAAGCATGTTGCCGATCGGACATCGTGTCTGTGTTAAAACCGTTACTAGTTTGAAACAAGCCTTTCAGCTAGCACTGCAGATCGAAGAAAAGTGTCTTCACTATAAACGAATTCATGAAAATGAAAGTAAGAAAAGGAAGTCTTGGTCTCCCTCTAAACCTGGTCCTTCAAAAGGACAGCCCTCTGCGGTTGAGAAATCTAGTTCCTTTAAGAAGCCGAAGTTTGATGGTTCTTGGTGTCCAGGATGCCATGCTTATCATGTCGATGATTGTACTGAAGCCACTGTTAGATGTTATAAGTGCGGAGAATTAGGACACGTGGCGAGAATGTGTAAGTTTAAACGAGGTGTGTGCTACTGGTGCCGTAAACCGGGACATGAAGTTGTTGATTGTACAGTGGGTAAAAAGTGTGAAAGCTAGTGGAACGTCGTCTAGCCAGAAAATGTAGGCGTTTCTTATGACAAGGGAAGTTAGCTGGAGGAGTAGTTGTAAGTGTTTTCTTTAGTAGTTTTGTTGTAACTGTGTTAGTAAGTTCGCGAGTCAGAAATTTTGTTTGTAATGTTGTAAATTGGTGGTTTGTAAGATGTCGTAAGTATTTGTTCTATGTATACTGACTCGTTAAAAGTAAGGTTTGTTAATGTTAAGTAGTATCAGTTGTTGAATATGTTATTGAAGTTAAAATTGATATTGACGAGTTTAGATTATACCTCCACCTAAATTCGTGAAGATGATAAGAAAATGGTATTCGTATTGCCCTGTTGTCTAAAGGTGAAAGATAAGTTAAGAGGGAATACGTAATATCACGAATAATTGAAGTTGTTTATGGTATTGAGATTAAATCGGTAAAAACATAAGATGTAAGTAGTATAGTATTGTTTATGAAATCATATAAAGAAAATAGTTAATAATGAGACTGTTTTAGTTGTAAGTTGCGTTTTCTTAAGTTGTTGTTATTGTTGATGTGATTAGTTTCTTTACTTTTGTTAGATAGTATGTATTGTGAAGATTAAGAAAGAAATAAGAGACACTATCCGAGAAGAATTCGACGCATTGGGAGAAGAACCAAATGAGGGAAAGAAGAAAATGAAAATGCAAACCGAAACGGGAGGATCTCGACATAGAGTTGCGTGCGAGATATGTGGAAAGGGGTCAGGCTAGAGAGTGGTTAGGTAAATACTGTTATGAGTGTAGACAATATGAGCAAGACTTTTCGGAGTGTCCTAACTAGTGGGAAGTGTTGTGTAAGTTTTGAAAGGATAGTAGAGTTTTGATTAAGTAGGCAAGATTGAAGTGTCGTGTAACCTTGGAATAGTCGCATGTAGTTTATTGTAGTCAAGTGAAATGTGTATGAGTAAGATATGTGTACATATTATGTACTGTAACCTTACAGTTAGTAAAATGAATAGAGAATTGTGTTGTTAGTTTTAGTATCAAGTGCGGTTGTTGCTAAATGCAACATCATAGTTTGTATGAGAGGCATTGTCGTACTCCTACATGTTGGTTAGAGCACGGTAAAAAGCAGTTGCCAGACCTGAAATTGTGCAAATTACAGCTAATAAAGTGAAGATAGCACGGGAGAAGCTCAAAGTAGCCCGTGACAGACAGAAAGTATATGCAGATCCTAAACGCAGGCCAGTTGCATTCCAGGAGGGCGATCGGGTGTTCCTGAAAGTTTCTCCTTGGAAAGGTGTTATTCGTTTTGGTAGAAAGGGGAAGTTGAGTCCGAGATACATTGGTCCATTCCGAATCGTTCGCAAGGTAAATGATCAGACCGTTATGCTAGAGTTGCCTCCAGAGCTATCTGGAATTCACAACACGTTCAACGTGTGTTATCTGCGTAAGTGCAAGGTGGAGGAGGACCATATTCTTCCTCTGCAAGAATTGAAGGTTGACGCTTCAAAGCGTCTAGTCAAAGAATCTGTTGAGATACTTGGTTATAAAACCAAGAAGTTGCGTTGAAAGATGATTAAACTGGTGTTAGTTAAATGGAAGCATAACCTGGGTTCGAATATGACATGGGAGACGGAAGACGACATGAAATTTAGATACCCTCACTTGTTTGTAGACGATCAGATTCCGAGGACGGATTCTTCTTAAGGGGGGTAGATTTGTAACACCCCAAAATGGGGCCTAGTTGTAAACAGTTGTACATGTAGCTTTAATAGTTGTACTTTGATTTTAAGTGGTGTTTTGTTGCTAAATGTAGTATACATGTTGTTAAATGGTGTCTTACATGTTAATTGGTGTTCTAAACGTGAATTGTTGCTAATTGGTGTTAACTGGTGTTAATTGTAGATAAAAAAATGTGGTATTGTGAAAAGTGTCTTAAGTTGACCAAGTAGACAAACAGTTGAAAGGTTTTGGATAATGATTCCAAAAATATCTCCGTTAGTTGAAACGGATAAACCTAAGTTGTGATATAAGTTGAATAGGAGAATAAAATACCCACGTGGGGCATTTGACCAACCAAGGTCGGCATAAATCTATATGACTTATCTGTTAACACACAAAACACACACTACAAACACATACATACGTACGTAAAATCCTACACACACACATTTGGAAATTTTGGAACAAATCAAAGAAGGAGGTTAAGCTCAAGTGATTCCAATAGCTGATTCAAGCTTCAAGATCTGTTTCTGTAACCTATAACATCTGATTTGTAAGTTTTATTGTTCAAAACCTAGTTCTTGAGTTCATGTAGAGAAATGATCCATTTTGATGGATTCAAATGGGTAGTTGTGTTGTTTTTATGTCCAAATCATGTTAGAAGGTTTATATATATGCTAGATGTGTTGTATAAATGCTTAAATACGGATTCAAGCCGATTTTGGGTCAAAAATAGGGAGTTGCAGTGTCTGTTACGAACAGAGTAAGAACCCACTGTAATCGGGGTCCTTGCGATCGCATGGATGTCCTTGCGATCGCAAGCGTGTTTGATAAGCCTTGCGATCGCATAGTTGTCCTTTGTGGTCGCATGTGTGTGAGTTGTGCTTTGCGATCGCATGCATGGGTCATGCGATCGTAAGGAGGTCGTTGTCGTGGTTTACCGTCTAAGGACGAAGAAAAGATACTTGCGGTCGTAAGTACATAACTTGCGATCGTAAGCCCCCAAGATACCACCCTTGCAGTCGAAAGGCTATATTCTTGTGGTCGGAAGATGGGGTGGTTTGGGTAGGATCCTTGCGGTCACAAGGAAAACACTTGCGGTCGCAAGACGGGGTTAAAAGTGACACTTGCGGTAGCATGGCTATGCCTTGCGATCGCAAGCAGGGGTTTTAAGCTGACAACTTTGTAGTCTTGTGTTTTAAGCCTCGTTAAATGTCGTTGATTAGTGTCTAAGCCTGAATCTAATGTGTTAGGTGTATTTAAGAAGTCGGAAGACGCGAGTGGTGTATCTGCTTAATACGGATTCCAGATGAGTATCGCTTTCCCATGAGTCTCAGTAGGTAAGCTGTCCGTTGTACATGTTGACATGTAATTGGTGTATGATTCATGAAAGATATAGTATGTTATGATAGAAATATACAGTGTGTTTATGAAAGACAACGTAGACCGTGATAGAGATATACAGTATGCTATGAAAGAGTTGTACTCGCATGTTGTTTATCAGTATGAAAGAGAATACTTATGTTAGAAACCATGTGGTAATTGTATGCTATGATAGAATTGTATTAGTATGTTTGTTTATCAACATGAAAGATATTAACTAGTGTGATTATATGAGCGCATGAAAGATATTTGTATTTGTTACCTTGTCCGGACATTGGGGGCTGTATAACAGTTCCCACCAAGAGTAGGGTCAGTCACGTAGACGGGTGTTAATATCTGGCTGGGTTCCCAGTGTCCTGAGGGACGAACGGTGGAACTTAACGGTACTCAGGAGTATACACCTGGGTAAGGTTCTGCAGACCACCGTTCCTTAATTTAACGGGGATCCTTGCTTAGGCAGGAACCAGTATGATAGACAGAATTGGTGCAATTGGTTGCAGGTGATTTCCCAGCTAGGATAGTTGAGCGGGGCTCGCTACCCTGCAATATACGACTCCTGCTGGTACGATTGGTGCGCCACAATGTGATAGGATAGCCTTGTGTGCTTTCCTGGTTTTCGACTGCATGCTTATTGATACTTATGTGAAATCTGTACTCACTAGCTAGTGTAGCTAACCGGTTCACTATTTACCCTTTTACAGGTAATGATTAAGCAGCCTGGTGAGACGGGTGCTTGTGGGTAATTGTATTTAACTCTTCTGGAACACTCTGCTGTTATTTATACCTGTGATCCGATGTTCGGTATGTAGTATGGTAACACCGGTTTGTTTAGAGACTTGGCTTTTGATGTTTATATTCGCCAAGTCGGATAACAACACTTTATATTTTTATAACCAGTGTTTAGTTTCCGTTGCACGCCATTTGTAAGTATACTTAAAAAGCTTAAATTATTACTGATTTTAAGCTCGTGAAACCCGGTGTTATACGTTATGTCCATACAGAAATTAAAGAATGACGGAAAGAATAAAAATAATAATAACTCAGTATGTATATGATCCTTTAATTTTCTTTTGAATTCTTTTATTTACAAAAAATAATTGTAGAGTAAGAAGGAGAAAAGTTTTATTTTGGAAGATCAAGCTTGAATTCCTCTTCAGATTGTTCTTTCTTTGGCCTCTTCAGCTCAACTTGCTTCCAGTACTCATCTACAATGTCTACATTGGATTCATCTTTGTAATTAATGAAATGTATTAGAGTACGTAGATGTAAGAAGTCAACCTTTAAAAGTTCAGATACTCGTTGGAACATTATTTGATTAGCAGCATCCAAGAAGTAGAAACCTCTTGGTTCAGGAATGTTACGCCAACTTTAGGAATGTAATTACTTGGTAAAGAAGTGTCTATAACAATGCAGTTTGGTAGGTCACCAGTAGCCAGAAGATGTTCTATTTGCCTTTTGTTCTTATTGAAAGTCAGCTTCCTTCTGAAAGAAATTTGTTCTTTGAGTTTGGAGGATTTAGGTTCTTCAACAACTGAAGTATTGTCTTTGTAGAAACTGATAAGAAAGACATTTCAGAACTACTTTGTTTTCAGTAATTGTTTTCAACTTGATCATATAATTCATAATTTCTGCATTTCGCTGTATCCAAATTTCATAACAACTTGACCCAGTGTGGAATTATACCAGAGATCGTCGTTTTGTCTTTTCACATTGAGTATGATTCCTCTTATGCTTAGATTGAAGCCACAACTCTTTCTTTTTAGCCTTATCTTCCTGTTCCTTTTTCTCTTCCTCTATTCTTCTGAAAGTATCTGTTTGTGAGGATATTGGATATAGAGGAATATCCAAATCCTTTGTTTCTTAAGCGAGAAGATTGATAGCTTGAATGGTGTCATGCTCTTCTATCATCTACTTTCTTTGATAATCATCAAGCTAAATTTAATTATCAAGCACCAAATCTCTACCATACCGACCTTCATTGAGCAGATCATCAGGTGACAAAATTTGCTTCCTTTTGTCAAAGGGAGCTATCTTTGGAAGAGAAGTGTCTGCGGAAGGTTTGTTTTAGGTCTTTGAGAGGGCGTAGTTGGACCGAAAAAAATTACACTAGGTCTACGCCAAAACGAAGAGGGACCTTAGGTAATTATAGCAGAAGGTTAGGAGGTTATTGGTGCAACATGGGTTTCAGAAGAGGAGGGTTGAGGTAAGGAAGGAGTTTTTGTATTTGAGGAAGCGGCTGGCTGCTCATCAACTTCAGGTCGAGCTAGTTCAGCTGAGTCTCTTTCCTTCATAGCATCAACAATCCGTTGACTCTGAGAGGTGACAATATTTTGAATATTGATGTTTTCAAGTTCAAGCTTCTTGGAAGTATAGATTTGGGATTTCTTTTCAAATGCTAGCTTTTGTTTGATGGCACGACAAGTCCTGGACTCTTTCAGAAACTTCTATCCTTTAAAAGTGGAGGAGAATACAAAATCTTCTACTACTTGAGAAAAGTCAGTGATTTCTTTAGAGATGTTGGAGAAGGAGAATGCAAATTCATTCTTCAGACGTGTAATTGTGTCTTCTGAAAGATTGACAGCGGAATTTTTTTTCAATATCAGTTTTCAGGGAGTCGAAGGAAGAGGTGAGGGTTGAATTATTACAACTGAGGGTTTGCATAGATGAGTTAAATGACTGGGAAAGTGTTGGGGAGATAGAAATATCAAACCATAATCAAACCTGTCTATTATTTAAAATAGGATTTGATGCTAACAAAACCACATATTCAGTTTTGTACTTAGATAAGTGAAAAACATGTGTTGTTTTTCAAGTTAGACTTAAAGAATTTTCTAAGTAAGAAATGTCAGCTGAAGAACAAAAGCATAAGCTGAACACTGAGTATCAGCCAAAGGACCAGCTTCAAGAAGATCAGCCAAGAAGAAAAGACAAGTCTAGAAGCATCAGCTGAGCATCTACAAAGCATCAGCTGAGAGTTTAACACCATCAGTTGAGGGTTCTTTCAAGATCAGCTAAGCAGTCAAAGGATCAGCTGAGTCTACCACTCTGATCAGCTGATGCCTCCCATCCTTCAGATAAGCTATCTTTAACTTATCTAGTCTTTTCCTTATAAGCTTATCACTCTCAATGATCAGCTGAGCCCTTGGGATCTATTGATTATATAGGTTGATTAGCTTATGTAATATAACTCTAGTGTGTCTATTAGCTAAGCATTGATGAACAGCTGAGTATATGACAGTAGCTGAGTCTTTCATTTATCCTTAGCTGAGCAAAACTATGTTTGCAGTTCAGTGTCTATTAGCTGAGTCATTATACAGTACCTCAGTTAATAGTTTTTCATTGTAATATTTTCTTAAGTCAAAGGCAGAACATGTGTTGTTCTATTATGCCTTTAGATCTATCTTTGTAAAAGTATTAAACACTTTTTGGATCTGCAAAGAAACAAAAAATATTGATCTTGATCCTCTGGAAAAGGTGATAGATACTTTAGAAGAGAAGATCTCAAAGATATGTTTCAACAACTAAGTATGACTGGTAACTATATACTTGGTTAAGTCAAGTCTTCAGAAAGCATGGTGTTGTATAAAGTACAAGCATGGAAAGGAAGTTAACTCTTCCAAGACAAAAATGTAGTACTTTAATAATATAATAATAGATAGTGAGATTTGACTTTACTGAAAAGTACATTCACTTTATACATTTCCTGTAGAAAGTGAATTTTCTTTTCACCCACTAACTTTATCTATTATAATATTATTAAATCAAGTACCTTTGTCTCCTTCTCTACTCAATCGACCGGATACCATTTGCTTATATATACTCATGCATGGAAACATGCAAAGTATCGATCAGATCAGAGTTGAACACTGAAATCCAATAAGTTGAGAGAATAGAAGAGTTAGCATTTTATTTCTTCAGTGAAATCAAACTTGTTCATGTGTTGAACATCTTAGGCATTAATTGTTTAAGATTAGCTTTGTCTATGTGTTAGACAGTTAGTTGCCACCTTTATTGAACTTAGATTTTCCGCATCTAGTTCATGTAATTCTTGATTCACATTAATACGAATTATATAAAAGTATACTGTGTGTCTCTTAAAATTTAAAAAGCTAAAGTTTGTATTCAACCCCCCCTTCTACAAACATTTGTTGTTGTAGTATCCATTCGGGACCAACAACTGGTATCAGAGTAGGCTAGATAATTCATATCTAAGATCTGTTTTGCTTACTCTTCAACTGCTTCTACCCCACACTACAAAATGACCACTCATGTTGCTGCTTCTAACAGTCTCTCCAACAATGGCTCACTATCTAGGTGTCCAATGTTTGATGGTGAAAACTTTTCCCTCTAGAAGAGTAGAGTCAATCTTTACATGTCGAACCTTGATGATGTGATGCTACGAACTATCACAGAAGGCCCCTATGTTCCATCCTCCACTGTTCAAGTTACTCCTGCTACTGATGATACTCCTTCTGTGGAGAGGTTCATTGTTACGCCTAAAAACCAGTGGTCTGATGAAGACAAAAGGCTTGTAAATCTTAAAGTTAAAGCAAGAACAACCTTAGTATCTGCACTACCAAATGATATCTATCATCAAGTTCCTAATTGCAAATCTGCAAAAGAGATGTTAGATACTCTCACTGTGGCTTATGAAGGAACCGAAGAAGTGCAGGAGAACAAGAAAACACTTCTTGTTAGAGAGTATGAGTTCCTTGCTCATAAATATGAAAGTCTTACCCAGACCTACACCAGGTTCAACCGCCTTATTAATGACTTAAGAAGGGCAGATGTTCCCAAGAGCAACAAGGAGCTTGTAAACAAGTTTCTAGACTCTCTCCCAGAATCTTGGGATCATTTCATCACTGTGTTGAAACATGGTGAGAATATCAAGGGTCTTTCATTGGTTAGTTTGTATGGAAACCTCATGAATCATGAAAAATCAGTGAAGCAAAGGAAGCTCTCTACAAAGGAGATGAAAGAGGCTGCTAAGACTCCTTCAACTGCTCTTGTGTCTAAGGATACAAGACCCCAAAGTTTTGCAGCTGTGGTAGATGATTTCAGTAAGGATGAGGATGTGGAAGAGTCTTTTGATGAAGAAGAGCAAGTGGCTATTGGGGATGAAGATTTAGAGGACATGTACAACATTGAAGCTGCTTTAGAGCAGGCTGTCATGTTGGTTAAAAGGTTCAAACCTTTCCTTAAGGGAAAGGGTGTCAAGAAGTTTGGGAAGAGACCTTTCAAGGGTGAAAAAGCCAAGTACAAATCAAAGGCTGCTGAAGGGTGCTTCTCTTGTGGCAAGACTGGTCATTTTTCCAGTGAATGTAAGTCCAAAGGAAGCTCAAGTTTCAAGGGTCCCTCAAACTCAGACAACAAGGTAGATTATGAAGCTAAGTATAAGAAGCTTCTTGCTGCTGTTCTTGACAAGAAGAAGAAGAAAGCCCAGAACAAAGTGTTGGTGGCTGAAGAAGAAGATTGGGCTGAGGAAGATCTCTCAAGTGATGAAGATGAGGTCCTCACTGATCAGCTCAGATTGATGGCCAATACTGAAAGTACAAGTTCTTTTGAAGAGGACATGAAAAAGGCTGTCAAAGCTTGTACTTCTCCTGACTGGGATCCTTCTTCAATGTATCAGGTTGGAAAATTTATTACTTATAATGATAATAAAAAGAACACTATGTTTCATTATCTGTGTGTTGAGTTTTAGTCAAATATTTAAAGTGAAACGAAGCTAAAAATAGAAATAGAATCACTAAAAGAAAAGTTAATTCTTAAAGATGAGAAACTGAAACAGATTTGAAAACTGGAAGATGATTTAGCTAATCAAAAGATGATTAATCAGATCTTGGTAAAAGAAACCAATGAAGCAACCATAATGTTTATTGACCTACAAAAAGTAGTTAAATCTTGGTGTGTTTCCACTGAAAAGACCCCTCAGTGTGTCAAAGAGCAGATTCCAAAACAAGTTCAAGCTATTATTGATGGAAACTATTCCCAAGCTGCTAATTGTGTGGATTTTAGCAAGGACATAAATATCTTAGAAAAGGCTGACATTTTACCTCTTACTTTTCAAAAGATTGTAAAAGGAAAAAGTATTATCACCAACAAATTTGTCAAAAGTAAAAGTTCTCAGCTAAAAGACTTAACTACTCCAAAAGAAGATTCAACTTCTATTGTTTTTCCAGAAAGTGAAAGTACTAAAAATTTAATGTCAAAGGAAGCAAGTAAAGGAATGAAATCATTTGTTGATACCAAAGAGACATTATGTGGTCAAACCTTAAACGCTGATGCATTGAATTTAAGTACTCAGCTGACTAACATTTCATTAGCTAATGCTCCTACAGTAGATGATAAATGCTCAGTTGATGGCCTGTCAGCAGATCATGGATCCTTTTCAAATTGCTCGGCTGATCAAGGATCACTTCAAACTGTAACACTGTACTTTTTAATATAAACATAATACTGCGTGCAGAAGCTAATTACATATAATTACATTACGATAAAAAGATATTTACAATACTTTTCTGGTTTTACATTTACAAAATGTCACTATAGTGTTAATTACAAAATCAGGCTCTTTACAAAATATAGACATCAGAGTAGTGGTCTGTCCATGATCCCAGCCATCATTTTTTAGAAACTTACCACTGAGGATCTGCAAAATAAACTAGTGGGGAATTAGCACAAAGCTAAGTGAGAGAACAGATATCTAAACATATACAAGGCAAACATGCCAAAACACAAAGCTCATAATCCCAAGAGAACCGGTGGTGTTGCAAGCACCTACAACCAAGGTCGGCCAAAACCAAGGTTTACCGATAGCCCTGCTAACATGGACAACAGTACTAGCACCTTTAAATACAACAAATGCATGTCAAGATCTAATACTGTAAATCCCTAAGCAACAGGCCCAGCCGAAATTCCATGACGCTGATCACCGAAACAACATGTATACATATTAAACAATACATACAGTCCAATGAGCATAGTTACAATCAGGATATCATATCCTGTATATCCGAAGATATAAATCCACTCACCACAGTCTGCACAGCTGTAGTATACTCAGGTGACTAACTCACCGAGTCTTCTCAGCTCCTGAGAAAATGTAAACATAAGTCAGTATATAATCCATAATACTGATTCACAATAAGTAATACACTTATTCATACATTACAGGTATACATACATATCACATATACATAGATATATAAAAATTCCGTATGTCATAATCTGAATTGTTGATGAAATCCCAAGTCATTTTCCAAAACCGTATAAGGCTTCATGCAGTTTCCTGATCATTCGGTTTTATCATCATAAGTCCAAATCCGAATAAAGTGTTAGGGAAATGTTTAAGTCTCAAATCTCGGATGTACCATAAGGGATTATCATAATTCCGGATCCAAGTCACAATCTCGGATAAGCAAAGGCTGAGTATTCGGTTTCCGGATCCAACCACTAATTCCGAATAAGCAAAGGAAATTCCATGCGGTATTATAAAAATTCCGGATGTCATGCGACTTCTCAAAAACGGATAGGTCATAAGTCCCTAATTCCGTATAAGTTCATAATTCCGGATGTTAAGGAAATATCATTCGGTTTTCATTAATCCCGCATCACATGCGGTTTCCTCGAATTCCGGATGTCCATTCGGTTTTCTCCAAGTGTTAGGCAAATAATTATATTTTATTCGGTTTTGGTCCAAATCCCGTATAACACATACGGTTTCTTCAAATTCCTAATATTGTTCATACGGTATTCATATAATCCCGGATAGTTCATGCGGTATTCTTAATTTCCGGATGATTCAAAGTCCCAAACCCAGATAATTTAAATGTTCTTGAACAGTTTTCATTCTATCTTTAATTCTAAGCTGTTTATATACATGCATGATGATATATGTTTCCAGAATACATTATAAACATATAATATACATGAATCCACATAAATTTCTAACATGCATTCATCATAACCTCAACAATCAAGAAACATACGGTTTTGCATATAAATTCCATAAAACCGAATATACACAAAAATTCTAAATCGTTTAAGCTAACCTTCCGGACCAGTTATAGCATAATTCAGTTCAACAATTCAAATTGTAAATATGAAGTTGAATTCCTTTTTGTTCTTCCTCTCTTCCTTTCTCAGCCGAACACACACAAATCACACACACTCTCTTGTTAATTTTGCATGTAATGGAAGATAATGGTGGTATTGTGTGGTTATGTGTCCAACATAGGACACCTCATGGTTCCACTAAGTTAATTATTTAACTAATTAACAATTTTATAAATTATAATTAGTATACTATAAATCAAATTAAGCACAAAATAATCACAGTTAATCATTTAATTATAATTAACACATAATAATAATGAAACCCACATAAGCAAATATAAATCTCATGATTAGTAAACTAATTACCTTATTAATTCTAGGCCGGCTGAGGGGGTGTTACAAATCTCTCACCCTTAAGAAGATTCTATTTTCGGAATCTCATCGCTCTCGAATAGGGAATGATAACGGTTCCTCATATCCGCTTAGGTCTCCCAGGTCAAGTTAGAGCCCATACTATGCTTCAACTTAACCAAGACCATCGGTTTTTGTTTGTTTCTCAGCTTAGTTACCTTACGATCGAGTAACTCAACTGGTTCCTCAACAAGCTTCTGTGTCAAATCCACACGTCAATCTTGTATTGGAAGAACCTGTGTCTGATCCTCTACATTACACTTTTTCAGATAACACACGTTGAAAGTATCATGAATACCGGCTAACTCAACTGGAAGGTCTAAGGCAACTGTCTGATCGTTTACCACTCGCCTAATTCGGATAGGACCAATTTAACGGGGAGCTAACTTCGTGCGTTTCCCAAAACGAATAACGCCCTTCTACGGAGATACCTTTAGGTAAACCTTTTCCCCTTCAACAAAAGATACTGGTCGATGACACGGATCTGCATACATTGTCTGTCTATCCCTGGTAGATTTTAACTTTTCTCTGGCAATTGCTACCTTATCAGTTGTCATCTGTACTATATCTGGCCCTGCGAATTGCTTTTCCCCTGCTTCTAACCAACAAGTCGGAGTTCTACAGGGACGCCCATATAACATCTCATACGGTGACATACCAATACTGGAGTGATAAGAGTTGTTGTAAGAAAATTCAATCAATGGCAGATGTGAATCTCATGAACCCCCAAACTCTAACATACATGCACGAAGCATATCTTCTAAAGTATGAATAGTTCTTTCTGATTGACCATCTGTCTGTGGGTGATAAGCTGTACTCAAATTGACTCGGGATCCTAACTTTTGTTGTAATCTGTCCTAGAAGTTAGACACAAATCTTGAATCCCGATCTGAAACAATGGAAAGGGGAACTCCATGTCTAGACACTATTTCGTCAATGTATAACTGTGCTAACTTACTCAACGATACAGTTTCAGCAGTAGCAAGGAAGTGAGCACTCTTGGTTAATCTGTCTACTATAACCCAAATCATATCGTGACCTTTCTGAGTTCGTGGAAGTTTAGTTACAAAATCCATCATCATATGATCCCACTTCCACTTGAGTATTTCCAATTGTTTCAAAGATCCGTACAGTTTCTGATGTTCGGCTTTAACTTGTGCACAAATGTGACATGTTTCAACAAAACGAGCAATATCCAGTTTCATTGTCGGCCACCAGTAAAGAGTTATTAAATCCTGATACATTTTCGTACTACCCGGATGTATTGACAATCTTGACTTGTGAGCTTCATTTGAGATCAACTCCCTCAAATTACCGAACTTTGGCACCCAAACACGTTTATGATATACCTTCAAACCACGTGTATCAACAGTCAGCTCGTGTTGTCATTTAACCATCAATTCATCCTTCAAGTTTTCATCCTTCAAGGCCTCAAGTTGAGTGGCTAAAAGTTGATCCACTAAATCTGATTTAATTTCCAATCGCACAAAACTCACTGTTTCCGAGGATCCCTTTCGACTAAGTGCATCCGTAACTACATTAGCTTTACCCGGATGATATTAAATATCGCAATCATAGTCTTTGATCAATTCCAACCAACGGCGTTGTCTCATGTTTAATTCCTTCTGAGTAAAAACATACTGTAGACTTTTATGATCTGTGCAAATCGTACAATTGGTTCAGTACATATAATGTCTCCACAGTTTCAACGCAAATACCACAACAGCAAACTCTAAATCATGAGTAGGTAATTTCGTTCATTAGGTTTCAACTGTCTCGAAGCGTAAGCTATCACTTTACCCCTCTACATCAGAACACATCCCAACCCAGCGTGAGAGGCATCACAGTAAACCACAAAGTCTTCTGAACCCTCAGGCAACGAAAGAATAGGTGCTTGACACAACAGTTGTTTCAAATTCTGGAAAGCATTCTCTTGAGTCGTACCACACTAAAACTGAACATCCTTTCAGGTTAGCTTTGTCAACGGACCGGCAAGTTTAGGAAAATCCTTGATAAACCGTCGGTAATAACCTGCTAATCCCAGAAAACTTTTGATTTCTGTCGGCGTTTTCGGAGCATTCCAGTTCATCACCACTTCTATCTTAGACGGATCCACTTTAATACCATCTTGGCAAATTACATGCCCTAAAAATTGAACTTCGCGTAACCAAAATTCACATTTTGAGAACTTAGCATATAATTTGTTTTCCTTTAAAATCTCCAAAACCTGTCTTAAATGTATATTGTATTCATCCTCCGTTTTATAATACACCAAAATGTCGTCGATAAACACAATTACAAATTTGTCTAAAAATGGTCGTTAGACACGGTTCATCAAATCCATAAATACAGCAGGAGCATTCGTCAAACCAAACGGCATCACCAGGAATTCATAATGGCCATACCGTGTACGAAAATCCGTCTTCGATATATCCTATTCAGCTACTCTAACTTGGTGGTATCCCGATCTCAAATCGATCTTTGAAAAGTAGGAAGCCCTTGTAGCTGATCAAACAAATCTTCAATTCTAGGCAACGGATACTTATTCTTGATGGTTCTCTTATTCAATTCTCTGTAATCGATACACATTCGAAGGGTTCCATCTTTCTTCTTCACAAACAACACAGGTGCAACCCAAGGCGAAGAACTCGGTCGAATGAATCCTTTGTCTAGCAGTTCCTATATCTAAGTCATTATCACACGAATCTCTAAAGGAGCTAGACGATACGGAGTTTTCGCAATAGGTGTAGTGCTAGGTATCAAATCAATCTTATACTCTACCTCTCGAATAGGTGGCAACCCTGGTAGATCATCTAGGAATACTTCCGGATATTCTGACACAACTCGAACATCGGTGACTGGTTTCTTCTCCTTCTTCGTATCATTTGCATAAGCCAAGTATGACGTGCACCCTTTGGCTAGAGATTTTCTAGCCTTCATAAACGAGATGATAAGAAGAGAAGATTGAGCTCTATCCCCACGAGCCACAACATGTGACCCATTAGCTAAGGGAAGAGTAATGAGTTTCTTATGGCATTGAATACTAGCTTTGTGGTGACTTAACCAATCCATGCCTAGTACTAAGTCAAACCCCGGTATAGGCATTAACAAACAGTCCACAGGAAAGCTAGTACCGTCTATATCTATTTGCACTCCAGTCATTGATGTGGTAACAGGCATTATTTTACCATCGGCTATCTCTACTTCTAAAGGAGTAGTAATCACAGCAGGTAATTTCAGTTTATCACATAGGGTTACAGATATAAATGACCTATTTGCACCAGAGTTAAATAACACACGGGTAGGCACAGAGTTTATTAAAAACATACCCGTGATCACATCATTGTTCCCAGCATCTTCACTAACCATAATCTTGAACGCTCTCCCTTCCGCAGAAGGAGCAGCCTTTCGCTTCTGACCTGCAGAAGATGATCCCCCGACATTGGCTACCCCTTGCCCTGTCCCCGTTGACTTCTGCTTTGTTCACGCTCCAGCTCGATGACCCTCTTCAAAAAAGTTCCAACAAACATTTACCTTGAACCTACAAGAAGACGGTTCGTGACTAATCTCACCTCATCTTACGCACCGTTGAGTCTGTGGTGTGCATGGTCCTGTGTGACGAGACTTACAAGTTACACACCACTGTTTACCCTGATTCGACCCCAAACCCTTGGATTTCTGATCACCTCGGTTCTGATTGTTCTGCCATTTGCCTTTACCCTGATTTCCACTTAGGTTCCCACCGGACTTGTGAGATAATCCCTTTTCACGGTTCATCTTCTCTCTAGCTCTCAAATCCCTCTCAGCAACTCTAGCTATTGTGAATGATTGAACCAACGATGTTGCCATACGGGTGTTACCCCGATATTCAGGTAATAAAGCTTGAACAAAGTGTTCAATTTGTGCAGGTTCATCAGGCACCTACTGCTTCGCAAACCTCAAAGTCTCATTGAACTTAGTGATCAATTCATCCAAGGACATCTTATCATTCTGAGCTAAGTCCATGAATTCTCGCTTCACCTTTGCCAGATCAAAAGCGTTACAGAAATGTTCATAAAACTTACTCTGAAATTGTTCCCATGTCACAGAGTTCAAAGTTTCCCTAGATAGATGTACCGTTAAAGAATCCCACAAAGTTGCAGCTTGACCCTTTAACCTTCGTGTAGGAAACTTTACTCTCTCGGATTCCTCACAGTTACAGGCATCCAATGCCTTAACTGTTTCCCTTAACTAGCTCAATGTAACATCAGGATCGGAGTTTCCAGAATACTCCGGGGGTTGACAATCCATGAAATCCTTGTATGACATTTAGGCTTAAAACCTCCCTGATGTGGATACCATGGAATAAAGAAGTTCTGTTGCTGTGGTTGATGTGATTGTTAAGGCTGTGTCACTTGTGGAATGGACACATATTGTAAAGTTCCAAAAGGTGTTGACACCGTGCTAAAAGGAGAGGCAGTGTAAATAGGAGGTGGTATGGGTTGAGTAAATACAGTTGTTTCTCTAGGCATGTGAATTGTTTGGGTTTGTTGGGAAGACTGTGATTGTTATTGCTGCTGCTCTAACTGCTATATTCTATCCCTTAAAGTCTGCAGTGTATCCTCCAACTGTGGCACATAGTCTTGCTGATCCGACTCACCATTGTCAGAAGTACCCGCTCGGTGGTGCTGTTCATTTGCTGCAGTGGAGGATTGGTTGTTGTTTCTCGTGGGGATGCAGGGGTAGTTATCTGGTTCACGTTGTCAGCTATATTTTGTCTCATACACTACATCTCACCAGTTGTTAGATTTAATCCGTTAGTATAATCACACTAACTACCCCCAAAGCTACACTACCAATTACCCACCCTGGGAATACTGGACTGACCAGAGCCTTGGTTCGAGTGTTGCACGAAATCACCAATGAAAATCCTCAAACCAGTGCTCTGATACCAATTTGTAACAATGTACTTTTTAATATAAACATAATACTGCGTGCGGAAGCTAATTACATATAATTACATTAAGATAAAAAGATAATTACAATACTTGTCTGGTTATACATTTACAAAATGTCATTACAGTGTTAGTTACAAAATCAGGCTCTTTACAAAATATAGACATCAGAGTAGTGGTCTGTCCATTATCCCAGCCATCATCTTTTAGAAACTTACCACTGAGGATCTGCAAAATAAACTAGTGGGGAATTAGCACAAAGCTAAGTGAGGGAACAGATATCTAAACATATACAAGGCAAACATGCCAAAACACAAAGCTCATAATCCTAAAAGAACCGGCGGTGTTGCAAGCACCTACAACCAAGGTCGGCCAAAACCAAGGTTTACTGATAGCCCTTCTAACATGGACAACAGTACTAGCACCCTTAAATACAACAAATGCATGTCAAGATCTAATACTGTAAATCCCTAAGCAACAGGGCCAGCTGAAATTCCATGACGCTGATCTCCAAAACAACATGTATACATATTAAACAAGACATACAGTCCAATGAGCATAGTTACAATCAGGATATCATATCCTGTATATCCGAAGATATAAATCCACTCACCATAGTCCGCACAGCTGTAGTATACTCAGGTGACTAATTCACCGAGTCTTCTCAGTTCTTGAGAAATGTAACACCCCAAAATGGGGTCTAGCTATAAACTATTGTACATGTAGCTTTGATAGTTGTACGTTAACTTTAATTGGTGTTTTGTTGTTAACTGTAGTATAATTGTTGTTAAATTGTGCTTTATGTGTTAATTGATGTTTTAAACGTGAAATGGTGTTAATTGGTGTTAATTGTGGATTAAAATGTGGTTTCGTGTAAAGTGTCATAAGTTGACCAAGTCGGTGTTTTATTAAACGGTTTTAGATAATGGTTCCAAAAATATCTCCGTTAGTTGAAACGGATAAACCTAAGTTGTGTTTTAAGTTGAATAGGGGACCAAAATACCCGTGACGGGTATTTGACCAACCAAGGTCGGTCCTTGGCTATATCTTGTTGTTTCACAGGAACCAAAACACCCACAAACACATATACACATACATACGTATGTAATAACGTACACACACAAATCCTTGTTCTTTTGGAGATAAAATTCGAGAAGCAATCTGTTGTTTGAAGTTTCCTTAGCTGATTTCAGAAGCAACTCCCCCGTACTCATCTGATTTGTAAGTGATTTCGAAGCTTGAAACCTATTTCTTGGTATTCATATGTGTGTGGTGTCAAATTGAAGGTTTAGATGTGTTGTGGTATTGATTTCGTGTCCATAGCGTCTTAGTAAGTTTGTATATATGTTAGAAATGTTGTATAAACACTTGAATACGGATTCAAGTTGATTTTGAAGTAAAAAACCCGTGAAACAGTCGCTGTGTTTGAACAGACCAAGAACATACTGTGAATGTATTCCTTGCGGTCGCAGGAGAAATGCCATGCGGTCGCAAGGGGGTCTTAAGTCCTTACGGTCGCAGGCATGGGGTCTTGCGGTCGTAGGGGTTGTTGTGATGGTTTACCACCTACGGGTGATGGAATGAAGCTTATGGGCATAGGTACATAACCTACGGCCGTAGCTACCCAAAAAATAACCCTTACGGTCGTAGGGATAAACCTTTACGGCCGTAGGAGTGGGTTTTTGGGCAGGGCCCTTGCGGTCGCATGGAAATCCCTTGCGATCGCATGGTGATGCCTTGCGATCGCATGGGGGTGCCTTACGATCGCATGATGTACTGTTGTGTTGACAACCATGTAGTCTTGTGTTTTAAGCCTCGTTAATTGTCGTTGATTGGTGTCTAAGCCTAAACCTAATGTGTTAGGTGATTCGTACGACTCTGTGTGTTCTTGTGATTCCCGATTTCATATCTGCCTACTGTAATCTCGAGGTGAGTACCGGTTTCCCATGTGTCTTAGTAGGTAAGTTATCTGTTGTATATGTTGACACGTGATTGGTGTATTGATACGTGAGACACGAGGTATGCTATGATAGAGTTATACACGCATGCTTGTTTATAAGTACGAAAGACATTGCTGTAATTTTATGCGCGCATGAACTGGATCCTAATCGGATCAGCTATTTGTTTATGAGATTCTGTCCGGACACTGACGGGTGAACAACTGAGGTCAGTCAGGTAGATGGGTGATAAAATCTGGCTGGGTTCCCAGGGTCCTTAGGGACTATGAATTCTACTCAGGAGTATACGCCTGGGTATGGCTCTGTAGGCCACCGTTACTCTATGGAATTGGGTTCTTCGCTTCGGCTGGAACCATCATGATAGATAGAGTGTACCATTTGGACTGCTTTTCACTCCCCCACTGGTGCAATTGGTTGCGGCTGATTCCCCGGCTTGGGTTGTTGAGCGGGGCTAGCTACCCTGTTAGATACGACTCCTGCTGACATGATTGGCTCGCCGCAAGATGATATGATAGCCCTGTGTACTATTCCTTTATGTGATAGTCTGCTTATTGATGCTTATGTGTAATTGGTGCTCACTAGCTATTTGTAGCTAACGGTGCAAGATTTCCCTTTTTCGCAGGTTGATGCTAGAGGCCTGGTGACGCGGGAACTGTTGGTAGTTTTTGTTGTAATTGACCTTTTGGGAACACGTTTGTTGTACATATGGATCCGATGGTCGGAACTAGTAGGTAACGCTTGTAGATTTTGAACTTGGCTTATTCTTTTGATGTAATTAAATAGCCGAGTCAGTTAACGTTGCTTTTGTAAATGGCGTTTAACTCCGCTGCACGCTTTTGATAATAGTAGTTAAAAAAAAGTTTAAATTAACTCTAATTTTTAAGCTTGTTAGAGGTGGTGTTACAATTAGGTATCAGAGCCTAAGTTTGAGAAATTGGGTACTCGTTGAGGTATTCAATCTCAAGCTCGGACCCAACCATCGTTAAGTGTTCCTATCGGGGTAATTGGGGCTGAGTGTGAGCGTTATATGTTTACTGCTCAATGTGAACTAACTTGTGTGTTAGTAATTATCGAATAAATGGTATACTAACTGTGGTCTACGTTTGAATAGTAAGTTGATTAGAAATGGCTGAACGTAGAGCTACGACTGTAGAGGCTCTTAAACAAATGGAGGATGAGGCCTCAAGTGTACGTCGGGAAGCTGAGGACTAGGCTTCTCGGTATAACACCGAGCCTCTTAGATACGATCAAGATCAGGCGGCGTATGTTAGACTACTTGAGGAGGAGCTCCGACTGACGAGGGAGCTGCTACAGAACGCGATGGCGGGAAAGAAGCAAGAGAAGTGTTCCTATAAGAAGTTTATGTCTTACGAGGGAGCTGTATCTTTCTGTGATAAACTGCAAATGACTGTATCTGTATTATCTGAGCCACTAAGAGTAGAGACTGCTAGTGGTAAAGTATTTCCAGTTGTAGATAATGTTCCTCAAGCGGTTATTGATATCGACGGGAGTAGTTTTCCTGTTTCTCATCTTCTAATGCCGATTGCGGGATTCGATGTTGTAATTGGGATGGATTGGCTTAGCAAGCTGAACGCTGAGATTTTTTGTTCCAAGAAGTTGATCAAAGTTCCTTTACCTGACGGGTCATATGCTGTGGCTCGTGGCGAAAGATGAAAGTCAGATATTCCTATCATTTCTCTGATGAAAAGCAAGGAAGTCGGTTTCGAAAGGCTGCGATTGTTATTTAGCCCATGTGATTGACTTGAAATTAGAGAAACGTGTTGTTAGTGATATTCCGGTGGTGACCGATTATCCAGAGGTATTTCCTGATGAGTTGCCTGGGTTACCGCCAGTTAGAGATGTTGAATATCGTATTGATCTTTTTCCGGGGGCTACCCCTGTGGCTAAAGCTCCATATTGTCTTGCTCTTTCCGAGGTTTGCGAGATGATGACACAAATTTAGGAGTTGCTTGACAAAGGCTTTATTCGCCCGAGTTCTTCTCCTTGGGGTGCTCCAGTATTGTTCGTGAAAAAGAACGATGGAACAACGAGAATGTGCATTGATTACCGGGAGCTGAATAAGTGAACGGTAAAGAATAAGTTTTCTCTGCCATGGATAGATGAATTGTTTGATCAATTGCAGGGAGCGAATTGCTTCTCAAAGATTGATCTACGGTCTGGATATCACCAAGTGTTGGTTGCCAATGAAGACGTTCGAAAGACGGCTTTCCGTACTCGTTATGGTCATTATGAGTTTTTGGTGATGCCTTTCGGTTTAACCAATGCTCCTGCTGTTTTCTTGGACCTGATAAATCGTGTTTGTCGTCCTTTTCTTGATAAATCGGTGATTGTGTTTATTGACGATATTCTTATTTACTCTAAGACTGAAGCTGAACATGGGTCGCATTTGCAAGAGGTTCTCGAAGTGTGAATTCTAATTGCGAGAAGTCTATTTTCTTGGCCATGTGATCTGCAGTGATGGCGTGAAAGTTGACCCGGCGAAAGTCGAAGCGGTTATGAATCGGGGAGTTCCTCGAACTCCTTCTGAAGTTACTAGTTTTCTCGGCTTAGCTGGTTACTATCTGCGGTTTATCCGCGATTTTTCTAAACTTGCGGGTCCTTTAACTAAACTAACTCGCAAATATGTTGCTTTTGTTTGGGCAGAAGCTCAAGAACAAGCGTTTTGAATCGCTGAAACGGCTACTGTACGAAGCTCCAATAGTTTCCTTGCCAGAGGGATCTGAAGATTTCATTGTGTACTGTGATGCTTCGTATTCTAGATTGGGGTGTGTATTGATGAAGCACGATAAAGTAATTGCCTACGATTTATGGCAATTGAAACCTCATGAAGGCAACTATCCGACTCATGATCTTGAGTTGGCAGCGGTGGTGTTCGCGTTGAAATTGTGGACACACTATCTCTATGGCACCAAATGTGTGGTCTGTACTGATCACAAGAGCCTACAATACGTTTTCACGCAGAAAGAACTCAATATGAGACAACGCCGATGGCTCGAGTTGATAAAAGACTATGATTGTGAAATTTGCTACCATCCTGGTAAGGCCAACGTAGTGGCGGATGCTTTGAGTCGCAAAAGCTCATCTGTAGATGCGAAGTTTATGAAACTCACTGTGGTTCCTGATATCATTGCTCTATTGAAGGAAGCACAACAAGTGGCATTGCAAGATGATAATATGAAAGCAGAAACGATGAAAAAGCTGAAAGATCAACTTGTTGATGATACTCGCGGGCTAAAGACTTTTCAGTCTCGCGTATGGGTGCCGCTCTATGGTGGAAATCGTGAGTTGATACTGCAGGAAGCTCACAAGTCTAGGCTGTCGGTTCATCCGGGCAGCACAAAGATGTATCATGACTTGAAGGCATTACACTGGTGGCCTACTTTAGAACGAGACATTGCTTCCTTCATGGAGAAATGTCAGATCTGCGCGCAAGTTAAGACATAACATCAGAAGCCTTATGGTAGTCTGCAGCAACCCGAGATCCCTGAGTGGAAGTGGGATCACATTACGATGGATTCTGTGACAAAGTTGCCAAAAACCCTCAGAGGTCATGACGCTATTTGGGTCATTGTCGACCGGTTGACGAAGAGCGCTCTGTTGGGAAGATGATCTCATTATTTTGGATTTGATGAGACAAAGTTAAGTTTGTAAGATGTGTTCTACATACAACTTAAACAGAATTATGAAGCTTAGTCAGACTGAACACTTATAGTGATTCAGACTGAGTATAAGCTGAATATAAGCTGAGCATATGTTCGATCAACTTAGACTATATCTTAGTAAGATTATCAATATGTTTGATAAGCTGTGTGCGTAAATTAAGATATATATATTGAGTTTCAGCTTGATGAGTTTCAAGCTGAGCGACTCAGCGTGAAGACTGAGTCAGCTCAATAGAGTTACCAAATATGTTTTAGTAAATTCTTTAGACTTCTAAGGATGAGTTAACAATTATACATGTTAGTTCATGTTTGAATTCGGGTTTGTTCTTGACGAACTCAACTTGATGAGTTTCAAGCTGAGTAACTCAGCCTGACTAAAGAAGTCAGTTTAAAAGAATTTAAATGTGTTTTTAAATTCTGTTTTAATTCTCTATATCTACGGAAAGGATAAGAAGACTTCAGAATCAAGATTGAAGATTGAAGACTCAAGATAAGAAGATTCAAGATTCAAGATTCCGAGTTATCCGATAGTTAGTTAGCAAATTAGGATTAGTCCAGTTTGTTAGGAACCGTAGGAACAGGATTATAAATACTTATCATCCTGATAAGTTTAGAGGTACGACTACCACTTAGATACGAAAACAACTAAGTGTTGTAGAGCCAAAACCTCACCTCACTGTATGAGTTACGATTCTTGAATCTCTGCCCCCAAAGATCATACAGTTATATGAACTAAGTGGGTCTATAGAAATAAAATGGACAAGGATGGAGTGATAGTTAGGAACAAAGCCAGGCTGGTAAGACAAGGGTATAAGCAAGAAGAAGTAATCGATTATGATGAGACCTTTGCCCCTGTTGCTAGAATTGAAGCCTTAAGGCTGTTCTTAGCTTATGCAGCATATAAAGAATTGAAAGTCTATCAAATGGATGTGAAGAGTGCCTTCCTAAATGGAAAACTTCAGGAGGAAGTCTATGTGAAACAACTTCCTAGCTTTGTAAGTTCAAAGTTTCCATATCATGTCTATAAGTTAGACAAGGCTTTGTATAGTCTTAAACAAGCTCCCAGAGCTTGGTAAGATACTCTGTCAACTTATCTACTATCAATGGATTTCACTAGAGGTAGTATAGATAAGATACTCTTTATTAGAAAGAGTACAGGACAGGTGATTCTTGTACAAATCTATGTGGATGACATTATCTTTGGCTCTACAAATGAATCTCTGTGTGAGTGGTTTTCCAAAATATTGTTACAAAAGTACAAGATGAGTACGATGGGTGAGATGACTTACTTCCTAGGTCTAAAAATTCAACAAAAGCCTGATGGAATATTCATCAATCAAAGCAAGTATGTTCTTGATTTGATAAAGAAATATGGTTTTGATTCAAGTTCAACCATGAAAACACCCATGTCACCAGCTGTCAAGCTGTGTAAAGATTCAGATGGTAAGTGTTGGGAAAATGATCTCATCAGTTAAGATTTGATGAGACAAAGTTAAGTTTGTAAGATGAGTTCTACATATAACTTAAACAGAATCATGAAGCTTAGTCAGACTGAAAACTTATAGTGATTCAGACTGAGTATAAGCTGAATATAAACTGAGCGTATGTTCGACCAGTTTATATTATACCTTAGTTAAATTATTAATGTGTTTTATAATCTGTGTATGTCACATAAGGTATATATCGAGTATTCAGCTTGATGTGTTTCAAGCTGAGTGACTCATCTTAGAAGCAGAGTCAGCTCGACAGAGTTAATAAATATGTTTTATTTAACTCTTTGGACTTCTAAGGATGAGTTAATAATTATACATGTTAGTTCATGTTTGAATTCGGGTTTGTTCTTGAAGAACTCAGCTTGATGAGTTTCAAGCTGAGTAACTCAGCCTGAATAAAGAAGTCAGTCTAAGTGAATTTAAATGTGTTTTAAATTCTGTTTTAACTCTCTATATCTACGGCGCGGATAAGAAGACTCCAGAATCAAGATTGAAGATTGAAGACTCAAGATAAGAAGATTCAAGATTCAAGATTCCGAGTTATCCGATAGTTAGTTAGCAAATTAGGATTAGTCTAGTTTGTTAGGAACCGTAGCAACAGGATTATAAATACTTATCTCCTGATAAGTTTAGAGGTACGACGACTACGATTCTGATAAGAATTACAGAGCCAAATACCTCCCCTCACCGTATGTGTTACGATTCTTGAATCATTGTTTGTCAGTTTAACGTGATCAAGAAACTCACAGATTGCCAGATCATTCGTGTGTTCGAATGGTCACATTAGTTGTGATATTGGTAAGTAATTATTAGTTGATTCAATATGTGGAAAATCCTTTTTAGAGAGTCGTCAGTATCTATAATCATAAGTTGATTATAGATAGCTAAGTTTGAGAGATTGAGAGATTTATATTAGGTGATTATATATCAAGAGTTGCTTACTTGATTATTACTATAGTCATCTTCTTATTCAAAGCATTGTAATCATCTTCATATTAATAAAAGCATTCGACTGATTGTGGTTTGATTTACTATGTGCAACACTTTTATTTGATTTGTTCAATTTCCGCAAAAAGTGTATTCAACCCCCCTTCTACACACTGTTGCTTGTTGTTATTCTCACCAAGGGACCAACAACTGGTATCAGAGCAGGCTGAACGATTTCATCAGTTGAATAGTTCAAGATTCTAAGAAAGATTGAAATGTCAACAGGCAATACTCCATCAAACTTTCCTCAGATCTCTGCTAAAGGATGTCCCATATTTGATGGATCTTACTATCCTATGTGGAAGTTCAGAGCCATGCTCTTTCTCAAGTCCATTGAGAACCGTATGTCGGATGTCATCACTAAAGGACCAATAATCCCCAAGATTCCTTCTACTGTCAGTGATACGTCTCCTGGCAGCGCTGAAAAGGAAACAAGAAAGCCTACTACATCCTGGACTGATGAAGACTGGAAACTCTTCAATTTGGATGACAAGGCAAAGAGTATTCTAGCGAATTCCCTAACTAATGAAATCTTGCGCACTGTGACTGGGTGTCAATCTGCGAAGGATATCTGGGATACGCTGAGTCTCACTTATGAGGGCACAGATCTGGTCAAGCAGCAAAAGAAGAATCACATGAATAGATCTTATGAAAACTTCTTTTCAAAAAGGAATGAAGCCTTGGCAGATTTGTTCACAAGGTTTCACTACTTGATAAATGACCTACTAAGTGTGGGTGTGAAGAAAGATGAAGCTGAGCTCGTGCTAAAATTTCTGGATGTGTTACCAGAAAGGTTCAATAAAGTAACCACAACACTGAGGGCTGGAGGAACACTACACATGTATAACCTACAGTCCATTTATGGGTTTCTGCTGAATCATGAACAGATTACTGAACACAAAAGAGATTCTCAACAACAACTCAAGGAGTCTTTGGATAAATCTGAAGTTGCATTGGTTGCACAGAAAAAGAAGAAAAGCTCCAAGACACTGGTTGTTGAATCTGAGACTGAGTCAGAATCTCAAGTTGACCACTCAGACTCAGACTCAAGTGATACTGATGATGTTCAGAATATCACTGAGCAAATGACAATGTTAGCTAGACGTTTGAGAAGAGCTCAAAGGGGAAGAGGAAGATCTGACAGGGGCAAAGGGAAGAGTTCCTTTGATCCCAACAATGCTGTGAGCTTCAACTGTCAGAAAAAGGGACATATTGCTGCTGAGTGCAGATCGAAGAAGGTAGAATCAACATCAGTTGTTGATAAGAATGCTTACAGAGCTGAAAAATACAAGAAGAAATATACTCAACTCAAGAAAGGTAAGCCAGAAGACAAACCCAGTGCAAAAGGATTATACGCTGAAACCTGGGATACAGAATCATCCACCTCAGATGATGATGTATGTCTGATGGCTCAAGAAGATGAAGAGTTAGAACTAGACGAGGTTGATTATGGTCAGTCTGAATCAATCTTTGAAGCTGACATGAAGGAAGCTGAGGAAAACAGCAAGCTAAGTGATTGGGATCCTGCTTCCATGTACAAGGTCAGTAATTTCTACTCTTATACAGATGAGGAGAAAGGTCTTGTGTTTGATTATTTGTTAAATGATTTCAAGACCAGCCTTAAGTCTTAAAATGATCTCAAAGCTGAAATAGCAAAACTGAAGGATGAGATTAAGGAAAATAAATCTCTCATAGATGTTGGTAAGAAAGCACAATGTGATCTTGAATGTCAGAGGCACATTAATCAACTTCTTAGTGAAGAACTTCAGGAAGCTAAAGACAAAGTTGACCAACTTCAAAAGGTCACTGAGTCTTGGTGTAAGTCATCAAAGCTTGCTGAAAAGTGCCTAAACCAACAGATACCTAAACAGGTAAAGGCTGTACTTGGAGGTGACTATCAAACAACAGCTTATGTAGCTGATGATGAGATAGCAAGTACAGACTCTGAGCAGAATAGACAACTGATTGAGTCTCAGAAGTCAACCACAGAGAACAAACATGGTCAGAACTTGAAATTCAATATGTTTGTGAAAGCTAGTGATCATGGGAATGAGTGCTCAACATCAAAACAACATGGTAAGTCTGTGCTGGACAGATTAGGCACTCAGCCTGTTCAAAGAACTTCGGTCATAGAAAGGCTTAATCCAAACCCTTTCAAAAGACAAAATTCTCTTTCTGGCTCAGAGAGAAGTTACAAGAACAGAAAGACCACTGTAAGTCAGAGGTCAAAACACGACAATGGTAAGTCCAAAGTTGTGGATCTTGGTAAGTCCAAGAATATCAACAGTGGTAAGTCCAAACCTGTTGAAACTGGTGAGTCCAGCAAACATGACAAAGGTAAGTCCAAAGTCATGGAAAATAAGGTTGTTAGTCAATCTTCTCAAAAGGATAACAAACAAAGACCTCACAAAGGTAAGTCCAAAGTCAGTGATCACCAGGTGAATCAGTTTGCAAAGAAAGTTGAGAAGTTATCCACCACATAAAATCCTAAAACTGAGAGCAAATTCTCACAAGGATTGTTAGATACTCTACCTCCTGTCATCATTGGAAGAAGGAGATGCTACAAGTGCAGAAGTAGAGGTCATGAGGCTAAGGACTGTGATGCTGAAATCCCAAGGCCTAAAGAAGAACAAACTGATTAGCCTACACAGGATTTAGTTCCTGCTCAAGCTGAACAGTCAGTTCAACAAGATGAAGATGCTAAGTGCTCCTCATCTGAACCCACCAAAAAGTGGGCTCCCAAACAAAACTAATGTGTTTAGTTTTCATCTCATGTGCAGGGTTCAAGTAAATGGTACTTGGATAGTGGATGCTCAAGGCACATGACTGGGTGGAAAGGATTTCTTAGTGATTTCCAAGAAGATGAAGGTCCTAAAGTAACATTTGGAGACAAATCACATGGAAGAACTAAAGGCTATGTAAAGATGAAAGCTGGCAAAGTTACATTCCAGAAAGTTGCCTATTTCAAAGGTCTCAAACACAATCTGATTAGTATCAGTCAATTGTGTGATGAAGATAATGTTGTTACTTTTAGGAAGAAAGCAGGAACAATCTATAATGCTAAGGGAAAGCCTGTATTAATAGCTAAAAGAGAAAGAGATGTGTATCTACTTGATCTAAATTTAACTGATCCCTATACTGAAACCTGCTTGTATTCCCATTCTGTTCCTAAGCTGAGTTGGTTATGGCATAAATGTTTATCTCATCTAAACTTTAAAATTATAAATATGCTGTCCAATAAAGAGTTAGTCTCTAGATTACCAAAGATCACATTTGTCAAAGACAAATTGTGCTCAGCTTGTGAACAAGGGAAACACCTTAAAGGGTCCTTTAAATCAAAGCAAAATTTTTCAATAACAGACCCACTGTATATGTTGCATATGGATCTGTTTGGACCCATAAGTACTCCAAGCCTGAGTGGCAAGAAGTACACACTGGTGATAGTAGATGAGTTCTCACGATTCACCTGGGTAATATTCCTTAAAGCCAAAAGTGAGGCTGCCCTGGAGATAATAAGTTTTATCAAACATGAAGAGTTGCAAAAAGGTTTGTCTGTAAAGCAACTAAGAAGTGATCATGGGACTTAGTTCAGGAACTCTACCCTTGAAAGCTTCTGTGAACAAAAGGAAATATTACAAAATTTCTCATCTGTCAGAACTCCACAACAGAATGGAGTTGCTGAAAGGAGAAATAGAACCCTAATTGAGGCTGCTAGAACAATGCTATGTGAGGCAGGATTGAAACTCTATTTCTGGGATGAAGCTGTTAGTACAGCCTGCTATACTCAAAATAGATCAATCATTGTCAAAAGACATGGAAAGACATCTTATGAGATGTATAAGTCTAGAAAGCCTAATATAGGTTACTTCCATATCTTTGGTTCAAAATGCTATTTGCTGAATCAAAGAGATCAGCTCCATAAGTTGGAACCTAAAGCTGATCTTGGAATATTCGTTGGTTATTCCTCAATTTCCAAGTCTTATAGAATATATAATACAATGAGAAATGCCATAGAAGAATAAATTGTGGTATCTTTTGATGAAGACTGTTTTGATCAAGCTGATAAGAGTCAAGCTGACTTGGTCAGTCTGAGTGAGCTTGAAAGGCCTAAGGAAACCAACTTATCAAATCCTATGTATATCATAGGAGATGATAGTGATGATGATGTGTGTTCATCAAAGAAATCATCACAAACTCCAAGGGATTCTCAAGCTGAAAAGGATGATGAGTTCGTCAACCCCTTTGGAGCTGAAGTCACTCAGACTGAGAATCTCAGTGATCATCAGTTTGCTAAAAATGCTGCTGTTGAGACTGAGGATGTGTGTTCTCCTCAGAGTTCTCAACATCACTCAGATTCAGAACCAGACTCTCCAACTACAACATTTAAATTCCTCAAAGATCATCCTCAAGATCAAATTATTGGAAATGTCCAAGAAAAGGTCATGACCAGATCAAAGGCTACAGCTAATTGCGCTGCACACTTTGGCTTCCTATCTCAAATGGAACCAAAGAAGACTGAAGAAGCCTTAGAGGATGAGGATTGGATTGAAGCTATGCAAGAGGAATTAAATGAGTTTGAGAGAAATAAGGTCTGGAACCTTGTCCCTGCCCCTAAAGATCATTCAATTATAGGCACTAAGTGGGTCTATAGAAATAAAATGGACAAGGATGGAGTGATAGTTAGGAACAAACCCAGGCTGGTAGCACAAGGGTATAAGCAAGAGGAAGGAATCGATTATGATGAAACCTTTGCCCCTGTTGCTAGAATTGAAGCCATAACGCTATTCCTGGCTTATGCAACATATAAAGACTTCAAAGTCTATCAAATGGATGTGAAGAGTGCTTTCCTAAATGGAAAACTTCAGGAGGAAGTCTATGTGAAACAACCTCCTGGCTTTGTTAGTTCAAAGTTTCCACATCATGTCTATAAGTTAGACAAGGCTTTGTATGGTCTTAAACAAGCTTCAAGAGCTTGGTATGATACACTGTCCACTTATCTACTATCCATGGAATTCACCAAAGGTAGTATAGATAAGACACTCTTTATTAAAAGAAGCAAAGGACAGGTGATTCTTGTACAAATCTATGTGGATGACATCATTTTTGGTTCTACCAATGATTCTCTGTGTGAGTGGTTCTCCAAAAAAATGTCACAAAACTACAAGATGAGTATGATGGGTGAGATGACATATTTCCTATGCCTGCAAATACAACAAAAGCCTGATGGAATATTCATCAATCAAAGCAAGTATGTTCTTGATTTGATAAAGAAATATGGTTTTGATTCAAGTTCAACCATGAAAACACCGATGTCACCAGCTGTCAAGCTGAGTAAAGACTCAGATGGAAAGTCTGTGTGTTAGTCTACCTATAGAGGAATGATAGGTTCATTGCTCTATTTGACAGGTAGTAGACCTGATATCATGTTTGCTACATGTGTATGTGCAAGATATCAGGCAGATCCTAAAGAATCACATCTTCAAGCTGTGAAAAGGATCTTTAGGTACCTTAAAGGTACACCAAATCTAGGTCTTTGGTATCCAAAGGACTCCGGATTTGAGTTAGTTGGTTTTTCAGATGCTGACTATGCTGGGTGCAAGTTAGATAGAAAATCAACTACTGGAGGATGTCAAATGTTTGGAGGGAAGTTAGTCAGCTGGACTAGTAAGAAACAGAACTCAGTGGCTACTTCAACTGCTGAAGCTGAATATGTTGCAGCAGGAACCTGTTGTGCTCAAATCCTATGGATGCAACATCAGCTTCAAGACTTTGGCATGAGTTTCAAGAAAACTCCTATCTTCTGGGATAACCAAAGTGCTATAGCCATCACTTACAATCTAGTCTTCCACTCAAGAATCAAGCACATTGAAATTAGACATCACTTCATTAGGGACATCGTGGAAACAGGTAAAGTTGGCATTAAATTTATCTCCACTGATGACCAACTAGCAGATATCTTTACTAAACCACTTGATGAGAAGAGGTTTATGTATTTGCTAAGTAAATTGGGTATGCTCAACCCCTAGCTAAGTGTCTAGAATTTGAGTTTTTCAGGTTGACAAAGACTAAGTATCTTAAGCTGAGTGCACAGTTTATAAATACGTTTTCATAAACTTTATAACAAGTCAAGCTGAATGATGAGTTCACTCGTTTGGTCAGTTCCAAACATATTTTAACTACTCAGTGTGGTTAAAATGAATGTTTGAGTAAGTCTTAAACATAAATGACTAAGTATCATTGAGTCTAAGCTTTGTGCTTAACTCAGACTGTGTGATTGGTTCACACGTTTGGTAAGTTCCAAACAATTTTTTTAACCACTCAGTGTGGTTGAAAGGTTCGTTTGAGTCATTTTCAAACGAAAATGACTTAGTATCATTGATCATGAGCTGTTTGCTCTACTCAAGCTGAGTGCACATTTCAAGTTGAGTGCTTGAATCAAGCTGAGTGCTTGAGTTAAACTGAGTAATATGTTTACTCAGCTTGGTGTGTCCAAACTCATGTGTTATTTACTAAGTGTGATTAATTCATGACCACTGCGTATTTGAGTCAGTCTCAAATCGAATATTATACTAACTTGCGTATAGGTATAATACATCAGTGTATATAATCTTATTGTAAGTCAATATTATTATATTACATTAGTATCCATTGGAAGACGATGTGTTTCTAACCTCTAACTGTTACATCAAGCCGTAATTTTTACGGTGTAACGGATAAAAAAGGGATTTCTAACGGTAACTTTTCTCTCTCCTCGGAAAGGTATATATACCGACTCTATTCGGTTTAGAGAAGTTTACGCTTACAAAACAAACTTCTCCCATTCTGAAATACCTTTCGCACATAACCAATTGGTCGGTGCAATCTCTCGTTCATCTCTATTCTAAACCCTAATCGCTAAGTTCGACTTTTGAAGTTACTCAGTGTTACTCAAATTTTATTCGACGATGGACGGAGTCATTCTAAATCTCGGTGCTAGAATGGTTAGAGGTGCGACGTTAAAAAACAATGGGATGCCTGTTCTTAAAGCAAACAATCAACATGTATTTTTGGCAATCCCTGAACGTAAGAGGAACAGAGGCTATGAAGCCTGGGTAGATTATATCCGAAAATACCCTCTGGCATTTGCTTTCACTGGCGCACCTCTACACATTGTTCCACATCACTTATTGGAGTTCTGGTACACTTGCATTTATGACAAGAACAGGGGAGAGATCGCTGGCACTGTTCTAAATGGGGATAGAACAGTTGTCATAACTGTACAGCGGCTAAAGGATGTTCTTCAACTTCCTCCAAGTGATGTGTTCGAAGCTGCTGTTACCACGCAAGTGGCGAGGTCAGTCCTACCTTGTATGGGTTACCCACAAACAGAGGGTGTAATCAAGAAGACCACTTTTCCAACGAGTTGGGGCTTCATGGTTTCTGCGGTGATTCGTTCGCTGGGAACAAAGGTTGGAGGCTTGGACCAGCTCAATGAGTTCGAGATGCAGCTGCTGTATAACATGTTCATTGCCATAAATCTAGACTACGCACTGCTCTTTTTCAATGAGCTCAAGGTCAAAGTGTTAAAGACACCAAGGGATCTCCATGTACCTTTTATAAGGTTCTTATCCTTGGTGATTGAAGCTGAGTTGGGAGACCAACTATATGAAGCTGGACAAGATTTGTTCCCTGCTCCAGCACTCAGCTCGAAGATGTTCAACAATGACATCTTTCCAGAGCAAGAAGGTCTGAGTGACCCAATGCGATGGATAGCTAAGCAGGCTTCATCAGAAAGTGAAGATGAGGGATCCACTCAAGGGGGAGCTTCCCAAGCTGACACAGAAGTTCAAGTTGAGTCCTCTGCTCAAGCTGAACCAGCAACCATTGAAGCTGCTTCTGGTAAGACCTCTCCATTTTCTCTTTCTTCTCACTTTTCTCCATCCACCTTTGGAGATAATACTACAATGGAACCAACTCAGTCTAACCCATCTCCTCCACCTTCATTCCATTTACAATCCCAATCTGAAGCCACCCCTAGTATGCGCACTGCTGCTAGGGAGAATATTCGAACCTACCAACAAAAAACTGCCATAGGTGGTGCCACTCCTAAAGGCATCACTGGAGCTGAGATCACACTGATCCCTCCCCAGGCAGGAGTTGAGGGGGAGACTCCTTCTCTTAAGGTGTCAACCTCAAGGCTCATTCAAACCCAACAGCCTTACCCGGGTGTGGTGTCTACTCAGCCCACACTTACTCGAGCCATGGGAGAGTTGTTACTATGCCTGAGCAGACACACTCAGGTTACATTGAAAGAATGACCAATCCCAGGGTCAATCACCCCCCACTACCCAAATTAGCCGACAACCAACCCAAACACTACACGTCTCGAGCCTAATAACTTCTCTTCACTTCTCACACCCTCTTGCACGACCTGTCAATGATTCATCTTCAAACCAAGATGAGTCACAGGGTCTAAACTCTAGTGCAAATGAAGTTGAAGGTAAACACCAACCTTCGGATGATGCACCCAACGACTCTTCACCAGCTAAAGCTGCCTCCTCAGGCATCCAGCAACTAAAAGACTATGTTGCAGCTCAATTTAATCTATTTAATCTCAACCAGAAGAAACATAAAAGACAAATCTATCAAAGGCTTGAGAGACTATCAAAGGATGTCAAAGAAATTGCCTCTGATGTTGCTTCGCTTAAACGATCGAGGCCTTCAACCCCTGTTGATGATGACAAAAAAGGGGAGAAGGTTCAAGTCAACACTGAAGCTGAGCTAGCTAGAGCTGAGGCTGAAGCACTACTAATACTAGCTTCAGGAGCAGAGAGGCAAGCTCAGACTGAGGAGGAGCTAGAAATAAACAGGGAAGATGAAACTGCATCAAAGAAACAAAAGATATCAAAATCTGAGTCTGAAGCTGACGAGGGTTTTGAAACTGAGCAGGAAACTGAAGAAGAAAAGGCTACGAGAGAACTAATCGAGATGCTAGAGCAAGAAGAAGCAAATGAGCTCAATATCTCTGTAGCTGAATTAAAGAAGAGAAAAGAAAAAGAGCAACTGGATCAAGAAAAAGAAAAGTTAAAGAAAGCTTTAGCTGAAGCAGAAGCTGACTACAATGGTCCAAGACCTGATCCTATCCCATATTCAAATGCTGAGATACAAGAATGTTATTTCAGAAGAAATATCAGTGAAGATATTAAAGGCATGACCTTGAGCAGAGTCAATGGAGCAGTCATCCTCAAGTTTGAATTTGAAAATGGATCAACAATGGGGATGGACCTGAGATACGTTCACGGGATGGGCTATCTAGAATGGAACAAAATTCTGATGATGCTCAAGAAGTTCAAACGAAGTCAAATTAAGCAAGAAATCTTTACTGAAGTCTCAAAGTTGATCAAAAGGGCTGAGGAGCTGAGACATGTTCCAGTTCCTGGTCCACAATGGGAAAAACTGTTTGATATACCTGAAGGTGTGGAATTCACAGAAAATATATTAATTGATGTACCTATTCAGGGATTTATGTTCAAGGATCAGGAAGGCAAACCTAGCTTCATCAAATTTAATGAAGTATGCTATCTGAAAGCTAAGGATGCTTCCTATATAAGAACTTGTTGTGGAAACAATGACTCAAATCAGCTATTGAAATACAAGCTGAATAAACTAATCAAAGTTCATCACAAAGAATTCAGAGGAAGTGAAGAAGCTGAAAAGTTACTATATGAAGTAACTAAAGAAATTATCAACTGGGAGCTTCTACACCCTGAATTTGTATAATAGATTAGTTATATTATAAATATTAGATTAGTTCTAATATTTTTTGTAAGCACTAAGTGTGCATGATCTAAGTGATCAACAACTTTTGTATTATGATCAGTTCTATTAATACAAATATAAAGTTTGATATGTTCAACTGCGTTGTGATGTGTTCCTATTCATAAGTCTGATAAGTTCAGCAAAAATGAATAACAGATAAGTTCTTATTCATTTATATAATTAGTTGGTGTGTTCAACTAAAAGTTGGTGTGTTCCAATTTAAATTGATAAGTTCAATTAATATTGATATGTTCAATAAATATTTGATCAGTTCAAATAATAAAATCTTAATAAGTTTGAGATTTAAAACAAAATTCTGTTAGACAAACTTAAGAACTGTTTGATGGTTTTGTCATCATCAAATAGGGGGAGTTTGTTGGGAAAATGATCTCATCAGTTAAGATTTGATGAGACAAAGTTAAGTTTGTAAGATGAGTTCTACATATAACTTAAACAGAATTATGAAGCTTAGTTAGACTGAACACTTATAGTGATTCAGACTGAGTATAAGCTGAATATAAACTGAGCATATGTTCGACCAGTTTATATTATACCTTAGTTAAATTATTAATGTGTTTGATAATCTGTGTATGTCACATAAGGTATATATCGAGTATTCAGCTTGATGTGTTTCAAGCTGAGTGACTCATCTCAGAAGCAGAGTCAGCTCGACAGAGTTAATAAATATGTTTTATTTAACTCTTTGGACTTCTAAGGATGAGTTAATAATTATACATGTTAGTTCATGTTTGAATTCGGGTTTGTTCTCGAAGAACTCAGCTTGATGAGTTTCAAGCTGAGTAACTCAGCCTGAATAAAGAAGTCAGTCTAAGTGAATTTAAATGTGTTTTAAATTATGTTTTAACTCTCTATATCTACGGCGCGGATAAGAAGACTCCAGAATCAATATTGAAGATTGAAGACTCAAGATAAGAAGATTCAAGATTCAAGATTCCGAGTTATCCGATAGTTAGTTAGCAATTTAGGATTAGTCCAGTTTTTTAGGAACCGTAGCAACAGGATTATAAATACTTATCTCCTGATAAGTTTAGAGGTACGACGACTACGATTCTGATAAGAATTACAGAGCCAAATACCTCACCTCACCGTATGTGTTACGATTCTTGAATCATTGTTTGTCAGTTCAACATGATCAAGAAACTCACAGATTGCCAGATCATTCGTGTGTTCGAATGGTCACATTAGTTGTGGTATTGGTAAGTAATCATTAGTTGTTTCAATATGTGGAAAATCCTGTTTAGAGAGTCGTCAGTATCTATAATCATAAGTTGATTATAGATAGCTAAGTTTGAGAGATTGAGAGATTTATATTAGGTGATTATATATCAAGAGTTGCTTACTTGATTATTACTATAGTCATCTTCTTATTCAAAGCATTGTAATCATCTTCATATTAATAAAAGCATTTGACTGATTGTGGTTTGATTTACTATGTTTAACACTTTTATTTGATTTGTTCAATTTCCGCAGAAAGTGTATTCAATCCTCCTTCTACACACTGTTGCTTGTTGTTATTCTCACCAAGGGACCAACAGTAAGTCTGTGTGTCAGTCTACCTATAGAGGTATGATAGGTTCATTGCTCTATTTGACAGGTAGTAGACCTGATATCATGTTTGCTACATGTGTATGTGCAAGATATCAGGAAGATCCTAAAGAATCACATCTTCAAGCTGTGAAAAGGATCTTTAGGTACCTTAAAGGTACACCAAATCTAGGTCTTTGGTATCCAAAGGACTCCGGATTTGAGTTAGTTGGTTTTTCAGATGCTGACTATGCTGGGTGCAAGTTAGATAGAAAATCAACTACTGGAGGATGTCAAATGTTTGGAGGGAAGTTAGTCAGCTGGACTAGTAAGAAACAGAACTCAGTGGCTACTTCAACTGCTGAAGCTGAATATGTTGCAGCAGGAACCTGTTGTGCTCAAATCCTATGGATGCAACATCAGCTTCAAGACTTTGGCATGAGTTTCAAGAAAACTCCTATCTTCTGGGATAACCAAAGTGCTATAGCCATCACTTACAAATTAGTCTTCCACTCACGAACCAAGCACATTGAAATTCGACATCACTTCATTACGGACATCGTGGAAAAAGGTAAAGTTGAAATTAAATTTATTTCCACTGATGACCAATTAGCAGATATTTTCACTAAACCCCGTCATGAAAAGAGGTTTATGTATCTGCTAAGTAAATTGGGTATGCTCAACCGCTAGCTAAGTGTCTAGAATCTGAGTTTTTCAGTTTGACAAAGACTAAATGTCTTAAGCTGAGTGCACAGTTTATAAATAAGTTTTCATAAATTGTAATACCTGTCAAGCTGAATGATGAGTTCACATGTTTGGTAAGTTCCAAACATATTTTAAATACTCAGTGTAGTTATTATATAGTTTGAGTGAGTCTCAAAAATAAATGACTAAGTATCATTGAGTCTGAGCTATGTGCTTCACTCAAGCTGAGTGATATATTCACTCATTTGGTTGGTTCCAAACAAGTTTTAAACTACTTATTGTAGTTAGAAACAAGTTTGAGTCAGTCTCAAACAAAAAATGACTCAGTGTCATTAAATCTGAGCTGTGTGCTCTACTCAAGGTGAGTACCAATCTCAAGCTGAGTACTCAACTCAAGTTGAGTGCTTGAATCAAGCTATGTGCTTGACACAAACTGCGTAATTAGTTTACTTAGTCTTGGTGTGTCCAAAACCATGCATTAATCACTAAGTGTTATTAATTCATGTGTATCTGTGTATTTGAGTCAGTCTTAAATCGAGTGTTATACTAATTCGGTATTGGTGTAATACGACACTGTTAATAATATGTGTAAGTCACTAATATTATTTTACACTTGTATCTGTTGGAAGATGATGTGTTTCTACCCTCTCACTGTTACATCAAGCCGTAAATTTTTCCAGCGTAACGGATAAAATGAGGAATCCAACAGTAACTTTTCTCTCTCCTTAGAAAGGTATATATACCGATCATAAACGGTTTAGAGAAGTTTACGCTTACAACTCTGACTTCTCATCTTCTAAAATACCTTTCGCAAACACCTTTATTGCTCAGTGCAATCTTTCGTTCATCTTCTAAACCCTAATTTGCTAAGTGCAGTTTTCAACCAGCTCAGTGCGAACTTTATATTGCTCGGTGCAACTTCAACATATTACGTTGATTATACGATGGATGGAACCATTCTTATTCTAGGTGATCGAATTGTCAGGGGAGCTTCGTTCAAAAATAATTGTATGCCGTTGATCAAGATCAACAATCAACGTGCTTGTCTAGCCATTCCGGAACGAAAAAGGAACAGAGGCTATGAAGTCTGGGTGGACTAGATACGAAATTGCCTGCTGGCATTCCTCTTCATTGGAGCACCACACCACATAGTTCCTCTGCATCTGTTGGAGTTCTGGTACACTTGCTCCGTCAACCAGAACAGGGGAGAGATTATAGGCACTGTTCTAAATGGGAATAGAACAGTGGTTATCACTGTGCAGCGGCTCAAGGAGGCTCTTCAACTCCCTGCCAATGATGTGTTCGAGGCTGCTATACAACATGTATCATGCTAGAAACCTAGACTATGCGCAACTCATCTTCAATGAGCTCAAGACCCAAGTGTTGAATACACCAAGGGATCTACATGTGCCATTCATCAGGTACTTGTCCTTTGTGATTGAAGCTGAGTTGGGAAACCAACTATATGAAGCTGGACAGGATTTGTTCCCTGCTCCAGTACTCAGCTTAAAGATGTTCAACAATGACATCTTTCCCTAGCAAGAGGGTCTGAGTGCTTCTATGCTGCTGATAGTTGAGGCAGCTTCATTAGAAAGTGAAGAAGATGGATAGAATCAAGGGGGAGTTTCCCAAGCTGACACTGAGGTTCAAGCTGAGCACTCTGCTCAAGCTGAACCAGCAACCATTGAAGCTGCTTCTGGTAAGACCTCTCCACTTTCTCTTTCTTCTCACTATTCTCCATCCGTTTTTGGAGATAAGGCTGTGGTAAGCCCAACTCAGTCTAACCCATCTCCTCCACCTTCATTCCATTTACAATCCCACTCTGAAGCCACCCCTAGCTTGCCCACTGCTGCTAGGGAGAATATCCAAACCTATACACGTAAAACTGCCATAGGTGGTGCCACTCCTAAAGGAATCACTGGAGCTGCCATCACATTGATTCCACCACTGGCAGGAGTTGAGGGGGAGACGCCTACTCTTAAGGTGTCAACCTCGAGGCTCATTACAACCTAACAGCCTATACCGGGTGTGGTGTCTACTTAGCCCACACTCTCCAGTGCCATGGGAGAGCCCACTACTGTGCCTAAGCAGACACACTTAGGTAACATTGAATATATGACCAATCCCCAGGGTCAATCACCCCCCTCCAAACCAATCAGCCAACCACCAACCCATACACTTTACATTTCGAGCTCCATTACTTCTCTTCACTTCTCACACCCTATCGCATGACCTGTCAATGTTTCATCTTCAAACCAAGGTGATTCACAGGGTCCAGACTCTGGTGCAAATGAATTTGAAGGTAAACACCAACCTTTGGATGATGCACCCATATACTCTCCTCACACTGACACTGCCTCCTCAGGCATCTAGCAGCTGAAAGATTATGTTGCTGTTCAGTTTGGTTTGTTCCATCTCAAACAGAAGAAACATAAACGTCAAATCTATCGAAGGCTTGAGAAGCTGACCATGGATGTTAAAGAGATTGCCTCTACAGTTGCTGCACTCCAACAACAAAAGACTTCAACCCCTATTGATGATGACAAAAAGGGTAGAAGGTTTAAGCTAATACTGAGGCTGAGCTAGTTCGAGCTGAAGCTGATGCTCTACTAGTACTAGCTAAAGGAGCAGAGAGGAAGACTCAGGCTGAGGGGGAGTTGGAAATAAATAAAGAGGAACCTGAAGCTAAGAGACAAAAGGTAGAAGAATCTGAACCTGAAGCTGACAGTGTTTCTGAAACTGAGGAAGAAACAGAAGAGGATAAAGCCACAAGGCTTATGATTGAAATGCTCGAACAGAAGGAAGCCAATGAGTTAGATATTTCTCTTGAAGAGCTAAGAAAGAGAAAAGAGAATGAAGTAAAAGACCAAGAAAAAGAAAAATTGAGAGAAGCTTTAGCTCAAGCTGAGGCTGACTATACTGATCCGAGACCTGATCCTATCTCATATATAGACGAGGACATTCAAGAGTGCTATTTCAAAAGGAGCACCAGCAAGGAGATCAGAGGCATGACTTTGAGAAGAATAAATGGAGCCATCATTCTCAATTTTGAATTTAATGATAAATCTACAATGGGAATGGACCTGAGATTTGTTCACAGGATGGGTTACCAAGAATGGCAGAGAATATTAATGATGCTCAAGAAGTTCAAAAGAAATCAAATCAAGCAAGAGATCTTTCCTGAAGTTTCCAAGCTGATCAATAGAGCTGAGGAATTGAGATATGTTCCAGTTCCTGGTCTGCAGTGGGAGAGCTTATTCGAGATACCTGAAGTGTAGAGTTTAAAGAAAACCAAGGTATTGATACACCTGTTCAGGAATTCATGTTTAAGGATCAGACAGGCAAACCAAGCTTTATCAAGCTGAGTAAGATATGTTATCTAATAGCCAGGGATGCCATACATATAAGAAGTTGTTGTGGTGATAGCTCAAATCATTTTGTAAAGTATAAGCTGAATAAGATCATCAGAATGCAACAGAGAGAACTCAGAGGGGATGCAGAAGCTGAAAGCCTCCTAGAAGAAATCAACAGAAAAATCATTCTTTAGGAGGTTCTACATCCTGAGTTCAAAAGATAAATAGATTAGTTTTAATGTAAATATTAGATTAGTTCTAATATTTTTGTAAGCACTTAGTGTGCATGATCTAAGTGATCAATCATTTTGTATTATGATTAGTTCAATTAATACAAGTATAAAGTTTGATATGTTCAACTGTGTTATGATGTGTTCATATTTATAAGTCTGATAAGTTCAGCTTAAATGAATAACTGATTAGTTCTTATTCATTCATGTGTTTTGTTGGTGTGTTCAACTGAAAGTTGGTTTGTTCCACTTATAATTGATAAGTTCAATTAAAATTGATATGTTCAAATTAATATTTGATTAGTTCAAACATAAAATCTTAATAAGTTTGAGATTTAAAACATAATTCTGTTAAACAAACTTAAGAACTGTTTGATGGTTTTGTCATCATCAAATAGGGGGAGTTTGTTGGGAAGATGATCTCATTAGTTTGGATTTGATGAGACAAAGTTAAGTTCGTAAGATGTGTTCTACATACAACTTAAACAGAATTATGAAGCTTAGTCAGACTGAACACTTATAGTGATTCAGACTGAGTATAAGCTGAATATAAGCTGAGCATATGTTCGATCAGCCTAGACTATATCTTAGTAAGATTATCAATATGTTTGATAAGCTGTGTGCGTAAACTAAGATATATATATATTGAGTTTCAGCTTGATGAGTTTCAAGCTGGGCGACTCAGCGTGAAGACTGAGTCAGCTCAATAAAGTTACTAAATATGTTTTAGTAAATTCTTTAGACTTCTAAGGATGAGTTAACAATTATACATGTTAGTTCATGTTTGAATTCGGGTTTGTTCTCGACGAACTCAGCTTGATGAGTTTCAAGCTGAGTAACTCAGCCTGACTAAAGAAGTCAGTTTAAAAGAATTTAAATGTGTTTTTAAATTCTGTTTTAACTCTCTATATCTACGGAAAGGATAAGAACACTTCAGAATCAAGATTCAAGATTCAAGATTCAAGATTCCGAGTTATCCGATAGTTAGTTAGCAAATTAGGATTAGTACAGTTTGTTAGGAACCGTAGGAACAGGATTATAAATACTTATCATCCTGATAATTATAGAGGTACGACTACGACTTAGATACGAAAACAACTAAGTGTTGCAGAGCCAAAACCTCACCTCACCATATGTGTTACGATTCTTGATTTATTGATTGTCAGTTCAACGTGATCAAGAAATTCACACGATGCCAACTTGTTCGTGTGTTCGAATATTCACATTTGTTGTGAAGTTGGTAGGTAATCATAAGTTGATTAAATCTGTGATAAAAATCCTGTTTAGAGAGTCGTCAGTATCTATAATCATAAGTTGATTATAGATAACTAAGTTTGAAAGTTTGATAGATTTACATTAGGTGTTTACATATCAAGAATTGCTTACTTGATAGTTATTGTAATCATCTTCTTATTCAAAGCATTGTAATCATCTTCTTAATAAAAGCATTTGATTGATTGTGGTTTGATTTACTTTGTGTAACACTTTTATTTGATTTGTTCAATTTCCGCAGAAAGTGTATTCAACTCCCCTTCTACACAGCTGTTGCTTGTTGTTATTCTCAGCAAGGGACCAACACGCTCATTTTCTAGCTATCAGCGAGTCTGCCCCGCTGGAAAAGTTAGCAAAGTTGTATGTAAATGAAGTGGTGTCACGCCATGGTTTTCCATGTTCGATTGTATCTGATCGTGATGCGCGATTTGCTTTACATTTCTGGCAGAGCCAGTCAGAGAGAATGATTCAGATGCTAGAGGACATGCTTCGCGCATGTGTTCTAGAAAGGGTTGAGTCCACGTTACATTGGTCCATTTCGTATCGGTCGCAAAGTTAATGATCAGACTGTTACCCTTGAGTTGCGTCCAGAGCTTTCTGAAATTCAAAACACGTTCAACGTGTGTTATCTGCGCAAGTGCAAGGTGGAGGAGAACCATATTCTGCCTCTGCAAGAATTGAAGGTTGACGCTTCTAAACGCCTAGTTGAAGAACCTGTCGAGATACTTGGTTCAAAAGTCAAGAATTTGCGTAGAAAGATGATTAAACTTGTGTTAGTCTAATGGAAGCATAACCTGGGAGACGGAAGACGACATGAAAGCTAGATACCCTCACTTGTTTCTAGAAGATCAGATTCCGAGGACGAAATCTTCTTAAGGGGGGTAGATTTGTAACACCCCAAAATGGGGCCTAGCTGTAAACTGTTGTACATGTAGCTTTGATAGTTGTACATTGACTTTAATTAGTGTTTTGTTGTTAACTGTAGTATAATTGTTGTTAAATGGTGCTTGATGTGTTAATTGGTGTTTTAAACGTGAAATGGTGTTAATTGGTGTTAACTGTGGATTAAAATGTGGTTTCGTGTAAAGTGTCATAAGTTGACCAAGTAGGTGTTTTATTAAACGGTTTTAGATAATGGTTCCAAAAATATCTCCGTTAGTTGAAACGGATAAACTTAAGTTGTGTTTTAAGTTGAATAGGAGAACAAAATACCCGTGAGGGGTATTTGACCAACCAAGGTCGGTCCTTGGCTTTATCTTGTTGTTTCACAGGAACCAAAACACCCATAAACACATATACGCATACATACGTATGTAATAACATACACACACAAATCCTTGTTCTTTTGGAGATAAAATTTGAGAAGCAATCTGTTGTTTGAAGTTTCCTTAGCTGATTTCAGAAGCAACTCCACCATACTCATCTGATTTGTAAGTGATTTCGAAGCTTGAAACCTATTTCTTGGTATTCATATGTGTGTGGTGTCAAATTGAAGGTTTAGATGTGTTGTGGTATTGATTTCGTGTCCAAAGCGTGTTAGTAAGTTAGTATATATGTTAGAAATGTTGTATAAACACTTGAATACGAATTCAAGTTTATTTCGAAGTGAAGAACCCGTAAAACAGTTGCTGTGTTTGAACAGAGCAAGAACATACTGTGAAAGTAGTCCATGCGGTCACAGGGGAAATGCCATGCGGTCGCAAGGGGGTCTTAAGTCCTTACTGTCGCAGACAAGGGGTCTTGCGGTCGTAGGGGGTCGTTGTGATGGTTTACAACCTACGGGTGATGGAATGAAGCCTACGGGTGTAGGTACATAACCTATGGCCGTAGCTACACAAAAAACAACCCTTACGGTCGTAGGGATAAACCTTTACGGCCGTAGGAGTGGGTTTTTGGGTAGGGCCCTTGCGGTCGCATGGAAATCCCTTGTGATCGCATGGTGATGCCTTGCGATTGCATGGGGGTGCCTTGCGATCGCATGCTGTACTGTTGTGTTGACAGCCTTGTAGTCTTGTGTTTTAAGCCTCGTTAATTGTCGTTGATTGGTGTCTAAGCCTGAACCTAATGTGTTAGGTGATTCGGACGACTCTGTGTGTTCTTGGGATTCCCGATTTCATATCTGCCTCCTGTAATCTCGAGGTGAGTACCGGTTTCCCATGAGTCTCAGTAGGTAAGTTATCTGTTGTATATGTTGACACGTGATTGGTGTATTGATACGTGAGACATGAGGTATGCTATGATAGAGTTATACACGCATGCTTGTTTATCAGTATGAAAGATATTGCTGCAATTTTATACGCGCATGAACTGGATCCTAATCGGATCAGCTATTTGTTTATGAGATTATGTCCGGACACTGATGGGTGAACAACTGAGGTCAGTCAGGTAGATGGGTGATAATATCTGGCTGGGTTCCCAGGGTCCTTATGGACTATGAATTGGGGAACTAACGGTACTCAGGAGTATACGCCTGGGTATGGCTCTGCAGGCCAACGTTCCTCTATGGAATTGGGTTCTTCGCTTAGGCTGGAACCATCATGATAGACTGAGTGTACCACGTGGACTGGCTTTCGCTCCCCCACTGGTGCAATTGGTTGCGGCTGATTCCCCGGCTTGGGTTGTTGAGCGGGGCTAGCTGCCCTATAAGATACGACTCCTGCTGACATGATTGGCGCGCCGCAAGATGATAGGATAGCCCTGTGTGCTGTTCCTTTATGTGATAGTCTGCTTATTGATGCTTATGTGTAATTGGTGCTCACTAGCTAGTTGTAGCTAATGGTGCAAGTTTTCTCTTTTTCGTAGGTTGATGCTAGAGGCTTGGTGAGGCGGGAACTGTTGGTAGTTTTTGTTGTAATTTACCTTTTGGGAACACGTTTGTTGTACATATGGATCCGATGGTCGGAACTAGTAGGTAACGCTTGTAGATTTTGAACTTGGCTTATTCTATTGATGTAATTAAATAGCAGTCAACGTTGCTTTTGTAAATGGCGTTTAACTCCGCTGCACGCTTTTGATAATAGTAGTTAAAAAAAAGCCTAAATTAATTCTAATTTTTAAGCTCGTTAGAGGTGGCGTTACAAGAAAATGTAAACATAAGTCAGTATATAATCCATAATACTGATTCATAATAAGTAATACACTTATTCATACATTACAGGTATACATACATATCACATATACATAGATATATAAAAATTCGTATGTCATAATCTGAATTGTTGAGGAAATCCCAACTCATTTTCCAAAACCGTATAAGGCTTCATGCGGTTTCCTGATCATTCGGTTTTATCATCATAAGTCAAAATCCGAATAAAGTGTTAGGGAAATATTTAAGTCTCAAATCCCGGATGTACCATACGGGATTATCATAATTCCAGATCCAAGTCACAATCCCGGATAAGCAAAGTTTGAGTATTCGGTTTTAGTCAAATTCCAGTTCCAACCACTAATTCCGAATAAGCAAAGGAAATTCCATGCGGTATTATAAAAATTCCGAATGTCATGCGATTTCTCAAAAACCGGATAGGTCATAAGTCCCTAATTCCGTATAAGTTCATAATTCCGGATGTTAAGGCAATATCATTCAGTTTTCATAAATCCCGCATCACATGCGGTTTCCTCGAATTCCGGATGTCCATTCGGTTTTCTCCAAGTGTTAGGAAAATAATTATATTTTATTCGGTTTTGGTCCAATTCCCGTATAACACATACAGTTTCTTCAAATTCCGGATATTGTTCATACGGTATTCATATAATCCTGGATAGTTCATGCGGTATTCTTAATTTCCGGATGATTTAAAGTCCGAAACCCGGATAATTCAAATGTTTTTGAACAGTTTTCATTCTATCTTTAATTCTAAGCTGTTTATATAAATGCATGATGATATATGTTTCCAGAATACATTATAAACATATAATATACATGAATCCACATAAATTTCTAACATGCATTCATCCTAACCTCAACAATCAAGAAACATACGGTTTTGCATATAAATTCCATAAAACCTATTATACACAAAAATTCTAAATCGAATAAGCTAACTTTCCGGATCAGTTATAGCATAATTCAGTTAAACAATTCAAATTGTAAAAATGAAGTTGAATTCCTTTTTGTTCTTCCTCTCTTCCTTTCTCGGCCGAACACACACAAGTCACACACACACTCTTTTGTTAATTTTGCATGTAATGGAAGATAATGTTGGTGTTGTGTGGTTATGTGTCCAACATAGGACACCTCATGGTTCTACTAAGTAAATTATTTAACTAACTAACACTTTTTATAAATTATAATTAATATACTATAAATAAAATTAATCACAAAGTAATCACATTTAATCATTTAATTATAATTAACACATAATAATAATTAAACCCGCATAAGCAAATATAAATCTCATGATTAGTAAACTAATTACCTTATTAATTCTAGGCCGGCTGAGAGGGTGTTACACAAACTCTTTCAATAGGAGAAACCAAGACAAAAGGACTTAATGTTCACATAAATTCTAAGTCTGCCACACCCAAAGTTGATCAAAAACTCTTTTTAACTAAGGGTCAGCCAAAGGTAACTGTAAACAAAGATCTTATTAGTATACAGAATCAGCTGCAATAGCTGAATGGTCAAATCAATCAGCTGATGACCCATAGTCATTATTGGATTGTCAAGACATCTCATGGGCAATCACTAAAACATGCTAAATGCTCTAAAAATAAAAATGCTATAAATGTGGTAGCAAAGAACATAAGGCAAGTGATTGTTCTCTTCAAGGTAACTCAAGGTAGCGGTCTGATATTGATGACACAAATGTTCCATTCCTTCATAAACAACCTAATATAAAGTGGATAGCTAGGTGCAATCCACAGGGGTCCACTTAATTATGGATGCCCTAAGTGTCACTAACCTTCTTTCACTCATATCTATGCATGGCCTTAGCTCGTGGTATCTTGACAGTGGATGTTCAAGAACCATGACAGGTTGCAAAGCTTTGCTCAGTAACTACAAGAAGAAAAAGGGTCCAAAAAAGTGACCTTTGGTGACAACAACTGTGGGCAAACAAAAGGCTTTGGTGAACTTCATAATGCGAACTTAACTCTGTTTAAGGTTTCATATGTTAAAGGACTTAAATATAATCTCATAAGTATAAGTCAACTTTGTGATGGTGACAATAAAATACTTTTTACTAAGACAGGTGGTTCAATCATAAATAAAGAAGGCAAAACACTTATTTGTGCAAAGAGAACCAAGGATGTTTATACTCTTGACATGTCCTCTGGTGATCCATCTAAGCTAACCTATTTGTATACAAAATCTGTAACAGACACATATTGGTTATGACACAAAAGGCTTTCCCACCTAAACTTAAAAAATATCAATAAGTCGAGCAAGGGTGATCTAGTGTCTGAACTGCCTTCACTGACTTATGTTAAGCCAAAACCTTGCTTTGCCTGTGAAAAGGGAATGCAGCACAAAACATCTTTTCCATCTAAGCAAGCCTTCTCCATTACAGATCCTTTCTACATGTTGCACATGGATCTGTTTGGGCCTGTTGCTACTGCAAGTATTGGTGGAAGTAAGTATGCACTTGTTATGGTTGATGAATTCTCAAGACACACTTGGGTCATCTTCCTTAAAGCTAAGAGTGAGGCTGCTGAAGAGATAATAAGCTTTATTAGAAAGATGGAAGTGCTAAATGGCAATCTGGTAAGGATGCTTAGAAGTGATCATGGAACTGAGTTTAGCAATCAAACTCTTGAAGGTTTCTGTGATGAGAAAGGAATATGTCAAAACTTTTCTGCTCCAAGAATTCCACAACAGAATGGTGTAGCTGAGAGAAGAAACAGAACATTAATTGAAGCTGCAAGAACAATGTTGTGTGAGAGTGGGTAAGGATTCAATTTATGGGCTGAGGCTGTCAGTTGTGCATGTTTTACACAAAACAGATCCCTTGTGATCAAAAGGCATAACAAAACTCCTTATGAGGTGCTCAAAGGAAGGAAACCAAACATCAGCTTTCTGCATATCTTTCGATGTCAATGTTTTATTCTAAATCAAAAGGATCAATTGCAGAAGTTTGCACCAAAAGCTGATGAATGTGTGTTTGGTAGCTATTATGTCATCTCTAAAGCTTACAGAGTATACAACATCAGAACAAAGGTCATTGAAGAATCAATCAATGTATGTTTTAATGAAAATGACTTTGTTGCTTCCTATTCTTCTAACTCTTTTACAGGTGAGGAATTTAATTATCTACTGCATACTGAGGAAAGTACTCCAGTATCAGCTAATCTAATCCCATCAGCTGATGTAGATGACTTAGATGAACCTGTTCCCATAATCTATGAAACAAATGCACACCCTACCTCAATCCAACCATTAATCCTACTTAATGATGTGAATACTGACTCAACCTATGTGGACTCTAATTCCATATCACATATTCCTTCATTAGTAGAATTACCCACAGATTGTAATCAAGAAATTCTATCAGCTGATCAACCAGAAGTATCATTAGCTGATCCTGATATAGGAATTTCAACTCCCCAAATCCAAAATAATCCTATCTCTCCCATAATCCAAAATGCCTACAAGGACCATAGAGATCATCCAAAAAATCACGTCATAGGTAACTTAGAAGCACCTGTACTAACAAGATCAAAAGCTTGTAATTTCTGTCTATACACAAGTTTTGTTTCTATGATTGAACTAAAGAAGGTAGATGAAGCCCTAAGAGATTCCCACTAGATTAATGCCCTACAAGAAAAGTTAACAGGATTCACCAGAAACAATGTATGAACTTTTGTTCCAAGGCCAAAGGATAAATCCATCATTGGTACTAAGTGGGTGTTCATAAAGAAGATGGATGAACAAGGGTTGATCATCAGAAATTAAGCAAGGCTAGTTGCTCAGGGGTACTGTCAAGAAGAAGGCATTGATTTTGAGGAGACCTTTGCCCCTGTTGCAAGACTTGAAGCAATAAGACTGTTCCTAGCCTATGCTGCTTTCAAAGACTTCAAGGTACTCCAAATGGATGTTAAAAGGGCCTTCCTCAATGGTGAACTGAAGGAAGAGGTGTATGTCAGACAACCTATTGGTTTTGAGGATGCAAGCAAGCCATACCATGTTTACTTCTTAAACAAAGCTTTATATGGTCTTAAGCAAGCTCCAAGACCCTGGTATGATACCCTCTCTTCTTTTCTAACCACTAAAGGATTTACTAGAGGAAGCATAGATAGCACTTTATTTATAAGAAAATTCAAGGGTAATGTAATACTTGTGCAGATATATGTAGATGACATAATATTTGGGTCTAAAAATTTGAATATTTGTAAAAAGTTTTCTAAACTCATGTCTGATAATTATTAGATGAGCATGATGGGTGAACTAAACTATTTTCTTGGTCTTCAAATTAAACAAGAGGTTGATGGAATTTTCATTCATCAAACAAAGTATATTAATGATTTACGTAAGAAATATGTGTTTGAAAATTGTTCTTCTATGAAGACACCCATGTACAGTGCCTTAAAGCTTGGAAAGGACACTGATGGTAAATCAGTGAACATTACTGCTTATAGAGGCATGGTAGGGTCACTTTTATACATCACTACAAGTAGACCAGATATAATGTTCTCAACATGTCACTGTGCTAGATACCAAGTAGATCCCAAAGAATCTCACTTAGCTGCAGTTAAAAGAATCTTTAGGTATATCAAAGGAACTCCGAATCTAGGTCTTTGGTACCCCAAGGACTCAAATTTTGAGTTAGTTAGATACACTGATTCTGATTTTGCAGGTTGCACTTTGGACAGAAAGAGTACATCTGCTGGTTGTTAATTGTTGGGTGGAAGGTTAATCAGTTGGTCAAGCAAGAAACAAAACTCTGTTTCAACATCTACAGCTGAGGTAGAATACATTGCTGCTGGAAGATGTTTTGCTCAATTGCTTTGGTTGCAAAATCAACTACTTGACTATGACATACAGTTTGAAAACTCTCCAATCCTGTGTGACAACACAAGTGCCATATCTATTTCTAACAATCCTGTTTTATACTCTAAAACAAAGCACATTGAAATTAGACATCACTTTTTAAGAGATAATGTGCAGAAAAAGAAAGTATCAATGCACTATATCAGCATTGAATTTTCAATTAGCTGATTTGTTTACAAAACCACTTGATGAGTCTAGGTTCAACTTCCTAATATCCAAACTTGGCATGTTAAATTTGTAAAATATTCTTTTCTTAGTAGTTAATTTTGTGTGAGAAAATAATTTTATTTTTGTGTGGATTCTAACTGAAGTACTTATTTAAGCTTCTTCATATCTTACTGATTGTGAATCAGCTAAGGGAATTTTGTCAACTAACAACCATTAGCTAATGCAATACCTCAGCTGATAAACCATCAGCTAAGGAATAGAAGCTAAGCTAAGTATGCTCAATAGCTGATACTTGTTTCTCAAAAATGGATCAGCTGATACTTTTTCACTCATTAGCTGATGCCTCTCAGAGTCAAAATTTTGTGTCCCCACACTTATTCTATTATTTTCTCCTTTGTATTTAATTCGTTCCTAGATTGTATTTATTCTGTCTACTTTGTCCGTTTCTTGTCCATGTATTTATTCTCTTTCCTCTCCGTTAACTTACTTTTTGCAGACGTGACAGTTACTTTTTGAAAAAGATATATTGGTGTCAGTTTTAGGTTTCCAAAGAAGATATAAATGATGGTTTAAGCGGTTTTCAATTTCTAATATTTCAAAATTCTCAAAAACTATTCTTCTTCTCTCTTACAAAAATTGCTCTAACACTGCTCTCTGTATCTCCATTCTGCTCAACAATGGTGATGTTCAACCCTGCTGCAACTCCTCATGCTATTCCCGGTGAGAATGTCACTCCCAACTCTGTCTTCACCATCCGTCCAAACAACATCCTCATAAACACTGATATACCTACGAGCAAGGCAAACCAGGGCTATGAACCCATGGTCGCATTCTTAACTGCCCATCCTCTATTCAACTACCTATCAGCTCATCCTTTGTTTATCTTCCCTCGCATCATTGGGGAGATGTGGTACACTGCCAGATACCACCCTGTCGAACAAACCATAACTTGTTCGTGCCTGAATAATACCATAAACATACCCATAACCATCAACTCACTTCGCCAAGCTATCTCCATACCAAATCTAGCTCCATTTCAACTTTTCCTCTCTCATGACCAAAATCTGGAGGTTCTACCCCTCATTGGCTATGATGAACCTTTCTCACATGGAAAGTACAAGCTGTCAGTGCTAGGACACCCATGGAAATATCTTTCCAGTGTGATCATTAGATGCTTTGGACACAAGTCAGGGAGTCATGATCTGTTGAACGAATCTGAGCTAATGGTTCTTCATGCTCTAGTCACTGGAAGGAACATTGACTTCGCTCAAGTCATTTTCACATAAATGGTTGACAAAATCACTCTGAGCACCTCCAAGAAATCAACCAGAACTTATGTTCCCTACATAAGGTACTTAAGTCTCATTTCTCTAAGAAGTATTCAATGGGAACATTATGCTGGATTGGCTGTACATCTTCAAACCATGGATAATCCTCAAATGAGCCAAAAGATATTTCATTTTATAAGGGATTTCCAAGGTCCTGCCCTCACTGAGCAAATGAAAGAATTGATTGATGAAGCTCTTGGTGATGAAAGTGAAAATGAGGAAGCGGGTAATGCTGAAAATCTTGATGCAATTGCTGAGGAATCACATCACTCTGATGAGCCCCAAAATGACTTACCTGAAAATTCTGAGCACTCTGTTGCTGCATCTCAAACTGCAAAGGCTCTTGTACCATATTTAGATGATGACGATGAAATTGCTCCTACTGGTGGTGGTAATGCTTTGAGCTTTGGTTTCGATGAAAATTTGGATGATTTACCAGCACATGATGATGTGATGGCACCTGTTGCTGAGAATGTAATGTAATATGAGGGTTTCCAACTGTCTGATCCTGCTATATTTCCTCAAAGAGATCAAGGTGAAGATTCTGCATATTCTGTTGCTAAGTCTTCCAGTCAAAAGGATCAAGGAACCCAAGATGGTGTTGATGATGATTGTGGTGATAATGATTGTGATGGTGATGATGATGCACATGATGGTGATGCTGGTGGTTTCTTTGTTGATTATGCTGCCGATAATGCCACAACCACCTCATCCACTCCTGTTATTATGTCACTTACTGAATTTCCCTTAAGTTCAAACACAACAAGGAGATCTGGTGATATAAGTCTTACTGTTGTTAAGGATGAAACTGATGATGACTATCCTAGTAGAACACTTGGAGGCCATATTGCTTATCCTTCTCCACCACACTCTCAAGGCTCAAATGAACAAGCAGGTGAGGATAAGGCTGCTGATGATGATGTTTTTGAGGAAGATGTGATATCTGACAAACTAGTTCAAATGATTGAGATTAGCAGAACCAAGCACATTTAAGGTATGGTTACTTCAATCCATGAGGATACTCATTTGGTAAACACCCCCACAACCACCAAGCTCTAATGCACTTCCAATAGTCACTAGTTCTACTCCCATAGTCGCCCAAATAGAACCAAGGTCAATAGAGATTGTGCACTCTGCGCCTATCTTAGAGGATGTACATTTGCATCTCTGACCTCAACACTAATAGTTTTCTCTTATGTTGAGGGGGAGCTTATGGATGTTGGTTTCAACCTTCAACCAGTGAGTACATCTTCCAAACAAGATGTATCTGTAAAAATGAGACTCCAACAATCTGGGTCACCCTCCCAAAAGGGTGATACCATTGAAAGACAGACCTCCTCCCAAGGTCATACTGTGTCTTACCCTACATTGAGTCTGCCATGCCTTCAATAAGCTGACAACAACTTATTGATGTTCACAGGGATACCCCTTTGAGTGCACCCCTCACTGAAACTCACATTTTTGTACCCACTATTGCTTCTATTATAACACATGCTACTACACATCATGTCAATACTAGTGACATAAACCAGTCATTGGTACAGGGTACAACTTCTGCTCCCAGTGATCCTATACTTATACACCAAAGTATTTGTGAGGGACCAACCACCATTCCTGATTTTGGCATTCCACCTCAATCACTCCCTATAACAACTACCACCTCCACCACAACTGAACCTTCTCCTCTCATGCTTCAAACCCTACTGTCTATCTCTTAAAAGATGGATAGTCTTCAAGCCTAATTTACTTCTTTCCAAAATAAAACAGAAACTCAACTTTCCAATCTAACTCACGTAGTTGAGTCACTCAAAGCTACCCAATCCCAACCCTAACCCCATCCCACCCCTACCCCAGTTGATATCACTCCAATTCTCACTAAATTGTATCAACTGTTAACCCACACCTCTACCCCTACCCCTGCTCCTTCTCCAATCATATCCTAACAAACCCTCTCGTCCCTTAACCACACCATTTCCAATCTTCTTAATAACCTACATAACATCAAACCAACCACCCCAGACATTTCTGTAGTTATTCCTGATCCAATTTTTAAGTTGCTACATTCCTTAGGAATTTGGATCAAGAGATCACCAATCTTAACCATTACTCCCGCCAAAAGCATATAGAAACTCTTAAAGAGTTCACTAACATTACAGATGCTATCAACCGGCTAAGACCTATTACCTCCACTTTTCAACTATCCTTCTCACCTATTCCATCACATCAGAGAACCACCCCTCCACCCTTCATTCAACCTCCTATCCCTACTCTCTCTCCTTCCACCTCTATCTTACCACCCTTTTCTTTCACTCCCTTTCCATTTCAATCCTCCACTTTTACTCCTGCTGCTCCAACCAAGACTACTATATTCTTTCCCTCATTTGATGATGACTAAAAGGGGTAGAAGTCAGCATCCTCATCCAGCTCAAGGGAACCCTCTTCAAGAACCTTCTAAGCAGCCTGTGATGCATGGACTGCTGAAGTAGAAGCAGATAAAGCAGCCGCAGTAGTAGAAGCAGCAACCCTCAATGAAGCAAAAATTCAAAGACAATCAACTACTGAATAGGAGAATCAGTCTAAGGGGGAGAAACATGCTAAAGAAGAGCAAAGGCCTAAAAGAAGGCTCAAACAAAAAGCAAGAAGGAAGAGTGCAAAGAAACAAAAGCAAGGTGAATCCTGGCTCCAATATGTTTTCCATCAGATGATTCAGATGATGATGATGAAGACAATGTGCCTCTATCCACTCTACTCAAAATGAAACAACAGAGCTCCTCTCCCGAAGCTCCATCAGTCCAAGCTTCTTCTCCTGTGCAACAAAGTCCTTCAACTCCTAGTAGTGCTACAAAAAAAAAGGAAAGAAAATCATGTCTGCTGAGGAGATTGAGGAGGAAGAAAGAAAAGAGGAAGAAAATCAAAAAGAAGAAGATGACCTCTTGGAGATAAGTAAACTGGCTGCAACTCTTGGTGATTCAATAGAAGATGTACTTAAAGCTAAGGATAAACACCAGGACTTCACAACTCAAGAGGACCTTGCTGCAATTATTGGTTCCATTGAAGAGGAACTTAAAGAAATTCAAGAGAAAGAATTGAGTATGTTGACAACTCAAGAACCTCAAACTCAAGCATCACAACAAAAGGAAAATCCTCCTATCAAGAAAATATCTAAGAGAGGAAGAACTCACAATGATGCTATCCAAGCCCTTCTCAACACTGAGTTTGCCAAGACTACTAAGCCAACTAGAAGGAAATCTAAGGAGTTCTGAAACAACAAAGAAAATCTGATAGAGAGAGAGAATGAAAATACTATCTCAAGGGTCACACTATACAAAGGTACATAAAATGATCCTTACATAAGGATTGTAAGAAGGAATGAATATAGAACATCTAAGGATGCACATCAAGAACACTGTGAGCATTACTCCTTCTTTGAAATGATAGAGATTCTGTACCATCTCCTAAAGTCCAAAAGTCAAATTGCTCCCACCTTCATAAGGCACTTTGACTACTGGATTAGATGAACTGTTTGCCACCGAGTCTTCTCTTATGATCAATTTGTTAGACATGTTCAAGTAATAGAGGATATGTTTAGGAAGTCATCAAAAACGTTTGTTGCTCCTGAACAAATAGTACTCAATCCGGATCACGTCTATCTTACTGGTTATGAGAACCTAAACACAGCCCTTCCTCCCAGTACTACTCCTGAAATGTTCAGATACATAACAGATGTTGAAAGAGGGATGTTCTTCATGAATAGAGATGGTGATTGGAAGTTTCTAAGAGAATCTGAGTTAGGAAAAGCTCAAAGAGAACTCATATTCCATGTTGTGCATTCCACAAGGGATCTGACAGGAAGTTACAACTTTGAACAACTGTTGAGATCAAGAGCTGAACAGATCTTGGCTGCAAATCCACAAATCAGAATTATTGAAGTCAAAGAAGAGCCTTGGTGGGAAGACAACTGAAACTTCATAACTAAAATAGTTGTAATTTCCAAATTCTTAGACTAGTTCAATTCTTTAACTTAGTTTAACTTATGTTATAGTTGCTCTGTACAAACTCTTGTACTTCCTTGTTCTTGTAATCAAGCTTAAACTTTTGATCATGGACTACTTAGCTAAACTGCTAGTATAAATGGTTTTAAGTAGATAGCTCACATAGTGTAAATATTGAAAATCCAAAGAATCCTAAAAATAGAAAAAGGATAGAAAAGATACCACAAAAATAGAACATTGGTACTTAATAAATTAAAAGATTTCCAAAAACAGAATATCAAGGGAACATATTTTAAAGAGTTACCAAAATCAGATAGCTAGGTAACTAAACTGAACTTAAAAGTTTTATCTTTACAAATCCTAGTCAAACTTGTTTTTCTTAAACAAGATAAGGTTTTGTCATCATCAAATAGGGGGAAATTGTTGGGGAGATAGAAATATCAAACCATAAACAAACCTGTCTATTATTTAAAATACGATTTGATGCTAACAAAACCACATATTCAGTTTTGTACTTGGATCAGTGAAAAACATGTGTTGTTTTCAAGTTAGAGTTAAAGAACTTTCTAAGTAAGAAATGTCAGCTGAAGAACAAAAGCATCAGCTGAACACTGAGTATTAGCCAAAGGACCAGCTTCAAGAATATCAACCAAGAAGAAAAGACAAGTCTAGAAGCATCAGCTGAGCATCTACAAAGCATAAGCTGAGGGTTCATCACCATCAGCTGAGGGTCCATTCAAGATCAGCTAAGCAGTCAAAGGATCAACTGAGTCTACAAATCTAATCAGCTGATGCCTCCCATCCTTCAGATAAGCTATCTTTAAGTTATCTAGTCTTTTTCTTATAAGCTTTTTACTCTCAATGATCAGCTGAGCCCTTGGGATCTACTGATCATATAGGTTGATTAGCTTATGTAATATTGCTCTAGTATGTCTTATAAGTTGAGCATTTATAAACAACTGAGTATATGACAGTAGCTGAGTCTTTCATTTATCCTTAGCGGAGCAAAACTATGTTTGCAGTTCAGTGTCTATTAGCTGAGTCATTATACAGTACCTCAGTTAATAGTTTTTCATTGTAATATTTTCTGAAGTCAAAGGCATAATATGTGTTGTTCTATTATGCCTTTAGATCTATCTTTGTAAAAGTATTAAGCAGTTTTTGGATCTGCAAAGATACAAAAATGATTGATCTTGATCCTTTAGAAAAGGTGATAGATACTTTAGAAGAGAAGATCTCGAAGATATGCTTCAACAACTAAGTATGGATAGCAACTCCATACTTGGTTAAGTCAAGTCTTCAGAAAGCATGGTGTTGTATAAAGTACAAGCATGGAAAGAGAAGTTTACTCTTCCAAGACAAAAAGGTATTACTTTAATAATATAACAATAGATAGTGGGATTTGACTTTACTGAAAAGCACATTCACTTTATACATTGCCTGTAGAAAGTGAATTTGCTTTTCACCAACTAACTTTATCTGTTATAATATTATTAAATCTAGTACCTTTGTCTCCTTATATACTCCATCGAACGTATAGCATTTGCTTATATATACTCATGCATGAAAACATGCAAAGTATCGATCAGATTAGAGAGCTGAACACTGAAATCTCATAAGTTGAGAGAATAGAAGAGTTAGCATTTTATTTCTTCATTGAAATCAAACTTGTTCATGTGTTGAACATCTTAGGCATAAGTTGTTTAAGATTAGCTTTGTCTATGTGTTAAACAGTTTAGTTGCCACCTTTGTTGAACTTAGATTTTCCATATCTAGTTCATGTGAATCTTGATTCACATCAATAAGAATTATATAAAAGTATAATGTGTGTCTCTTAAAATTTAAAAAGCTAAAGTTTGTGTTCAACCCCCCTTTCTACAAATATTTGTTGTTGTAGTATCCATTCGGGACCAACAGAAAGTTTATATATTTGGCCACGGATTTCTTTGTACAAAGTGACACGAATTTGAGTGTAGAGAGCGAAAGAGAGAGAGAGAGAGATCTTTAATAAGGATGTTGGTGTACTGTACAAGATGTTTAGTAAGATTATTGAACTCGGAAAAGGATTTTTTTTGTGTGTCTGAAAAGGTAGACACATTGAATATATGGGTTTTGATGGCGATGAAAAGAGAACGAAGGGTTTCAAAGAGGGTTTGAAAAGTGGAGGAGAGACCAATATCAGGTTCAGAAGGAGTAGAGTGAGCAGATTGTGGGGTGGCAACTAGTTCCAGATTAGCAAGTATATCATCGGATTGATGACTTGATGAAGGAAAAAAAGAGGGAGGTAAAGAAAAGAATTCTTCAATAGAGATAGATTTAGAAGAAAGGAAATCAGCAACAGGGTTTGATATTAAAGGATGTAGGATATGAGCATGAACAGAGGAACCAGTGTTTGGGGTGATAATAAAGAAGTGTTTGGAGCAATGAGATCAAAAGATGAAGAGGTAGTAAGAGAGGTAGCCATACAACAACTAGGTTAGCTGAAGCATTAAGGGCTAAGTTAGTGGTTTATTTAGTTATAGGTTTGCTTTATGACTGTGTCTTCATATGCAATGATAAACTCAATATCAAAGGAGATTAGTTGAACTTCATTAGATGTGGTGGTGCTTGTGATAACAGGAGGTGGTTGAGGAGTATCAGTTGCATCCTGGCTTAAGACTGCGTAATCATGTACTCCAGCTGTATCCATAGGATCAGTAGGTGTACCTAAACCATCAAGGGATAAAGGCTGGACCTGTCCTTCAAGGAAAACTGAAGTGTCATTGGTCTTGGGGGCTTCAGATGTTGGATGTTTGACAACATTGTCAAAGAAGAGATAAATGCATCAATATTAGATGATTTGGGATTTGAACGATCATGTGCATAGGCAACATCCATAGGAACAGTTAGGTCGACTAAACAATTGAGGGATGTAGGGGTGATTTCAGCAGCACCGAATGTGGAGACATCCATTAGTAGTGGTGCCTGAGTATTAGTGGGATTTCTGATAGACTCGTTGGTATTGGGGTTTAAAGTAGGATTCCAAGCAACAATCAAAATAGAACATGCGAGGAACCCAAGTCACAGTCGTAAACCTGATTGTTTGAAACTTCTAGAACCAAGGTTTAAGTATAACACACCACTTGTATTTCGAATCCCTCAAACCTAGGCTCTGATACCAAGTTGTAACGCCCTAATTTTTTTTGAAACAAGTAAAAATAAATATAGAATGCATTCATGACAAGTAAACATCTGAAGCAACATAGATAAAATCCTGACGAGGTCCCGCACCCGATACTACACGTCATAATGTGCTTTTAAACTAATTAATAACAAATACAATTATGAATAAAATGTTTGTTGAACTAAACGGTGAAAAAAGTTTGGAAATAGATGAGTCGTCTTCACTCTACTGGAGCCTCTCCATGAACATCCCCTGAAAAAAGTAAATGAACAACAGTAAGCATAAAGCTTAGTGAGCGCTCTAACTTACACACCACACTAGGTATGTACATATCATATATCTTATATCATTTCTGTTGGTCCCTTGGTGAGAGTATCAACAAGCAAGTAATGTGTAGAAGGGGGGTTGAATACACTTTCTGCGGAAAATTGAACAAATCAATAAAAAGTGTTAACAAAAATCAAACCACAAACAATCGAATGCTTTGTTTTTCATTATTTAGAAGATGATTATAGAAACAATCAAGTAAGCAACACTTGATATGTAAACACCTAATGTAACTCAGATCTCTCAATCTCTCAAACTTTGCAATCTATAATCAACTTATGATTATAGATACATGACGACTCTCTAAACATGATTTAATAACAGATTGAATACTTACCAACTTCACAACAAATGTGAAGATCCGAACACACGAACAAATTGCCAATCTGTGAGTTTCTTGATCATGTTGAACTGACAAACAATGAATCAAGACTCGTAACACATACGATCAATAGGTTGAGGTGAAACTGAGTTTGGCTCTGTAACTCGTTGAATGTATTCGTACCTCTAAACTTACCAGAATGATAAGTTTTTATAATCCTGTTCCTACGGATCCTAACAAACTAGAAGTTATCCTAATCTGCTAACAAACTAACGGATAACCCAGAATCTTGAATCTTGAATCTTCTTATCTTGAGTCATCAATCTTTAATCTTGATTATGGAATCTTCTTATCCTTGCCGTAGATATAGAGAGATAAAAGGAACTTAAAACGTATTTAAATTCTCTTAAGCTGACTTCTTTAGTCGGACTGAGTTACTCAGCTTGAAACTCATCAAGCTGAGTTCTTTGAGAACAAACCCGAAATCAAACACGTACTAACACGTATAATGATTAACTCATCCTTGGAAGTCATAAGAGTTAGCTAGAACTTATTTAGCTACTCTGTTGAGCTGACTCAGTCTATACGCTGAGTCACTTAGCTCGAAACGCATCAAGCTGAATACTTAACCTAGATCTTAGGTGACATACACAGCTTATCAAACATATTGATAATCTTACTAAGATATAGTCTAAGCTGATCGAAAATATGCTCAGCTTATATACAACTTATGCTCAATCTAAAATACTATAAGGGCTCAGTTTGATCAAGCCTCATAATTCTGTTTAAGTTATATTTCGAACACATCTTACAAACTTAACTTTGTCTCATCAAATCTTAACTGATGAGATCATATTCCCAACAAACTCCCCCTATTTGATGATGAAAAAACCATCAAACAGTTCTTACGTTTGTTTAACAGAATTTTGTCTTAAATCTTAAACTTATTAAGATTTTGTATTTGAACTAATCAAATATTAATTGAAATTATCAATTTTAATTGAACTTATCAATTTTAATTGAACTTATCAATTATAAGTTGAACAAACAAACTATACATAATCATGAATAAGAACCAATCAATGATTCATTCAAGCTGAACTAATCAAACTAAGAATTATGAACATATCATAACACAGTTGAACATATCAAACTAATACTTGTATTTATTGAATAAATCAACATACAAAAGTTTTGTTCACTTAGATCATGCACACTTGGTGCTTACAAAAATTATAACTAATCTAATATTAAATTTATCTTATGAACTCAGGATGTAGAAGTTCCCAATTAATGATTTCTTTGTTGATTTCGTCTAGCAACTTCTTAGCTTCTACATTCCCTCTGAGTTCCTTCTGTTGTACTCTGATGATTTTATTCAGCTTGTATCTCACAAAGTGATTTGAGCTATCATCACCACAGCAACTTCGAATGTGTAAGGCATCCCTAGCTTTTAGATAGCATATCTCATTCATCTTGATAAAGCTAGGTTTGCCTGCCTGATTCTTAAACAAAAACCCCTGAACAGGTGCATCAATACTTTGATTCTCTTTGAACTCCACACCTTCAGGTACCTCGAATAGTTTCTCCCATTGCAGACCAGGAACTGGAACATATCTCAGCTCCTCAGTTCTATTGATCAGTTTAGAAACTTCAGCGAATATCTCTTGCTTGATTTGATTTCTTTTGAACTTCTTGAGCATCATTATTATTCTTTTCCATTCTACGTAGCCCATCCTGTGAACAAATCTCAGGTCCATTCCCATTGTAGATTTATCATCAAATTCTACTTTGAGAATGATGGCTTCATTTACTCTGCTCAAAGTCATGCCTCTGATCTCTTCGCTTATGCTCCTTCTGAAATAGCACTCTTGAATGTCTGCGTCTGTATATGGGATACGATCAGGTGTTGGACCAGTGTAATCAGCTTCAGCTTGAGCGAAAGCTTTTCTTTCTTTTTCTTTTTCTTGGTCCTTTGCCTCCTTCTCTTTCCTTTTTCTCAGCTCATAAAGTGAGATGCATAAATATGTGGCTTTCTCTTGTTCGAGCATTTCAATCATAAGCCTTTTGGCTTTTTCTTCTTTCATCTCAGAAACAGTCTCACAAACACTGTCAGCTTCAGATTCAGATTCTATCACTTTTTGTTTCTTGGCTGCAGGTTCCTCTTTTTCTAACTCCAGCTCCCCCTCAAACTTAGCTTGCCTTTCTGCTCATTTTGCTAGTGCCAGTAGAGCTTCAGCTTGGACTAACTCAGCGTTAGCTTCAGTTGGAACCTTCTCCCCCTTTTTGTCATCATCAACAGGGGTCGAAGTCTGATTTTGTTGAAGGGCAGCAACTACAGAGGCAATCCTTTTAACATCATTAGTCAGTTTCTCAAGCCACTTATAGATTTGACGTTTGTGCTTCTTCTGCTTGAGATGGAACAAACCAAATTGAACTGCTTTGTATTGTTTCAACTGCTGGATGCCTGAGGAGTGTTAGATCTAGATTTTATGATTAGATCTAGTCTGTATTTTGTGTAAATAGTACATTTTATGTACTTAGTATAAATAGTTTGTAAACATTGACTCTATGTAACTTTTGACATATGCAATAGAAGAAACACACACTTAAAGGTGTAATTGTCAAATTCTCTCTACACACACATACGGATCATCACTATACACTCTATATTGCCTTTCAATTGATATCAGAGCAAACTCTGATTGGTTTCTGAAGGAATTCTAGCAAGAACAACATCTGATTTGTGAAGATTTGATCGGAATTCAACCATTTTTGAAAAATATTGGCACTTACGGGTTCAATTCTGAAATTGAGGATCTGATGGCTTAAAATTGTTGAATTGTTGTTCATTGGGAAGGATATAAGAAACATAACACTCGACAATTGGATTTGTGTCATTACAAACAACACATTTGAAGATTTGCAGGATTGAAGTTTTTCGAGTTCTTGAGAGAAATCACTGAAAAATCGATTTGTTATGTTAGAAATTGAGAAATTATGGATTAGAAGAGTTCATTGTAGTGCTGCGAACTGATCTGCAGGATCTTAGATCAATTGGAAAAGATTTGTTCAAAATTTCGATTTTCAGATCTGAAAGTTGATGTCAGAATTCTTAGCTTGAAGTTCTCGGAATCTTACTTTGAATCTCTCGGAATTCTCAATTCCGTGAATATTTGGGTTGAATTACCTTAATTCCGCGAAAATTCCATCAAGGAATTACTCATTCCGATATAATTTATATCGGATTCTTTGAAATTGTGAAGTAACAACTTACATTCCGACAGAATTTTTCTCGGAATACATTAATTCCGACAGAAACTTTTCTCGGATTGATCACTGAAAAGTCTTCAAGGACTTAATTTTTCCTCGGAATTGCAATTTTTTCTCGGAATTGAATTCATCTCGGAATTCAAAGATTCTATCGGATTTCATTTTTCTCGGATTATTAAAGTTTCTCGGATTTCACAGTGTGTTAAATTTTTCTCGGATTGTCCAAGTTTTTCGGATTTCTCGGATTTGGAAAATTTTCCAAGAATTCATTTTTTAGGAATTGAATTCATCACGGAATTCAAAAGATTTCTCGGATTTTGATTTTCTCGGATTGTTCAATTCTAGCAGACCAAAAGGCTAAATATTATTTGAAGCATGGTCTTTCATCTGAGTTTTACATCAAGATTAATGGACTGGATACAACCAAAGAAATTTGGGATGAGATTGAAAGACAAATGGAAGGAACTGAGTCCGGGGTGTGGATCAAGGAAACTACTTTAGTAAATGCATTTGATCATTTGCGTTCTAAGGAAGGTGAAACACTGGTTGATACCTACAGAAGATTCTGCAAGTTGCTCAATGATCTTAGAAATCAGAAGCTGGATAGCTATTCTGATCTTACAAAGAACACCAGGTTCCTGAATTCACTTGGACCTGAGTGGAGAACTCAAGTGACCATCTACAGACAAATAAACCAAAAGGTTCTCAATAAGGTTACTCATCACATGATATTTGAAGAACTGAATAACTATCAAGATGAAGTTGGTATGATTTCACAAAAAGAAAATGTTGATCCTCTAGTATTAGTTGTGAATGATAGAAGAGGCAGATCTTCAAGCAGATCTTTGAAGCTTAAGCAAATTCAAGAATCAGAATCTTCCGAGACTGACACCGAGGAGCCAGCAGATAATGAAAAAGTTATGCAGGCTGTTGCTTACCTGGCCAACATGTTGCAGAACCAGTTTCCAAAGTCTAAAACCAATAATCGTCAGAGACAATAATTTTCAAAGAAATGACGGAGTAAATCTGAAAAAGAAGTATGAGAGAAAGATTCAAGCTTCTCAGCCCAAAAAGTGTTATAATTGTGGAAGCACATGACATGTAATCAAAGACTGCAAAAAAGCCTAAGGTGAAAGACTCGGAGTATTATAAAGCTAAGCTGAATCTGATCAAAAAGAGGAATAGTGGAACAGTGCTTCTGGCAGAAGAAGATCAGTTCCTATCTGACACTGATGTTTCAGAGGAAGATGTTGAAGTTCATGCCCAATTCGTACTCATGGCTAATGTGGAAGAATTTGAATTTCTGGAGTTTGACGGTGAAAGCGAAGATGAGATTGATGGTTTGGGGTTTGCTGAGGGTAAAACTATGGTTGAGGATGCAGAGATAGTAGAAGCAGATATTGGGTTTATGGCTAAATTTGATGAGTCAGATCAAGAGAGTGAGTATGAAAGTGACACTGAAGAAGAAACAACTCCTTCCAGCAACAGTTCTCTCTCAACAGAGCCAGAGTCTACTACTAAGAAGGTATCTCTTGATGACTCTCATATATCTGCTGATCACATCATGACACTAGTTAATCAAGTGCAAACCTTAACTGCTTAGAATCAAAAGTTGCAAACACAAAACCTTAATCTTAAAATGAACCAAGCCGTCAATTCTGAGCACATGACAAAACTTAGTCAACTCCAGGAGTTAATCAAACAAAAAGAGGATGAATTAAATCAGATACAAGAGCAAACTGAAAGAAAGGTTCATGACCTTAATGTTGCTAAGTTGAGTGCTGAAATCAACTTCAATTTGATTTTAAAAGAAAAACAAACTTTGGAAACAAAAGTCAACAATCTTGAAGAAGCTTTTCGTAAGAAACCCATAACTCGACATACTATTTTCAAGTGTCTGACCTCAGATACGCAAAATAAGTACAAGGGTTTAGGGTATGACGACAGTGATTTTTTCAAGAAAATCAACTGCACACAACTTTATCAGGCAAAAAGGATGAATCAAGGGCTAACTGAAAAGATGGTTTTTGTTGCTGCTGAGGAGATCAAACAAGAAGAAGATGTCAAAAGAAAAACCACAACAAAGTGCCAAAAACCATTTAATTATGATTTGTTGAATGCATCTTATGAAACTACTGATGGTTTCTCGTTCAAAAACGAATATATTTTCCATGATGAAAGCCTGATTTTTCAAAATCCTGCACAAACAGTCAAGTCATACGCACCAAGCCTGTACATCCCTCACATGGAATTGCAGCGCCGTCAGGAGATTCTTGAAACCAACTGCATAATTAACATCATTCTAGACATAGAAAATCAAATGTTGAAAGAACAGTTGTCTCACTTATAGTCTTCCGCTGATCCTTTTGATAAATTAAACTCTGAATTGGTGACTCAACTGCGATTTGAAAATGATTTTTTAATTAATCAAAGTCAAGAATTTTCTGAAGAATTGGAACGAGCGAAAAAGGAAGTTGAAAATCATAAAAGAACCATAAGTCATTTATGTGAGAATTTAAAAAGGAAAGTGCTTGAATCTCAAAAATCAAATGTTTCTAATTTAGAGCATTTCGTCTGTGCACATCTTGTGATTCCTCTACTCATTATTTATGAACTAGAAACCCAACTTCATGATGAAAAAATCAAACGACTTGTGTAAGAAGTGAAACGTGGCTGGGGTGTTGCAATTCCTACTTGCCCAAAAGCTTGTAGAGAATATGTATCTCACAAATGCAATCAGTTTTGTGATCCAACGAGTATTCGTGAAAAAGGGTCTACATCAGGGACCAAGCCTTCAACATCTGCATCATCTTCTTCTAAACCTTCACGCATTAACAAAACTAACAAATCTTCTTCTCTCTCTTCTGAATCAGATAAAATCAAATGTCAAAGTTCCACAAGAACTGTTACCAAACCAGAAGTGAGAAAGGTAGTGAAGACAGCAGTGCCACAAGCTGAGAAGAAGACAGATGTTCCCAAAACAGTCAAGAACCCAAAGTTGAGGACAAGAGATACAAGACACAACATAGTTTTAGAAAACATGATTACTTTCCTTCTTTTTGTTTCATTCATCATAAACGTTGTTTGAAGAATTGTAAGTCTGATTTGAATTGGAAGAAAATGTCTGATAAAGTTTCAAATAGCCAAACTGATACTCCTAAACCACAAGAAATTAAAGTTAAAAATTTTTGTGCAAGTATTGGCTGTGTGCAAGGTCATTGTATAAATGCATGTTCATATCATCAAGATCGAATGTTGTGTGGTTTCAAATCAGTTCCTAATTGGAAAATCCTGAAGAGGGTATGATCTTCACTTGGTTTGTCAACCGTGCTTGCTACATCATTCATCAATGGATCAAGAAGAGTGAACTGCGTTTCTTCTTACGCAAATATGCACATAGGAGATTGCCTATGCTGCCTGGTGAGTGGAAAAATCATCTAGAAGTGATGAGAAGGGTGGCTGACTCTGAAAGAGAAGCACAACTACGAAAGCTTGAAGTAGCACAACTCAATCGATCATTGCGACAAATTTATTTTCTTAAATCTAAACAACAAGTTGCACATTCACCAAATAAATCAGTTTCTCACAAACCAGTTAACAAACCAGTTCACAATTCTCAAAAACCACAATCATCAGTGAAAGCTAAAACAAGCAAATCACAAACAACTCAATCTTTTCACAATACTACTCAAAATGTTAACAGACACAAACCAACTTTGAATAACAGATTTCAAAACAAATCAGTTCATCAACCCAAGTTGTTCATCCACATAACAACTCATCCAAAGCCCCTCCTGCTACAAATAAACAAAAATGGCAACCTAGGAAGTGGCAGCTAAAACAGGAAAAGAAATCTGAATCTTTGATTGTTGATCCTGTTATTTCATCTATTTCTATCTCTAACATACCTCATCACAATTCACAGTGGGTAAGGTCTTCACCCCTACATGGACTCTGGGTGTACTAAACATATGACTGGAGATAAGGGTCTTCTCAAACAGTTTGTGGGCAAATATTCTGGAAATGTAAAGTTTGGGAATGATCAGGTAGCACAAATCCTCGGTCACGGAGGGATGGAAACAAGGAATGTTAGGATTGAAAAGGTATCTGATGCAGAGGGGCCTAGCCACAACCTATTTTCTATAGGCCAGTTCTGTGATAAGGGTATGGAAGTTCTGTTAAAAAAGAAGTCAAATCTGTATACTATTGACTTGTCTGGTAAAGGATCAAGTTCGTCTGTTTGCCTGCTTTCTAAAGCTGCATCAGATTTGAACTGGTCATGGCATAGGAAATTGTCCCATTTGAACTTTAAAAATATCAACAAGCTGGTAAATAGGAATCTGGTCCGAGGTATCCCTAAGCTGAAGTTTGAAAAAGAGCATCTTTGCAAGGATTATGAGCTAGGGAAACTAAAGAGGGTACCACATAAAGTTGTTCAAGTTTCAACAACCTCAGCTCCTTTGCAGCTGATTCATATGGATATTTGTGGGCCTATGTGGGTACATTCCAGAAACGGGAAAAGATATATTCTGGTGATGGTAGCCGACTATTCTCGGTACACATGGGTTAGATTTGTATCTCACAAGTCTGAAGTGCCTCAACAGATCATTCTGTTCCTGAAAGAGCACAAGACTCAACAAGGACAACCCGTGAAAGCAATCCATACTGACAATGGCACATAATTCAAGAATAGAACTCTGGATACTTATCTTGATTCTGAAGGCATCTCACATCAGTTCTCTGCAGCCTACACTCCTGAGAAAAATGAAGTTGTAGAAAGGAAAAATAGAATACTTGTTGAAGCTGCAAGAACAATGCTACAGTACTCAAAGTTGTCACCATCTTACTGGGCTGAGGCTGTCAATACAGCATGCTACACCCAAAACAGATCCCAAATTCACCGTCGTTTCAATAAAACTCCTTATGAATTGCGCCACGAAGTAGTGCCTAATATCAAATACTTCCATGTATTTGGTAATAGTTGCTTCATTCTAAATGAAATGGACAAACTGTCTAAGTTTGATCCAAAAGCTGACGAGGGAATCTTTTTGGGGTATTCAAATGACAAAAAGGCTTTTCGAATTCTAAATCGGAGAACTAACGTTTTTGTCGAAAGCATCAATGTGATGTTTGATGATTTAGTAAACTTAAACTCTTTGACAGCCAAACCTTCAATTAATAAAAATCCTATTTACCAAGCAAATAAATCTGATAATCAACACATTTAGAATGAAGATATTAATTTGGATTTAATGTTTGAATTTTTCAAGACTAATGAATCTTCTTCTGTTAATGTGAATAGAGCTGACCAAGAAAAATCACAACTGTAAGAATCAGTTACAATTACCACTCCATCTGTTGTACGGGACACTGATCAGGAGAGTTCTGAGTTTGAAGCTACGAACAGTCCATTTCTTGTACAACCGACTCCTTCTTCTGCTGCAACAGATGATACTGTCAATCCGTTTGCTGAAGCTAAAATGGTAAATCCATTTGCAACGGACGTTCAACCAGTAGATGACTTCATACAGGTTAGGACCCCCGAGCCTGTATGGTTGAGAAGTCACCCTCACACTCAAGTAATTGGCAGTTTGAACGCCGGTGTTCGAACTCGCGCCGCAACCGCAAATGAATATTTGAATATGAATTTTCTGAGTATGATAGAGCCAACTCGAGTATCAGAAGCTTTAGAAGATCCAGACTGGATTCTTGCTATGCAAGACGAGCTGAATCAGTTCGATCATTTGAAAGTCTGGCGATTAATACCCAAACCTGAAGGTAAATCAATTGTGGGGACTAAGTGGATCTTCAAAAACAAGAAAGACTCTGACGGAGTAGTTGTGCGCAACAAGGCTAGACTAGTTGCTAAGGGGTACAATCAGCAAGAGGGAATCAACGATGATGAGACCTTTACCCAGTAGTCCATTTGGAAGCGATCAATTTATTTATAGCCTATGCTGCCTTCAAGAATTTTAAGGTTTTCCAAATGGACGTTAAAACTGCATTCCTCAACGGTAAACTCAAAGAGGAAGTCTATGTTGATCAACCTGAAGGCTTCGTGGATCCCAAACGCCGACATCATGTATATCTACTTGAAAAAGCTTTGTATGGTTTAAAACAAGCCCCGAGAGCTTGGTACGATGAGCTGTCAGATTACTTGTTGAGTAAGGGCTATGCAAAAGGGACCACAGACACAACACTCTTCAAAAAGCAGATCGGTTCAGATTATATTCTTGTACAGATTTACGTAGATGACATTATCTTTGGCTCAACTAGTCCAAAGTACGGTGATGATTTTGCTAATACCATATAACAGAGGTTTGAAATGAGCATGATGGGGGAAGTTAACTTTTTCCTTGGATTGCAAATTTCCCAATTTAACCATGGGATTTTCATTAATCAATCAAAATATATAAAAGATTTATTAAAATGATTTACCATGACTGATTGTTCACCAATCTCAACTCCCATGGGAATTAAAACAAAACTATTTGCTGACCCTGATGGCAAATCAGTAGATTTAAAACCTTTTTGTGGTATGATCGGATCCTTATTGTACTTACCTGCTAGTAGGCCATATATAATGTTTGCTACTTGTCTCTGTGCCAGATTTCAGGCAAATCCTAAAGAGTCTCATTTGTTGGCAGTTAAAAGAATATTAAGATATCTTAAGGGTACCCCACATCTAGGTTTGTGGTATATCAGAGATTCTGATTTTGAACTAATCGGATACTCGGATTCTGACTATGCAGGGTGCATGATTGACAGAAAAAGTACATCCGGCAGTGCAAATTTACTGGGAGACAGACTAGTATGCCGGGCATCAAAGAATCAAAACTACGTGTCAACTTCCACCGTGGAGGCTGAATATGTTGCTGCTGCTAGCTGCTGCTCTCAAAGTCTGTGGATTCGCACACAACTATCGGATTTTGGACTGGAATATTCTCACATACCACTGATGTGTGACTCCTAGAGTGCCATAGCCATTTCATGCAATCCCGTGCATCATTCTAAGACAAAACATATCGACATTCGGTATCACTTTCTAAAAGATTATGTTGAAAAAGGTTTGATAGAATTAAAGTATGTTAGTACAGAAAATCAACTTGCTGACATTTTCACCAAACCGTTGGATGAAAATCGTTTCAACACTTTAGTTTCAAAATTGGGCATGTTAAATTTGAGTATTTAACTGTACTTTTATTCTATCAATCAAAAGCTGCACGTTTAGGTGTTTGAGGTCGGGGGTGTAATATCTGATTTGACAAGTTATGAACTATGGATGGTTCATACTAGTAGGGGGAGAGTTCATTGCATTTTAGTTTTCTCTGTTTTGGTATATTTCAGAAAACTCAAAAACATTTCAAAATCTTTAAAATCCAAAAACATGTGCAAAAGATCAAAAAGGCAAAAAGATTTTTTTTCTTCTTTCACAAATTGATACTTGATTTGAGGGGGAGTTTTTTTATTTTATTTTCTTTGTCTTTAACTTTGTTCAAAAATGGTCAAGAGAGAAATATTTCAAAATTTTTACAAGTTAAATGCAAAAATTGGTAAATTCCGACATATTTTATGTCGGATTCCGAGAATTTTAAACTCTTTTTGTGTAGGAATTACAAATTCCGACATAAAATTCAAAGAATTGAAGATTCCGACACTTTTATGTCGGAATCCGAGAAAGTGGATCTCAATTCAAACATTCGGTCTCATTTTCTCGGAATCCGAGAGTTCATATGTGTTTATAAGCTTCAAAATCTAGGAATTTTGACTTTTTCTCGGTTTTCTCTCTCGAAATTGACCAACTCTCTCCGTACATTTGATTTTCAAATATTCTTTGGATTGCATCAAGTTTTTAAGAGCTACATCGGTTTTCAGTTGCGATTCTCATGGTACAATTCATTTTTCCTACTTCAGATTTTATCTTTGTGTATTTTAGATCTAGGAAGTGAAAAAACCTTAACTGTCGATGTCTTTGTAGATCGTTTTAGTGTTCATTTGATGTTTGATTGACTTGTTATTGTCACTGGTATGCTTAGATAACATGTTAAAGGAGTTTCCATGCTTACACTTTTTGTAATAACATCTGTTTGAGTGAAAATCATAATCTGTTCTTAGTGTTTTTCGTGTTTCTGGGTTACGGGTTTCAAATCTAGAAATTGACATGATAGATCAACTCTGATGGGGGTAGTTGTTTATTTAAAATTGCTTAAAATGATAATGTGTACAATCGAATGTGTTTTATTTGGTTAAAATTATGTTTTTCAAAATCTGGGTTGATTCTGTTCATAAACTGTTATGAATATCTTGGAATTCAACATTTCGAGAGTTTTCATCATGTGAAAAACAAATGTGTTTTCTCGGAATTCCAGATTGATTTCTATCGGAATCACATCTAAGTCTTTGTCGGAATCATCAATTCCGACAAAACACTTAGAGAATTTTGAAAATTTTTCAAAAGTTCGAAATTTTTTTCAAAAGGAAGGAACAATCTCTTATAGTCTTATCTGCTGAACATCTGATGATTAACCATGGGTATTATTGTATCTTCTTGTAGATGGCTAACCCTGGTAACCTTCCAGCATTTGTTCCCTCTGAACAATTGTTTTCCCCAACCAACTACTTACCTAATCTTTCGAATAATCATTGCTTTGATTCCATCACCACCACCACCCAATACCCTATTCTTTATGAGCTAATAGAATCACATCCATTAAACCACATATTCTCCTACAACCCTATTGCTGACGGGGAAGAACCTCATAATATTAAACAGTTGTGGGACTCACTGCATAATATTGTAAATGATGAGGGAGATGAGCTTCTATCTGGGCAAATAGAACAATATGAATTCACTTTTGGTGTTGACCAACTGCGGACAATGTTTAGACTACCATCTGAGAGGGGCACCTATGCTACCAAGAACAAGTTTGATCCTATTCCATTGAGCAAGGCTATATATCCCCATGTGAAGGATCTGGGATTCAATGGGGTATTGACAAAGAGTGTCCCATTTAAGCGGAACAATATGGTGCCAATTTGGCAGTCTTTGTAGGCTATTATCAACCGGTGCCTCACTAGCATATCCAAAGGAGTTGATGGAGCCAGCTTAAGTTCTTTTCAAATTCTTGTGTCCATTGTCAAACATTGGCATGTGGACTATGCATCTATCATATTTCAAGAAATTTCAAACATAGTGCATCAGAAATAAGTTCCACAACAAGCAAAGAAGTTTCTCCCATACCTGAGGTTTCTCTTGATGATTGTTCAAAGCATAATGCTAGATCATCCAAATGATATCAATCGGAGTTATAATGATCCTCTGTCAACTGTGTCCATCATGCAAAAACTTTATAAAATAGAAAAGACTTTTGAGATCCAGGCTTTTGTAATGCCTGTGGAGTTGGTTATGTTGATGGATCTTCATGATCCAGTAGTTAAGGCATATGTGAGGGAAAATAACTTAGCTCTTCCGGATCGACAAGAACCTGTTGATCCTACCCAAAGAGCATTAGAACCTAAGGGCTTAGATTCTAGTAGTCAGTCGTCTTCGGGTGACACTGACGGGGAAGAGTCGAGGGAAAATTCTGAGAGGGGGGATGAAGTGAATGAGGGAGGTGAGGTTGTAGGTGAGGGAGATGCGAAGGATAAAATGCCTATAGGATTGTTACTTTCTAAGTCTCAACCTTAATCTCAAGAAACTGTGGAAAGAGGTGTTGAGCTGAATGTAGAAACTATGATTGTCATACCTGAGGGTGTTAACTTGAAAGCTCCAGTTTTTGAGCATGATGACATGTTTGACATAGAAATTTTGATTCTGGGGGCTTATATGATAATATCTCTATTGCTGCCCAAGTTAATGTAGATGAAGAAGAACAGTTAAAAGAAAATGAGAGTGTGCTGGGAGAAAAAGAAAATGAGAGTGCTGAGGGTTCTCCAGACTCAAAAAGCTGGGACTCCACATCTACTATTGGGGATGACATTGTCATTCCTGATATTGAAAAAGACTTTGGCATCCCACCAGAGCATGCACAAACCCCACCCAGCCACTCAGAATCCTCTCAAAAGGATACCGTTTCATCTTCACACGGGGATTCACCACATGATCTACCGAAGTCTCCTTTGGAGACAGTAGGTATTGAAAAAGGGGCCAATTCTCCCCAGGAACCCGAAGTTCACTTTGAGACACACATTGATGACTCTTTTCTTTACAAACTCAGTGACACTTTTGTACCATCTAGTAGTGGTCTCTTGAAAGACCCTACCGGAACACCTATAGAAGACATTCCTAGTGGTGTTCTTCAAGGATTAGATGGAAATCCTGCCACAGCCAACATTGGACCAGCTGTGACAACAGGTGACACTGCCTCTGATGCATTTGTTGCATCTGGGAATGTTGTCCAAACAAGTAATCTAAGTGATCCTGGTTTTGTTACACAAACAATGGTTGCTTCTGTATTTGTTTCAAAAGCTGACCTTGACACTGCACTTGCTGTTCTGAATACAAAAATGGATAAGATGCATCAAGATCTTACTGCCAAGGTGGATGCTGTGAATGATCAGGTCTTGGCTACTAATTCTAAGCTGGATGAGTTAAAGAAAGATAATGCTTCAATCCATGAAAAGCTAGATCGGCTGCTAGCCAAGCAGGGCCCAGATGTCAGTATTGATGAGCTCAAATCTCAACTTTATGTTAAGCTTATGGCAAGGCCGGATAATAATGAGGAGGATGTCACTCTGGTTGACCTGGTTCGTAACGAATATAAGAAATCCAATTTTGAAAGCTTTAAGAAGGAAATGAAAGACAATATATCTGCATTCAGGGTTGCTTTCCACAAACGAATGGATGCCATGGATCCCATTAAGGATGTTGAGGGTGAGGCTCCTCCAGCTATTGTTCAGGGGGAGACTTCAGGGAGAATTAATGCTGAAGAGGAAGCTACAATTGCTGCTACACTTAAAGCTTCTGTTGAAACCTGTCAGGCACAAGGAAAGAAGCGAAAACACAATGACCAAGATCCTGATCCCGATCATTCTGAGGGGGAGAACCGTGGTGCTAATGTGCCTATCACTTCTCTATTATCAAAGCTACCTACTGCTTCATCTTCACAAAGCAAAGAACCAACACCAAAGAGGAGCAGAGGTAAAGGCAAGGGTAAAGGTAAAGGAAAAATATAGTTAATTGATGAAGCTGTGGATGAGGTAGATGAGGCATTTGATTTTCTTCATGGAGCTGAGAATGTATTGGATGCTTATGGGTCCTTTGAAACTGAGGCTGATACTAGCAATCTGACTCTACAGCAACAGATAGACAAGATTAAAGAATCAAGTGTCATTACAACACCGAGGGTTGAAAAGCCTGAGGTAGATGAGGTGCCAACACCAGAGCCTATCAATATAACAAATGTTCTGAGGTTTAACAAACAGGTTGCTGATCTGTTTCCTCCATCTCCGGGCAAATTCAGACAAACTGCTAGAGATCTGTTGAGGGAACGAGAAAAGAATAAAAGATTGAAAAGGATGAGAAGGGGTGCAGAGTGAAAAGTGCCTAAAACCTACAATCCAGATCCTATTCTAAGCTCAAGTTTGAGAGACCTAAGAAAAAGAGTTGTGTTGACAACAAAGGCTTTGAAAAAGGCTGAAAGAAATTGGAGTGAATATGATATTGTAGTGGCTTTCCTTTAAGAGAAGAATCCTGAAATGTATTCTGATCAAGTTCAACCTGAACTACCTATCGATCTTCTAGGAGCTGTTGATGCCTCTGATGCTGGTAAAAGAATACTCCTGAATTGGCATGGTAGATCAAGAGCTGAAGGGTTCTCTAAACATCCGATCTCCAAAGTAAAGTGCTCCTTTGGTAAAATTGTAAATGTAATTTGGGTTTAGTTTCAAGTTATGAGAATAAATCAGAGTTATTACTGGTTCCGTCAAGTAGACCTGAAGCATTTAAGCATGGTAGACATTGAATTCATTCTGGATGAGCTAGAAACACATCTCAAAGGCTAACAATGCAGGATACAAGATCATTCTAGATTTCATGAAACAAAGAATCCGAGTTGCTGAAAGAAACGACATCCAGCTTGGTGCTGAGGCAGACAAAGCAAAGATTAATGTTCTAAAGCCTAACACCTCACATCCCAGGATTGAAGAGCTAGAAATGTTTCAAGTAATTTGGAGGGATGTTGAGTCTGGAGAAGATGATGAAGGAATAGTTCTGTTTAACAACAAGAAGGAGAAATTCTTCCTAAGGACCAAGGAACTCAATGCCTATTCGGATGGGTCTCTTAGATTCTGGGTGATCAAGATTAGAGCGCATTGCTTCAGCCTTAAAGATGCCTTTGATCAATCTGTAAGAGTCAGCATTGCAGGTATTATGGATCAAATGGATGAAAAGATGCAAGAAAGAGCTACTCTCCGCAGGTGGCAAAGGATCTTGGGTGAACGGAACATAGACTAGATCAAATCAAGGGGGAGATTGTTAGATCTAGATTTTATGATTAGATCTAGTCTGTATTTTGTGTAAATAGTATATTTTATGTACATAGTATAAATAGTTTGTAAACATTGACTCTATGTAACTTTTGACATATGCAATAGAAGAAACACACACTTAAAGGTGTAATTGTCAAATTCTCTCTACACACACACATACGGATCATCACTATACACTCTATGTTGCCTTTCAAAGAGGCAGATTCATCTGGTGGAGACAAACTCATGTCCTTAGACCCAAAATCTTTTTCCTTAGAATTAAGAGAGTCAAGAACATCGAATGGTGAGTGTTTGGGTGCATCATCCAAGGGTTGGTGTATACCCTCAAAATCATGTGCACCATAGTTTGGACCCTGTGATTCATCTTGGTATGTAGATGAAACATTGACAGGTCATACAAGTGTGTGTGAGAAGTGAAGAGAAGTAATAGGGCTCTAGATGTGAAGTGTATAGGTAGGTGGTTGGCTTAGTGGGTTGGAGGTTTCAATGTAACCTAAGTCTGTCTGCTCAGGCACATAAGTGGGCTCTCACATGGCTCTGGAGAGTGTGGGCTGAGTAGACACCACACCCGGTTTAGGCTGTTGGATTGAAATAAGCCTCGAGGTTGACACCTAAAGAGTAGGCGTCTCCCTCTCAACTCCTGCCTGGGGAGGGATCAATGTGATCTCAGCTCCAGTGATGCCTTTAGAGGTGGCACCACCTTTGGCAGTTTTACGTGTATAGGTATGGATAATCTCCTTAGTAGTAGTGGGCATACTAGGGGTAGCTTCAGAGTAGAGTTGAAAAGAAGGTGGAGGAGATGGGTTAGACTGGGTTGGGTTTACCACAGTCTTATCTCCAAAGGAAAAGTGAGAAGAAGTTGAGAGAGGATGAGTGATACCTTGTCTAGGTCTTGCAACGAATGCAGACTCTGAAGATTACTTAGAACCAGAGGGAGAGGAAGGCTCAACTTGTTCTGGCTGCTCAGCTCGATGATCTGGTTCAGCTCTAGATGAGCCCCCTTGATCCGAATCCTCAGCTTCACTGGCAGATGAAGCTCTCTCAGCCATCAATCGTATTGGGTCACTCAGACCTTCCAACTCTGGAAAGATGTCATTGTTGATCATCTTTGAGCTGAGTGCTGGAGCAGGGGACACATCCTGTCAAGCTTCATAATGCTGTTCTCCAAACTCAGCTTCCACCACCAAGGATAAGTACCTTATAAATGGTACATGGAGATCCCTTGGTGTATTCAAAACTTGGGCTTTGAGCTCGTTGAAGATGAGCAGTGCATAGTCCATATTTATTGCATGATACATGTTGTAGAGCAGCTGCATCTCGAACTCATTCACTTGATCCAAGCCTCAAATCTTAGTGACAAGTGAACGTATCACAGTGGATACCATGAAGCCCCATCCAGTTGGAAAATTGGCCTTCTTTATCACACCCTCCGTTTGTGGGTGACCCATGTTGGGTAGGACTGACCTTGCCACTTGTCTTGTAACAGCAGCTTCAAACACATCATTTGTAGGGAGTTAAAGAACTTCCCTCAGCCGCTGTACAATAATGACAACTGTTCTATCCCCATTTAGAACAGTACCAGTGATCTCTCCCCTGTTCTGGTCAAAAGTGCAAGTATACCAGAACTCCAACAGATGTTGTGGAACGATATGAAGTGGTGCTCCTGAGAAAGTGAATGCCAGGGGGCATTTTTGAATATAATCCACCCATATTTCGTATCCTGTGCCTCATTTCCTCTCCGGAATTGTGAGACAGGCACGTTGATTACTAACTCGAATCAACGGCACACCTTTGTTTTTCATCTGAGTACCCCTAACCATTCTATGACCGAGAATGAGAATGGTTCCGTCCATCATTGATTTTGGTGATTTACACTGAGTAAATATTGAATACGCACTAAGCGATTTAGAATTCGCACCGAGCGATTTAGGGCTTCGAATCTGAACAGTTGATTGCACTTAGCAAGAGAGGTGTTTGTGAAAGGTATTTGAGTGTATCAGATGTTTAGAAGTAAGAATTGTAAGCGTAAACTTCTGAATGTCGGTTATGATAGTTATATATACCTTTCCGAGGAGAGAGAAAATTTACCGTTGGAATACCCTTTTATCCGTTACGCATAACAAATTTACGGCGCAAGATGACAGTAATCGAGATGAAACTTATCATCTCCCAACGGTTAATTTTGTAAAATAATATTATTAACTAACAAAAATATTATTTACACTGTTGTATTACACCAATATGCAATCGGTGTAAGACGGGATTTGAGACTGACTCAAATACAGAATGACTTATGAATTAATAACACATAGTAATTAAATCATAGTTTGGACACACCAAGCTGAGTAAACTTATTACTCAGTGTAAGTCAAGCACTCAGCTTGAGTAGAGCGCACAACTCATAATCAATGACACATAGTCATTTGTGTTTGAGACTGACTCAAACTTATATTTTAACTACACTGAGTAGTCAAAACATGTTTGGGACTTACCAAACGTGTGAACTCATTATGAAACTTGACAATATATTCAGTTTATGAAAACTTATTTATGAACTGTGCACTCAGCTCAAGACACTTAGTCTTTGTCAAACTGAAACTTAAAGTCTAGAGACTTAGCTAGGGGTTGAGCATACCCAATTCACTTAGCAGATACATAAACCTCTTTTCATCAAGTGGTTTTGTAAAAATATCTGCCAATTGGTCATCAGTGGAGATAACTTTAATATCAACTTTACCTTTTTCCACGATGTCCCTGATGAAGTGATGTCTTATTTCAATGTGCTTGGTTGGTGAGTGGAAGACTGGATTGTAAGTAATGGCTATTGCACTTTGGTTATCACAAAATATGGGTGTTTTCTTGAAATTCATACCAAAGTCTTGAAGCTGATGTTGCATCCATAGGAATTGTGCACAACAGCTTCCTACCGCAACATACTCAGCTTCGGCAGTTGAAGTAGCCACTGAGTTCTGTTTCTTACTATTCCAGCTTACTAACTTCCCTTCAAGCATTTGACATCCTCCTATTGTTGATTTTCTATCTAACTTGCACCCAACATAGTCAGCATCTGAAAAACCAACTAACTCAAATCCAGAGTCCTTTGGATACCAAAGACATAGATTTGGTGTACCTTCAAGGTACCTATAGATCCTTTTCACAGCTTGAATATGTGATTCCATAGGATCTGCGTGATATCTTGCACAAACACATGTAGCAAACATGATATCAGGTCTACTAGCTGTCAAATAGAGTAATGAACCTATCATTCCTCTATAGGTAGACTGACATACAAACTTACCATCTGAGTCTTTACTTAGCTTGACAGCTGGTGACATGGGTGTTTTCATGGTTGAACTAGAATCAAAATCATATTTCTTTATCAAATCAAGAACATACTTTCTTTGATTAATGAATATTCCATTAGGATTTTGTTAAATTTGTAAGCCTAGAAAATATGTCATTTCACCCATCATACTCATCTTGTACCTTTTTGACATAATTTTGGAGAACCATTAACACAGAGATTCATTTGTAGATCCAAAAATAATGTCATCCACATAAATTTATACAAGAATCACCTGTCCTTTACTCTTTTTAATAAAGAGTGTCTTATCTATACTACCTCTGGTGAAATCCATTGATAGCAGATAGCTGGACAGTGTATCATACCAAGCTCGTGGAGCTTGTTTAAGACCATACAAAGCCTTGTCCAACTTATAGACATGATGTGGAAACTTTGACCTAACAAAGCCAGGATGTTGTTTCACTTAGACTTCCTCCTGAAGTTTTCCGCTTAGGAGAGCACTCTTCACATCAATTTGATAGACTTTGAAGTCTTTATATGTTGCATAAGCTAAGAACAGCCTTATGGCATCAATTCTAGAACTCATCATAATCGATTCCTTCTTCTTGTTTATACCCTTGTGCTACCAGCCCACCTTTGTTCCTAACAATCACTCCGTCCTTGTCCATTTTGTTTCTGTAGACCCTCTTAGTGCCTATAATTGTATGATTTTTGGGGGCTGAGACAAGACTCCAGACCTTGTTTCTCTCAAACTCATTTTATTCCTCGTGCATAGCTTCAATCCAATCCTCATCCTCTAAGGCTTCTTCAGTCTTCTTTGGTTCCATTTGAGATAGGAATCCAAAGTAAGCAGCATAATTTGTTGTAGCCTTTGATCTGGTCATGACTCTCTCTTGAACATTACAAATTATTGATCTTGAGGATGGTCCTTGAGGAATTTAAATATTGTAGTAGGAGATTGGGGTTCTGGATCTGAGTGACATTGAGGACTCTGAGGTGAACTTACATCCTCAGTCTCAATTGCAGCGTTGTCATCAAACTGTTGATCACTAAGATCTTTAGTTTGAGTAACATTAGCTCCAAAGGGATTGACGAACTCATCATCTTTCTCAGCCTGTGAGTCCTTTGGAGTTTGTGATGATTTCCTTGATGGACACACATCATCATCACTGTCATCATCCATGACATACATTGGATTTGACATTTTGGTTTCCTCAGGCTTTTCAAGCTCACTCAGACTGACCAAGTCAGCTTGTGTTTTATCAGCTTTATCAAAACTGTCTTCATCAAATGAGACATGAATTAATTCTTCTATAGCTTTTCTCCTGGTGTTATACACTCTGTAAGACTTGGAGATTGAGGAATAACCAACAAAAATTCCAAGATCAGCTTTAGGTTCCAACTTATGGAGCTGATCTCTTTGATTCAGCACATAGCATTTTGAACCAAAGACATGGAAGTAACCTATATTGGGCTTTCTATATTTATACATCTCATATGCTGTTTTGCCATATCTTTTGACAATGATTTACCTATTCTGGGTATAGCATGTTGTACTCACAGCTTCATCCCAAAAATAAAGTTTCAATCCTGTCTCACATAGCATTGTTCTAGCAGCCTCAATTAAGGTTCTATTTCTCCTTTCAGCAACTCCATTTTGTTGAGTTCTAACTAAGGAGAAATTTTGTAATATTCCCTTTTGTTCACAAAAGCCTTCTGGGGTTGATTTTATAAACTCAGTCCCATGATTATTTTTGAGTTGCTTTACAGACTTACCTTTTTGCAACTCTTCCTGTTTGATAAAACTTATTATCTCCGGGGCAGCATCACTTTTGGCTTTTAGGAATATTACCCAGGTGAATCGTGAGAACTCATCTACTATCACCAGAGTGTACTTCTTGCCACTTAGGCTTGGAGTACTTATGGGTCCAAACAGATCCATATGCAACATATGCAGTGGGTTTGAAAGGATTTGGATTAATCCTTTCTACGACCGAAGTTCTTTGAATAGGCTGAGTGCCTAATCTGTCCAGCACAGACTTACTATGCTGTTTAGATGTTGAACACTCATTCCGTTGATCTTTTGCCTTTACAAACATATTGTATTTAAGGTTTTGACCATGTTTATTCTCTGAGGCTGACTTCTGAGACTCAATCAGTTATCTATCTTCTTCAGAGTCTGTACTTGCTTTCTCATCATCATCAGCTGCATAAGCTGTGAATTGATAGTCACCTCCATGTATAGCTTGTACTTTTTTAGGAATTTGTTGGTTGATGCACTTTTCAACAAGCCTTGATGACTTACACCAAGATTCAGTGACCTTTTGAAGTTGGTCAGCTTTATCCTTGGCTTCCTGAAGTTCTTCACTAAAAAGTTTATTGATGTGTCTTTGACATTTAAGATCACATTGTGCCTTCTTACCAACATCAATGAGAGATTGATCCTCCTTAATCTCATCTTTCAGTTTGGCTATCTCAGCTTTGAGGTATTTTTGAGACTTAAGGCTGGTCTTGAAATCATTTAACAGATAATCGAAAGCAAGACCTTTCTCTTCATCGGTGTAAGAGTTGAAATTACAAACCTTGTACATGGAGGAAGGATCCCAATCACCAAGTTTGCTGCTTTCCTCAGGTACCTTCATGTCAGCTTCAAAAGTTGATTCAGGCAAACCATAATCAACTTCATCTATTTCAAACTCTTCATCTTCTTGAGCCATCAGACACTTGTCATCATCATCTGAGGTAGATGATTCTGTATCCCAGGTTTCAGCATAGAGTCCTTTTACATTAGACTTGTCTTCAGGCTTTCCTTTCTTGAGCTGAGTATATTTCTTCTTGTACTTATCATCCTTGTAAGCATTCTTATCAGCTACCGAAGCTGATTCTTCCTTCTTTGATCTGTACTTAGTAGCAATGTGTCCCTTCCTCTGACAATTAAAGCACACAGCTTTCTTGGGATCAAAAGAACTCTTTCCTTTGCCCCTGTCAGATCTTCCTCTTCCTCTTTGAGCTCTTCTCAAACGTCTGGCTAGCATGGCCATCTGCTCAGTGATAGTCTGAACATCATCAGTATCACCTGAGTCTGAGTCTGAGTGGTCAGATTGAGAGTCTGACTCAGTCTCAGATTCAACAACCAAGGCTTTTGAACCTTTCTTCTTTTTCTATGCAACTAATGCAACATCAGCTTTATCAAAAGAATCCTTCAATTGTTGTTGAGAAGTTCTCTTGTGCTCTGTGATCTGTTCATGATTGAGTAAGAACCCATAGATGGACTGTAGGTTATACATGTGCAATGTTCCTCGAGCCCTTAGTGCCGTAGTTACTTCATTGAACTTTTCTAGTAACACATCCAGAAATTTCAGCACTAGGTCAGCTTCATTCTTTTTAATGGCTACACCTAGCAGGTCATTAATCAATTAGTGAAACCTGGTAAACACATCAGGCAAGGTTTCATTCTTCTTAGAGAAGAAGTTTTCATAGGATCTGTTCAGATGATTCTTCTTTTGCTGCTTGACCAGATATGCCCTCATATGCAATACTCAGAGTATCCCATATCTCTTTTGCAGATTAACACCCAATCACAGTGTGCAAGATCTCATTGGTCAGGGCATTAGCCAGAACACTCTTTGCCTTGTCATCCAGATTATACAGTTTCCAATCTTCATCAGTCCAGGATGTAACATGCTTCTTTACTTCCTTTTCAGTTTTGTTAGTGGACGTATCACTGACAACAACATGAATCTTGGGGATGAGAGGTCCTTTAGTGATGACATCATACATACGATTGTCAATGGACTTGAGGAAAAGCATGGCTCTGAATTTCCATATAGGATAATCAAATCCATCGAATATGGGACAACCCTTGGATGACATCTGAGGAAAGTTTGATGAATTGTTGCTTGTCGACATTGTATACTTTCTCAGAATCTTGAACTTTCAACTTATGAAATCGTTTAGCCTGCTCTCATACAAGTTGTTGGTCCCTTGGTGAGAGTATCAACAAGCAGGTAATGTGTAGAAGGGGAGTTGAATACACTTTCTGCGGAAAATTGAACAAATCAATAAAAAGTGTTAACACACATCAAACCACAAACAATCAAATGCTTTGCTTTTCATTAATTAGAAGATGATTACAGAAACATTCAAGTAAGCAACACTTGATATGTAAACACCTAATGTAAATCAAATCTCTCAATCTTTCAAACTTTGCTATCTATAATCAACTTATGATTATAGATACAGGGCGACTCTCTAAACAGGATTTAATCATAGATTGAATACTTAACAACTTCACAACAAATGTGAAGATTCGAACACACGAACAAATTGGAAATATGTGAGTTTCTTGATCATGTTGAACTGACAAACAGTGAATCAAGACTCGTAACACATATGATCAATAGCTTGAGGTGAAACTGAGTTTGGCTCTGTAACTCGTTGAATGTAGTCATACCTCTAAACTTACCAGAATGATAAGTATTTATAATCCTGTTCCTACAGATCCTAACAAACTAGAACTTATCCTAATTTGCTAACAAACTAACGGATAACCCAGAATCTTGAATCTTGAATCTTCTTATCTTGAGTATTCAATCTTCAATCTTGATTCTGGAATCTTCTTATCTTTGCCATAGATATAGAGAGAGAAAAGGAATTTAAAATGTATTTAAATTCTCTTAAACTGACTTCTTTAGTCGGACTGAGTTACTCAGCTTGAAACTCATCAAGCTAAGTTCTTCGAGAACAAACCCGAAATCAAACATGTACTAACACGTATAATGACTAACTCATCCTTGGAAGTCATACGAGTTAGCTAGAACTTATTTAGCTACTCTGTTGAGCTGACTCAGTCTATACGCTGAGTCACTCAGTTCGAAACACATCAAGCTAAATACTCAACCTATATCTTAGGTGACATACATAGCTTATCAAACACATTGATAATCTTACTAAGATATAGTCTAAGCTGATCGAACATATGCTTAGCTTATATACAGCTTATGCTCAGTCTGAAACACTATAAGTGCTCAGTCAGATCAAGCCTCATAATTCTGTTTAAGTTATATTTAGAACACATCTTACAAACTTAACTTTGTCTCATCAAATCTTAACTGATGAGATCATATTCCCAACAATTTCCCATAATACCGATGCATTACACTGAAGACGATTTCACACTTTGGGTCATCATTGACTATCCAAGCAGTATCAAGGATTTCACATGTCTGACTGTGCCAGAGTTACGTTTTCACTACAATATAATGCAACCCTTCACTTCACATATCATCACATTAGATACACTTTCACAAGAATATAACATCCACATTTCACACTAATATCATGTATAAGTTAGTGTAACTCACGTGATTTGCAACACCGTAGTAACATTCAATTTCACAGCGTTCTAAGGTTACAAATCCGGCAGCACGGACCTATAACATATCTTACTATATTAATTCAGGGTATGGGTCCGTAATTCAAATCATACAAATCTCTAAGTCTTATCGACCATAATTTGGACCAATACACAAGTAGAACAGAGGCCCAAGTCGCACCAAACACTAAAGTCGGACCCCCTTCTTAGGTCGGATCTGGCCCTAAGTCGGACTTAATCGCACACTCTATCGAATGGTTAAGTTGCACACAAAAATGTATACGTAAGTTGGATCGGTCTCACACCACACCAACACATTTAAGTCACACTAAACACTAGTCGTACCAACCCTCAAGTGGGATATAAGGTTAAGCCGGATCAAAGGTTAAGTCGGATCACTCAAAAACTTGGTCCAAGTCGCATACACATATATAAAAAGTCGGATTGGGGTCTTATGTCGGCCCACACATTTAGGTCGTACCTAGGTCGGACAAAGTGCCAAATCGTACAACACACATTAGTCACACTACTCTAAGGTCGGACTTAGTCCAAATCGGACCTAGCCTTATTTTGCACAAATCGAAGTCGTACACCTGATTCCTAGGTCGGACCACGACTCCAGGTCGGACCTTTGGTCTAGGTCGAACCCATCATGTCGCACATATATATATATACAAGTATAACATTCGAAGAATGAAATCCAACCTCTATTAAAACTTAATCACAATGCGCCATTCTAGACATAAATCGTTTCTAACATCAATAAAACAACTCCCTTAAGATTAATTTGAATATTATCGTGTTTTGACCCCAAACCCATACACTTTCTCTCTTGGTTTTACTCTTTCTCGAAACACACAGGTCTTCACAAACAGCATGAAATCCAGCTTAAGCCCATAGAAAATACCATCTATGTGATCACAAGGAAGTTAGGAACATTTCCTGATGTTACTTTTTCAATTCCTTGAAGATTGAAGATGAGAATGAAGATCCTCTTGTTTTTCTCTGTTCTTTGTTCTACCAAAACACACACACAACACACACTATTTTTCAAGGAATGGAATAGTGTATCTGCTTTAGGGGCTGAACCCTAATTTGACTATAGATATATGTCTTATAAGGCGTAAGCCCAAAGTGTAATAATCAAGTTCCAAGGACACTTTACTTAATCCATCCACTTGCCCTAAACTTTCTTCAATACCCATTTGAGCACAATAAGCTAAATCTCAAATCCATTAACACAAAAATTCATATACAACCCAGCTATAATAATAATTCTAATAATAATAAATACCCTTTTTTATTTTCGGAAATCAGGTATTACATATTTGCTAGTTCTTTTTTTGACCCGTTTGATGTCAAGAAAATCCCATTTGAATGCATTATATCATATTAATGTGGGCTATTTGCAGTGGGGATTTTTAGTGTTAATAACATGGCGTTGTTTACCTCTTCATAATATCACCTATTTTCGTAAAACAACAATATTGACAATAAAAGAACCATGATCCTAATTGTGCCTTGACAAGTGAATTTTCTCCTTCTCCCCTCTTACCAAACCAATTTTTATTAATAAAATTAGAGTTCTGGTTACTATTCATGTTACATTGTGTGAATAGTAAAACAGAATATCCTTCTGCATTTAGCTTGAATACATAACCATACAAATAAGAATCAATGCAACCACAAACTAGCAGCCCCATATTAAAAAGTCCTTTTTTATACTTAGTTTGACACCAACTGTTCCAGTAGCTACTCATCAAATTAATTCCAGAATTTACACACATTCCATATTCAAACATCGAAACAATTTAGTTCCAATGAACAGTAAAACCATTTAACATCAGAATCCAGTTATAATCACTATCCCATAACCCCACAGTAATAACCACAGTTGTTGGTGGTTTTTTTGAACGTTTGGGTTGGTTTTAACATCAAATGGATCAAATAGAAAAACTAAAGGTCAAGCAAGTCTGTTTTAATGTGGAGCTATTTGATGCTGATTATTTTCTTATAATAGTTATATATAATGTGGAGATGTTAGCAATAAATATTTTGTCCCACTCAACCCATCCACTTGGGTTGTTTGCTGTTTTTGGTTGTAGGCTCTTTTTCGACATCGGATGTGACCAGCATGATTGTCCTGCCATTCATAATGGCCTCGATCGATATTGTATGAATCGGTATTCTAGTGCTAAATACAAATTACACATATTTCAATGAACATGATGTCTTTAAGATGTGAACAACACAAGAAGAAATCCACCTCAAGGCATGAGACCTACAAGGTGGAACCAATATTTTTTGAACGGAAAACACACACACCCTTCTAAACCTACTCTTAAATCTACACCACTGTCCATACCGGGACTTGAACCCACAACCTCTTGGAGGGGGAACCACCTTTTGGGAGGGGGCACCATCTTAAACACCATGTACCGCTGGGTTACAAGCGCTTTGGTGCATGGTGGAACAAATTAATAGATAAAAATTATCCTAAATCACCGTTCGAAGAAAAATACTGTAAATCAGTCCAAACTACCTTATAATAGTTTTCACGCATCTCGTTCTTATGTTAAAATTTTGTTATATTCTACACATTATTAGAGGGAAGCATGAGGACAAGGTAATGATTTTCTAATTATATTATGTATTTTGTTCTTATAACAGATGAATCCCGAGACAAAGAAAATTAGAGTGCAATAGATAGTTGGCATGACATGCATTATAAGTCAACAAATGGGTTGGTACATGAGCAAGTGAAAAATGACTATGTAAGTAATAATTATTTAGTTTGGACATTGGTTTAACAACTTTAAACATTGATGAGGATTTGGTAGTTTAACAACTTTAAACATTTGTTAATCTAGAATATTATTTAGTTTGGACATTGGTTTACGAAGTTGTAGTACTTGTGTTATTTGTGATTTATTAAAAGTAGTGTGTAATTTAAAAAATAGCAAAAATATGATTAAATTATTTTAGTCGCATAACAATAATTAATCTATATACATGACAATTATTGAACCAGGTAATTTTTACAGATAGTTGAAATCAAGTTAATTCAGCAGGATATGATAATTAGAGACCAGTTGCTTGTATGTATTAGTTTAATACATGTTTGGGATGCCATAGCCTAGCCCTAGACCTTGTGGATTGCTTTTATTTTTCTGCACTTGTGATTTTGATTGGTTTTTCTATTCTATGGTGTGCGGAGGCCTGCGTGCTACTTACAACCCCTATTCTTTTTGTAAAAGTACTAGATTAGCGGGTCTGCACGCCTTTGATTACCTTGTAATTTTTATTTTTCTAGTTTTTAGTTTTAAATAGAATAGTATAGAATAGACTTCAAGCTGATTCAGAGGAGCAAGGAGCAAAAAGCAGGATTGGATGCAGGAGCCAGTGGGAGCTTCAGAATGCCATGCCATGTGTGTTGTTTTCCACTTAGGTTTTGGACCGTCGGGTTTTTCGTGTGGCTCACGAAACCAACATTAGTTGAGGTCAAGGCTAAGGCATAGTTTGTTTGTGGTTGTTTTATTTCTTTACATATTATATATATGTGTGGTTATGATTGTCACGATGAAATAAAACAAGGGTTTTAATAATAGATAATTATTAAACAGTTGTTTTTAAAAGAAAACTGGCACGAAGTTTTTTCTCGTTAAAAAGTTTTGAAATCCTTTAAAAAAAATCTTAGATGAGTGTTCTACCCACCTAATGGTACACCTTTCCTGTTAAACGGTACTCGGGTGTCGGAAGTGAACAAACCTTGGACATTCGGGTTCAAACCATTGCGAGGAAGGGTGTGAAAGACTCTGCGATAATCTGGAGTCCCGGCCAGAGTTCACACTGTCTTAGGTGGTGCGATCTATTTTGGTGATGATCGGGAGTCCCCCCCCCCCAAATTGCACTAGAGGGACTAAAACATGCACGGTTCTTGTAGCCTATGTCCCGTGGATCTAGGAGTCGTGTCGAGGTAGGATACGATTGGTATAGGTTTACCTACCAGAAATAGCATTGTCCAGGTGGGAAGTGCCCAAACCTTATATCGGGAAATGTGAAATATGGATCCTAGTTTAATAATTTATTTTTTAAAAAGGTAATTATTATTTGAGGATATAATCATATTACTAAATCGGTTTTATCTTTTCTTTTTCTGTAGATGTCTATTTTATCTGTTATTCCGTTTTATTCACCTAAGGAATCTCTAAGCCTCATCGTCGGCAAGTGGAAACTTTCAGATCTAAACTTTGTTGTTTGGAAGATGCATCTAAAGAATGTTTTAGATGCACAGGGAAAGCTACACATCATAGAGACATTGTCTCCAGAACGACCAGGGGTAGATGCCCAGGATAGTGAGTATGATGCTTACTATCAGTATCTGGCTGACGAATCCGGTGTTATGTCGATTTTCGTTATCACAGCTTAATCTGAGTTTACGGATGATCTCCGGGAGAAGTCATATTTTGAGGTCATTCAGGGACAGGAGCGTAAGTTCAAGTACAGTGAATGAATATGTCGTATCTTGCTGATGAAGGAAATTCCTTTAGCGAAAATGAAAGAAAACCAGCCGATTAGCGATCATCTCATTAACATGAGAAGGCTCTTGGATTGCTATGATAGTTTTGGGTCAAAATCAAAACCACATGAGTTAGTTATGCTCTTGTTTGTTCTTTATCGGACTATTACCAGAGAAGGGTAATGTACGTCCTCGGTGATTTTGAGATAACCGTCGCGGAGCTACACGAGATCCTTATGTACATCGGCGATGAGTTGAATCTAGTGCAGCTAGAGTCAAAAGTTGTGGACCCTATGCCGGAAGATGACTGGTTGAAAGAGCTTGGAGAGATTTTTTGCCTAGACTGTGGCAGCAAGGATTCATGCGAGCACTCACTCGACATAGATCAACTGGACATTGGTTCGCCCAATGACTCTGGTATCTTTATTATAGATTGTCTTATTACTTCTTATGAATCATGGGTATTGGATACAGGATGTGGTCATCACATATGCAATCATTTGCAGGGATTCAAAAGAAGTAGGAAGCTAAGACAAGGAGATATGGACCTGCGGGTAGGCGAAGGCTCTATGGTTGGTGCTGAAGCTGTAGGAACATATTGTCTTAGTTTGCCTTCGGGTATGGTCTTAGAACTAGAACCTTCTTATAATGTTCCTAGACTAATAAAAAATGTTATCTCGTTTGATTTGCTTATAGACTGTGGTTTTAAATGTGTTATGAATAGTAAAGTGATTTCTTGTTTTAAAAATGATGTTTTATATTTTAAAGCTATTCCACAAAATGGTCTATATACGCTAAATCTAGATAACGATGATAAAGACATATATCATATAAGTAAAAGATCCAAGAGTAACTTGAATAAGACTTATCTCTGGCATTGTCGTTTAGGAAATATAAACGAGAAACACATAGAGAACCTCCGAGATGACGGAATTCTAGAACCATTTGACTTGGAGTCATATGATATTTGCGAATCTTGTTTGTCTGGAAAAATGACAAAGCAGCCTTTCAACAATGAGAATGAAAGGGATAGTGAGTTGTTGGGGATAATACACACAGATGTGTGTGGACCCTTTACTCCAGAGGCTAGAGGAGGATACCGGTACTTTATTTCCTTTACTGACGACTTCAGTAGGTTCGGTTATGTCTATCTTATAAGACTTAAGGGTTTTGACAAATTCAAACAGTTTCAGAATGAAGTATAGAATCAACTAGACAAGAAGATAAAGCAGCTTCGGTCCGACCGAGGTGGTGAATATCTGAGTCAAGAATTCGACGATCATTTGAAGGAATGTGGGATTGTTTCACAACTCACACCTCCGTATACACCTCAAATGAATGGTGTGTCAGAAAGGAGGAATCATACATTGCTTGACATGGTATGATCAATGATGAGTCGAAGTTCATTGCCTTTGTCGTTTTGGGGGAACACACTCGAGACAGCGGCGTTCATGCTGAATCGGGTTCCCACTAAATCGGTTGAAAAGACACTGTTCGAGGTATGGACGGGGTAAAAGCCCAAAATGTCTTTTCTGAAGGTTTGGGGATGTGAGGTGTATGTTAAGACAACATTCACGGATAAACTCAATCCCAAATCAGATAAGTGCATTTTCGTGGGTTATCCCAAGGAAACCATGGGATACTATTTCTATAACCCAGATGAGAACAAAGTTTTTGTTGCTCGTAAAGGGGTGTTTCAACACCACCACCGATAATCGAACCCGTGGTTATACAAAGAATTGTTGAATCTCAACCATAGTCTGTGGTTGAGGAGGAAGTGCAAACATAAGACCTTCGCATATCTAGTAGGCCTCGTCATGAGCCAGATAGGTATCTAGGATTCCTTGTTGCTCAAGACGAAGGGGATCTTTTAGAACCCACCACCTACCAAGATGTTGCTTTAGGTTTAGAATATGAGAAATGGCTAGAAGCCATGAACGCAGAGATGCAATCCATGCATGACAACCAAGTTTGGGAGTTAGTAGATTTGCCTCAACACAGTAAAGCTGTTAGGTGCAAATGGGTCTTCAAGAAGAAGACCGACATGGATGGAAAGGTGCACACTTTTAAAGCTAGGCTAGTGGCAAAAGGTTTCGCGTAAACTCATGGTGTTGACTATGATGAAACTTTTTCCCCAGTGGCAATGCTTAAGACTATTAGAATTCTTATGGCCATATCAGTATATTTTAATTATGAGATATGGCATATGGATGTCAAAACTGCCTTCCTTAACGGGAAGTTGATAGAGGACGTATATATGATACAACCGGATGGTTTTGCGGATCCAAAGAATTCTAATAAGGTATGCAAGTTGCTAAAATCCCATTATGGGTTAAAGCAAGCATCTAGAAGCTGGAACTTACACTTTGAAGAGCGTATCAAAGAGTTTGGTTTTACCAAAAGTGAGTTCTAGTCGTGTATTTACACTAAATCAGTGGGAGCGCGGTAACCTTCCTAGTCTTGTATATGGATGACATGCTGCTAATAGGAAACAGTATACCGTTGTTACAAGGAGTAAAATCCTGGTTAGGTAAATGTTTCCAGATGAAAGACTTGGGAGAAGCTGCTTATATACTAGGTATTAAGATCTATAGAAATAGATCTAAGCTGCTTATCGTACTTAGTCAAAGTACATACATAGACAAAGTCGTGAAAATATTCAAGATGGATGAATCCAAGAAAGGATTTATTCCTATGCAATCTGGCGCAATTTTGAGCAAGGCTCAGTGTCCTGTGTCTAGTCAAGATCAGGGCAAGATGAAATTGATTCCATATGCTTCGGCAATAGGGTCAATTATGTATGCGATGTTATGTACTAGGCCCGATGTTGCCTATTCTGTTAGTGTTACGAGTAGATATCAGCAAAATGCTTGTGAAGCTCATTGGGTAGCTGTCAAAAATATTCTCAAGTACCTGAGAAGGACAAAAGAAATATTCCTAGTTTATGGAGGTTTGATGGATGAGCTCAGTGTGACTAGTTACACTGATGCAAGTTTCCAGACCGACAGGGATGACTTTAGGCCGCAATCAGGATTTGTCTTTACCCTAAATGGAGGAGCCATATCTTGGAAAAGTCAGAAGCAAGATACAATAGCAAATTCGACTACAGAAGCAGAGTATATTGCGGCAAGTGATGCGGCAAAGGAAGCTGTCTGGCTAAAGAATTTTATCTCGGATCTTAGAGTTGTTCCAGTATCTCTAGACCGATCGATATATTTTGTGACAACTCAGGGGCTGTGGCGCAAGCTAAAGAGCCAAGAGATCATCAGCGGACTAGGCATTTCCGCAAAACCATCCGGTTGTATAATATTTATGTCCCCTGTCAACTTCCCGTTAAGGAAGGCGGTTTTGAAATCCATTTGCCATATCTCATTGTAAAAATATGCTGATATGGCCATAAGAATTCGAATGGTCTTAAGCATTGCCACTAGGGAAAAAGTTTCATCATAGTCAACACCATGAGTTTGCGTGAAACCTTTTGCCACTAGCCTAGCTTTAAAGATATGTACCTTTCCATCCATGTAGGTCTTCTTCTTGAAAACCCATTTGCACTTAACAGCTTTGCTGTGTTAAGGAAAATCTATTAACTGTCAAACATGGTTGTCATACATGGATTGCATCTCTGTCTTCATGGCTTCTTGCCATTTTTCAGATTCTAAACCTAAAGCAGCATCTTGGTAGGTGGTTGGTTCTGAAAGATCCCCTTCTTCTTGAGCAACAAGGAATCTCAGATACCTATCCGGCTCATGACGAGACCAACTATACCTGCGAAGGTCTTGTGTTTGCACTTCTTCCTCAACCACAGACTCGGGTTGGGTTTCCACAATTCTCTGTTGACTCACAGGTTCGATCATCGGTAGTGGTGTTACTTCTTCTTCTTCAATCTCTTGAAGCTCTGTTTCTTTTCTTGGATTTTCTGAACTTAGAAATTTCTCTTCCAAGAATACTCCTTTACGAGCAACAAAAACTTTGTTCTCGTCTGGGTTGTAGAAATAGTATCCCATGGTTTCCTTGGGATAACCCATGAAGATACACTTATCTAATTTGGGATTGAGGTTATCCGTTAATGTTCGCTTAACATACACCTCACATCCCAAAACCTTAAGAAAATACATTTTGGGCGTTTTTTCCCGTCCATACCTCGAACGGTGTCTTTTTCACCGATTTTGTCGGAACCCGGTTCAGCATGAACGCCGCTGCTCGAGTGCATGCCCCCAAAACGACAATGGTAATGAACTTCGACTCATCATTGATCGTACCATTTCAAGCAGTGTACGATTCCTCCTTTCTTATGCACCTATCATCTGAGGTGTATACGGAGGTGTGAGTGGTGAAATAATCCCACATTCCTTCAAATGATCATTGAATTCCTAACTCAGATATCCGCCACCTCGGTCAGACCGAAGCAACTTTATCTTCTTGTCCAACTAATTTTGTACTTCATTCTGAAACTATTTGAACTTGTCAAAACTTTCAGATTTAAGTCTCATAAGATAGACATAACCGAACCTACCGAATTCTTCAGTAAAGGTTATGAAGTACCGGTATCCTCCTCTAGCCTCTAGAGTGAAGGGTCTACACACATCTGTGTGTATAATCCCCAGAAGTTCACTTGCCCTTTCATTCTCACTGTTGAAAGGTTACTTTGTCATTTTACCGGACAAACAAGATTCGCAAATATCATATGACTCTAAGTCAAATGGTTCTAGAATTCCGTCATCTCGGAGTTTCTCTATGCGTTTCTCATTTATGTGTCCTAAACGACAATGCCAGAGGTAAGTCTGATTCAAGTTACTCTTGGATCTCTTACTTATATGATATATGTCTTTATCACCGTTATCTAGATTTAGCGTGTATAGACCATTTTGCGGAATAGCTTTAAAATAGAAAACATCATTCTTAAAACAAGAAATAACTTTACTATTCAAAACATAGTTAAAAGCATAGTCTATAAGCAAGTCAAAAGAGATAACATTCTTGATAAGTCTAGGAACATAATAACACAATTCTAGTTCTAAGACCATGCCCGAAGGCAAACTGTTGGTCCCATAAGTAATACGGATGAAGCAATGCTTAGAAGATTATCTTTATTATATGTGTTTGAGTGTGTATTCGTTTTAGAGTTAGAGAGAGCCGAGAGCTAGAGAGAATACACAAGACATAAGAGATGAATAATGCAAAACTTACTTAGAAATGTGGGGCAAATGCCTTTATATAGCATTTGCCCAACTTTGAGTTATTTACATATTACACCCTTACTTTAATAATCTAACAATCTCCCCCTAAGTAAGGTGTGTAATGATTCACAACAAATAAATACATAAATCATTCATAGGCTGATTTGTTGCAAATCCCGAATGCCACTTGCCACTTGCGTATTTGCCTTCTGCTTGCCAGTGTCATTCTCATCCTTTCTATAGCACGATAGGCTTCAGCATGTTCTTCATCAATGTAGGATGCCCGGTTATCCCAAATTTTCTGATGTATCTTATGATGAAGGATTTTCAAAGTGCCTTCTGAATATGACATTAATTCATCAAGTCTGATGAATATCTTTTCTCCTTTTGAATTCCTTGAGACAACACCTCGATCATCTTTGAACTTTGGATGTCCATCATAGATAACTGTCAATTCTTCAAGCTTTTCTAGATCTGGATGGCTCTGGTTAGGCTTTAAGAGATTGACTTTCAGATAGTTGTTTTCAGCTCCGAGTTGCAGATCGTGTTCCTCAAAGTATTCCATCAAATTTCTCATGTATTTCATCAGAGCAACCCTTCCAAACTCTTCTTCAGGCCACTTTCCTCTTTTCTGAGAGATGGTGTCAAAGATAAAGCTGATGTCTTCAATAATAACAAACCTTAAATCTGCTTCGTTGAGGAAGTATGACAGGTTGTTTGCTCTTCTGACATGAAAGATGGCATACTTTATTCTGAAGGTTGCTGTGTTTAGATATTGATAAGTTCAACTATTGGATACTCTGATTTGATCTCTTCGGGTTTTGTCATGGACGGAGAGAGTATGTGTTCATATCTTCTTCTCTATTTGTCGTCCATGTTCCGCAACTCAGGGGAAATAACCTGTATTAGCTCATTGCTGAATATGTCTGGAATTCTTTCTTCAAGATTAGCAGCATTGACAAAATACGGTTTCCATATTGGTTGTTGGCCAGCACTTCTTGTGAACATGTTGCCTGCATCAAGTCCTGGATCCCTACGATACACTAGAGGAGCAGGTGGCACTATGAAGCTCCTTGGCAAAGGCCATTCAGATTCTTGTCTTGCTTTCTCAGCTGCCTCTTTCTGTCTGTTTCTTTCTTTTTTCAGCATTTTCTTTTTGTTGTTGTATATAAACTTCATCGGCCAATTGTTGTGTAGTTTTCTGTTGTTGTTGTTGACTTCGAGTCCCAGCTGAACTTGTACCTACATATAAGTGTGAACTGAAACGGGGAACAGGTACAATTGGTACATTTGCATCCGCAGAGGGAGAAGTCATATATACTCTTCTTCTTTTCTCCCCCTCGGGTTGATCATCAGGATCTTGATCATCCCGCCTCCTTTTACTTCCCTGAGCCTGAGCCTGACAGGTTTGTTCAAGTAGTTTCAACCTGTCAGTAACCTTCTCTAGAGAGGTGTAGAAGCTTCTAGTCACACCATCAATCTTGTTATTAACATCTTTATGAAACTCTTGAAAGTCATCCATGGAGATTCCCTGTGCACGCTGGTCGTTGTGAAGAGTTGTCATAAGGTCTTGATCATAAGCAGATTCAGGCCTCTATTCTAGAAGTTTAACATAGAGTAGACTTTTTAAGGCATCCACTGACATTGTTGCTGGATCAGGTTGCGGCTGAGGTGCTGGCACTGGAGGTCTAGCATTAAGGAGTTCTTCTATTCTGTTAAATTGCTGAGCTTGGGCCTGGGAAGTTTGTTCAATCCGGTCCAAGTTTTCATTTTTCGTCAGTAGTTGTTGGTGGATTGGTGCCACGGCTTGATGAATGTGATCATGAAGTTCTGCACGTGAAACAAACCCGGAATCACTAAGAGTTCCGGTTGAGGTACCAGCCACAGAGGCAGTACCACCTACTGGAGCAGCAGGAATGTTTGCTCCAGCAGTATTTCTTTCTAATCCTCGAATGGCACCTTGAGAGGTACCACCTATAGAAGTTTGGGAGACTTGCTGAACATACAAGCTCAATACATCTATGGTAACAAGGTGTCGATCAAGATTTACGGAAATCCGCGGTATATCAAATCGTGCATTGAAAGGAATCGAGGACGAGGGAGGCGGTCCTCTATGTTCCATAGGTCTAACACCCAATTGGGGTAGAACTAGGGACTGTGCTATAACCATGTGCAATGAAGACGGTGTCTTTTGAGAGACACCGTAGTGATTTTATGGGGCAGAAACTTGCACGGGTGGGATCACCGTGACTTCGTCAATATGAGGCCCAGCAGTGCTAGGCCCCATAGTAGATGTGGCTTCCCGGCTTTCTGGGTTTGGGGGACCCTCAGCACTCACGTTTTCTTTTCTTACCTCCTCTCTATCACTCGCACTCCTAACAACAAAACTATCTTCAGCATCACCGCTACCATCACCATACCCCTCATATTGATTAGGTTTAATTAGAGAGTCAGAGGTCACAGAAGCTGTTTCAGCAGATAATGAATGACTTGGAGAAGTGACTGGAATGTCATGTTCAGGGGCAACTATGGCCCTTCCTGCTGGAAGTACGTCAGCAGTGTGGGTGGGAGGATTCAAAGTGATGACAAGCCCACCTGCTTGAGGAATTGTAGTGTCAGGTTGAGCAGTGGGTGTCACTTCAGGTGAGGTTGGTGGTGGTTCGGTTAGTTTATTGAATGAGGGGGTGCTTTCTGTAGGTTTGGGAATTGGGTGTTCAGGGGTGCCCAAAGGTGATAAGATAGGTTCAAGAACAGGGGCACCACCTCGGTGAGAAGCTGACTCGGCATGTGAAGATTCGGATCTGGATGACTCAGAAATGTGAAGTCCAAGTTCAGTTAGTACATCTTGGGTTTGGGTGATACAAGAGATAGATTGGATAATGTTTCGTACAGTGGTGGGATCATAAGCATCCCCTACCTCTCTAGTCTCATCACCTTCACCCTCTTCTCCACCCCTCTCAACATTTTCTCTCTCCACTTCCCTCTCAGCATCTCCCGCAGATGTCTGAGGCCTATTCTGTAATTCCTCGCTAGGTGCTACTCCTCCCTGGGCAGGTCTGGCCGGATCTGGCACGACCATGGGAGGTATTCCTACACTCTCCCTATAACTCTTAACAATATCATTCTGCTCACAAAGGTCTAAGAGAGATACAGGGAATGGTCTTGGAATGGGTAGGTTGGCTGGAATGGCAGGTTTTATATGCAAGAAAAGTTTAGAAGTAATAGAAGGTAAACCTGCCCTCCTAGGAATGTCAGCATTCTGATCCAGCACAGACTGGATGATCATTGGTAGGAAGCAGTGGTAAGGCAGCATGTTTGCATCCTTCTTCTTTTGTGAGTTCTTCCTGAGCATAGTAGCTTTGATGTCCTGGAAGAAAAGGAATGCGTAGTCCACATGCATATGAGTTGCAGCTGCTACAAAGATTTTGAGCTGATGCTCCGTTGGGAATTCGTAGCCTGAATGCTTTGGGGTGAGACACCTTTGAAGCACCGTCATAAAGGTATTATATTTAGGATGCAAGCCGGTGCGTTTGAATTGGATTTTCCTGATGAGTTCATCATCATACCCCATCTCCCTTATAGCTGCAAGACATGTGTCCTCGTCTGGGATGTCCTCAAATTCTGTTGCAGGAGGTCCGCTGTCTGCTGTGGGTAGGGCAAAAATTGTTCTGAGTCGACTAAGAGATATATTGACTTGAAATTCGTCGACCTCTGCATGAATGACCTCATAACCCCTGTTATTGAGCCGAACATCACATGTTTTCCAAATTTGTTGAGCCTATAGTTCAGGAACATGGTGCCAGTTGTGGCTGGGTTGTATGTGAGGAGATGGTTTAGGGGGTGGATTTTGAGGATCTCGGTGACAATAGGGTAGGTTGGGTTTTTAAATTTGGTTAGGTCAACATAATGATTATTTTCATGAGAGCCAGTATTAAGAAACTCGGCTCGGGGCATGATCTCCTCTGGGTTACGTACAACTTGTGCCATCTTATCTGTGCAGATTGATAAAATAGTTAAATTTAAAGATAAAGAGATATGCAAGAGAACAACATGCAGGTTTGAATATTCGGTCAAACTTTGATAAGTGAGTAAAAGTTGACCAAGTTGACCAAAACTATCGAGTTTGAAATTTTTGAGAAAAACCTTAACTCTGAAAGCCCCATTGTGTACAGGATGATTTTAAGCATAAAAAAGTTGTTTGGACACTTTTAATATAGCAATTAGATAGTAATAAACAACTTTGTAGTACTGAAGCATAGTCAAAAAATCATCCTAACACCTCTTTTCGAGGCAAAAACCAAATTATAGGTGTATGTTCATACCCCTCAAGAACACGAAGAACACTTTTCAAGATTTTTGAAATATTTTTACATCAAAGTGTTCCCCATGTGATGAATAAGCCCATCGCAAAATTGGTTTGATCAAACAAGTTCGTTTCATGTCCCAAAAGTCCTTTCGAAGTCTCGAAACTCATTATCGCATAAGGGTGTTCTAAGGCCAAAAATTACCCTTTTAACTCAAAATTTTCTAAATGTAAACCGTACAAGTTGTTACCTTTGTTATGAGGAGTATTTTGAGACTACAAGTGTAAATTTTGGCAGAGTAACGAGAGGATTCGTATGCTAAAGTAACCAAGAAATCGAGAGAAAACTTAAGAAATTTTCGAGTTTAGGAATCGTGTAAAGAAAGCTTGGTAATCTAATAGGATGGTTATAAACTGAAAAAGGACACGTGTCACTCGTTGATTGGACCAAAAACGTGTATAAACACGGCTGATAGGGGCAATCGCATGGTTAAAACAACCCGGCTTATAGAAGTGTTGAATCACATGCAATTTACTCTTTGGTGTGTTAATCACATGCGAATCACCCTTGGGATGCCAATCGCATGCGATTAACCCTTTTGTGTTCTAATTGCATGTGATTGATGCTTCAACTTGCTTTTCTAAGTCATGCGATTAGGGCTTGAATCATTTGTTAGTCTATCGGATACGATTGACTACCAAATGCGATTAGTGCCATACGATAGAACCATTACTTGAAAAATTAATTTTGTTGGGTTTCAAGAGATTCCATGCGATTGAAGCATAGGATGCGATTGCTTGAAACAGAACCCAAAACTTGGAAAATTTCTGAAAAATCAAGATTTCTGAATTTTGAGATTTGAAAATTTGAATTTTTCAGATGTGGTTGATTTTTATTTTTCTGACACACTAACCCTAGACTCATTCATCTGTTGATGAGAATTTTCAAAATTTAGGGAATGTGTCAGTTGTAGACTTCGCCCCCTACACATGTGTAGTATGTGTACAACCAGAAATTCACTCCCCCTTGAGTGTTGCATCATGAAGCTGCACAAAGAACAAATAGTGTAACACCTACTCTAAACACAAATGAAAGAAGAGAAAAAATGAGGCACCAGTGTGTTATATTTTCAAGTTTAGCATACCTAACTTGGACACCAATTCAGTGAAGCGACTTTCATCTAATGGTTTTGGTAAACAAACCAGCGAGCTGATTTTCAGTAGGAACATACTGGAGCTCAATTAGACATTTCTCTATGTTATCTTTTATGAAGTGATAACGGATATCAATGTGTTTAGTTTTAGAGTGGTCTACCGGATTGTAGGAGATAGCTATGGCAGACTGGGAATCACATAGCAATGGAATGTTGTCATACGTAAGGCAAAAGTCTGATAACTGTGTTCGTATCCAGAGACTTTGTGAACAGCACATTGCAGCAACAACATACTCAGCTTCAACTGTAGAAGTGGATACACGGTTTTGTTTCTTTGAGGCCCAACAGACTAAACGATCACCCAGGAAGTATGCACTACCAGATGTGTTTTTTCTATCAATCTTGCAACCGGCATAGTCAGCATCTGATTAAGCATGAAGATCCAGATTTGAATCTTTGGGATACCACAGACCTAGATTCATTGACCCTTTGAGATATCTGAATATCCACTTAACTGCCAGAAGATGTGACTCTTTAGGATTCGCCTGGAATCTGGCACAGAGGCAGGTAGAGAACATGATGTCCAGACGACTAGCAGTGAGATACAGTAACGATCCAATCATCCCACGGTAAGTTTTCAGATCTACAGGAGAACCATCAAGATCTGCTGATAGCTGTGCCATAGCAGCCATGGGTGTGGATATGGGTGTGCAGTTAATCATATCATACTTCGTTAGAAGATCTTTGATGTACTGGGATTGGCAAATAAAACTACCATGACTTAGCTGCTTCACCTGGAGTCCGAGAAAAAATTCTCCCATCATACTCATTTAAAATCGGTTTGCCATGATTTTGGCAAACTCCTCACTGTATTTCGGATTGGTAGACCCAAAAATGATATCGTACACATAAATTTGAACTAAAATCATGTTCCTACCTTTGGTCTTCGTGAACAGAGTGGTATCAGTCTTTCCTTTGGAGTAGCCTTCACCAATGAAATATTCAGATAAGACATCATACCATGCACGTGGAGCTTGTTTTAACCCGTACAAGGCCTTATCTAAGATGTAGACATGATTTGGATGTTTAGAATTGATGAAACCCTATGACTGTGAGACATAAACTTCTTCTTTAAGTACACCATTAAGAAAAGATGTCTGCACATCCATCTGAAAGACACGGAAGCTTCTGGAAGCTGCATAAGCAACAAAGAGAACGATAGCCTCAATACTAGCAACAGGGGCAAATGTTTCGTCATAATCAATGCCCTCCTGTTGATTGTAGCCTTTAGCAACCAACCTACCTTTGTTACGGATAACCACTACATCCGAATCTCTTTTTTTCTTGAATACGCACTTAGTTACAACTACAGATTTGCCATATGGTAAAGGAACTAATCTCCAGACTTTGAGACGATCAAATTGGTATAATTCTTCCTGCATTGCAAATACCCAATCTGGATCATCTAATGCTTCACAAGTCTTGGTAGGTTCAGTGATGCTTAAGAAACCCGAGAATTGACATTCGTTTGCTGTTGCCGATCTTGTTTGAATGCCAACTGAAGGATCTCCGATGATGTTCTCTTCAGAGTGATGTCTGGTCCACTTAATTTCATGTGAAGTGGAAGATGAAGGAATAAGATCTTGTAGTTGTCGTGCTTCTTCTTCATCTTTAGGAGAGAAATGTGGGTCTGAATCAAACACAGGAGGACTCTCCAGGTCAGGAATCTGAAAAGTCACAGGGGACGAGTAACAGAAACAGAAGAGGAATCCTCAGCATAGAGATCTGCAAATTTATTAGTCTAAGTGACCGTAGGAGCCGTTATAGTAACACTTGTTTTTACGCCTGTGTTATCCCTGTTGTCAGTTAAAACAGAAGAAGATTCAGATATAAAGAAATCAAACATAAAGTCAAGATTAGTATTTGACCTGGACGGATTGTTTGATTCTTTATGTTGAAGTACCGGTCCTGAACAGGTATGTTCAGAAGCGTTTTCTGTTGATTTGGGTTGAAAATCAGGAACATTCAATGCGTCATCAAATGTTACATTGATACTTTTAACAATGCTCTTTGTTCTTTTATTAAAAACTCTATAGGCTTTGGACTCAGTAGAATAACCAAGGAAGATAGCATCATCAGCTATTGGAGCAAATTTTCCTAAAGTATCCTTGTCATTAAGGACAAAGCACATATTACCAAAGACATGAAAGTATTTGATATCAGATACTATGCCATTAGCTAGTTAGTATGGAGTTTTATTAAATCGTTTATTAATGAAAGAGCGGTTCTGCGTATAGCAGACAGTGCTTATTGCTTCATCCCAAAAGGAAGGTGGGAGCCCCGAATATGACAGCATGGTACGGGCAGCTTCAACCAAAGTTCTGTTTCGTCTTTCCAATATACCATTTTGTTGGGGAGTATATGTTGCAGAGAACTGATGGTTGATCCCAACAAGGTCACAGAAGCTCTTCAGAGTATGGTTTTTGAATTCGGTTCCGTTGTCAGTTCGGAGGGAGACAACACTCTGACTAAGCTTATTCTGTTGTTTCTTAATGAAGGAGATGATTGTTGGAGTGGCTTCATCCTTTGATCGTAGAAACTTGACCCAAGTATATCTAGAGTAGTCATCCACCATGACTAGAATATACTTCTTCCCACTTTTGGACTGAATTCTCATAGGACCACAGAGATCCATGTGCAGGAGTTCCAAAGGCTTTGTAATGCTAAACACTTGTTTAGATTTATGAGAAGCCTTCTTCATTTTTCCCTTCTAACAATCTGTACACAGATGATCCTTCTTGAATCTTAACTTGGGAATGCCTCTCACCAAGTCACTTGTGACGAGTTTGTTGATATTGTGAAAGTTCAAGTGAGAGAGTTTTCTGTGCCATTGCCAAGTAAGATCTGATGATACTTCAGATAGTAGACACACAGAGGTAGGGGAATGATAGTTGTCCAAGTCAATGGAATACATATTAGATTTCCTTCTACCAGCTAGTAACTCATCCCCATTTTCAGTTAAAACAGAACATTTGTTCTTCTTAAATACTACCTCCAGGTCTTTATCACAGAACTGTCCGATACTGAATAGATTATGTCCCAACCCTTCAACATAGGAGACTCTCTTGATCTTGATGTGCTTCTTCTCTATGTCTCCGTACCCCATTATTGGTGCAACATTGTCATTCCTAAAACGTACAGTCCCGGACTACTTAGGAACATAATTCTTGAGAAGACCTTTGTTGCCTGTCATATGTTTGATACAACCGGAGTCCAGGTACCGCTAGTAAGGTGCCTGCTAAAAGAGAATAAAGCATGTTTAGGTCCCCATATATGAATGGGTCCTTGATTGTTAGTTCCTAGAAGTGGTTGAGTAATGATTGTGTCTACTTGTGGTGATGAAACTTCTGATGATTAATCCTTAAGTACCCATGTGGGTTTAATCTTTAGCCGAGAAGGAACAGATTTGGAAGGAATTTTCTGAGAAGGAAGTTTCGTTGCCACTGTTGATTTGACAGTTGATGGAATCTGAGGTTTAGGATTCGTTAGAGTTGCGGAAGCGTTATGTTTGCGAATCCATGTGGGCGATGAATTATTAAGAATTCGTTGTGGCCTCAGTACATCAACTTGCTTTTGCTGGACTGGAGTCCTGCGAGCAGTAGGACGTGCTACGCGTTGATTAGATGATGGCTTGGGTTTAGAGGTTTTGGAAATTTTGAAAGGTGGATTGCGAGATCGTTTTTGAGAATGTAAGTGATTTTCCAGCGCAATCCAAGCCCTTTTAAATGCCTCATAGCCCTGTCATTTGTAGACTTCCAGTTCCTTGATAGTCAGTAATCTCCTTGATTTATGCAAACATTTGAGTGTGTGACTGACGAGTTGTGATCCATTGGTGAATGATTATGCCTTTTGAGGTTATGAATGGAACATAGATTTGATTAGCGTAAAAATCTGTCCAGTCCTCACATGGTTTAATTCCAATTTGTTTTCTTAATTGATCATATTCACAATTAAATTCACAATGACCATGGAGACAACCATCACTCATACAAAACATGGAAGAGGCAATATTATCATGCAAACTTGAATGATTAAAGACAGAATCAAACATCAAAATTTGTTCACATGTTTGTCTAGTATTTGAACATTTCCTATGTGATCTAGGAATGACTCTCTTTCAAGTGGTTTTTATTTTACGCTCTTCAATCTCGAGCTTCTTCACATCTGCAGCAGAGGGTAAAATATTAGAAATGAGTAGTGATCGACTAGCAGCTACTTTTGATGATTCAGGTATGTCAGTGTTCATACGAGAAATATGGTGAGAAGTGAGAGTTGATGACCTTTTGAAAATTTGTTTTAGTTTTAAATTTATCACAGAAGAATTATTAACAAATTTTATAGCAGGTGTGACAATTTGAGAAGATGTGGATGCATGTTTAGAATCTTCAATTCGTTCATCAACTGCTGATCCATATGGAGAGAAAGTGAATGGAGCAGTTGGTTCCATTTGAGCTTCAACCTGCTTGATTCGCTCTTGTAATGCGAAGTTTTCTTTGCACAAGTCGTCAATGATCTTTCCATCTAGGTGAAAAACTATTTGAAGACGCTTATGGAGGATGGTGTTTTCTTGATCCAATTTAGAGAGTTCAGGGAGTTGGTCAGAAACTGAGATAACTTCAGATGTGGTTTCTGGTTGGATGGCTTTGGTAAGGTCTCCTTGAACTAGATGAGTGAAGCAAAACTCTTGTAAGGTTTGAAACTTTTGCTGCAATTCCTTGTGGGGAATGTATATAAATTGAGGTTTTGGCACTTCAGGAGTGTAGAGTTCCTCATCTGTATATACTGGTGTGGTGACAACAGAGTTAAGTGTTGGGATGTGGTAAGTGAAGTATGAGTCATTGAGATCAGAATAATTGAAGGGAGTTTCATTTTTGAGATGTAGGGTTCGTTTGATGTCCTCTTCAAGTTTTTCTTCCTCTTGACCAACAAATACCATTCGTTGAGTTAGTCCTTCGCCAAATAGATTTGCATTGTATAATTGTTTGGCAGATACCTTACTCAGGACGTTTGGGTTTTCAAAACCAAGTCCATCGAATGTCCATCTTGAAAGAGGATCAGCAACTGGTTGTTCAGGGTTAGACTGCAAGATTTCATCTTGATACTGATTGAGGTCTTCAAAGATGTTGTGGAAGGTGACAGATGTAAGATCTTTGTTGATCTGTTTGTACAGCCTAGCATAGCCCTTCCACTCAGGACCTAATGAATTCAGAAAAACACAGTTCAAATCAAGGTCGGTTCTGACAATTTGATTAGACCTCATCTCATTCTGCAATTTGCAGTATCTGCCATATGTTTCAGATAGGAGCTCATTTTCACGAGCCTTGAAATCATGGTAGCTGTTGACCAGTTGAGTACGCTTGATGTACTCTCCCTGCTCAGTGCCTTGTAGTTGCCTTTTGATTTCATCCCAGATTTCCTTGGCAGTACCTAAGCTATCTATCTTCAGATAGATCTCAGATGAGAGACCTTGTTTCAGATAGTACTTGGCCAGTCTCTCAGCCTTCTTTGTTTCCTTCTCAGTAGCAGTCAGCTCGTCATTGGTCTTTTCTCTTTCATGTCTGAGAATAGGGGGATTGTTGATTGGGTCAGCTTCAACGGTCCTCGTGAACTTGGTGTTTCCATTGTGGATGCATTCTATCATCTTGTCCCCGAAGAGTTCGTTGTGCTCAAGGAAGTCCATGAACCTTCCTTTCCAGACATTGTATTCCCTCTGAAACAAAACAGGAGGTTTCGTGTCGGTACGAATGGACATCATTTCATTTGTACTTGACATGATTAGTGATTTTTGAAGGAAATGATCGTTCACTTGTAGGATGGTTTGATTGTTCGGAAGCAAAGAGTGTGATTCTTTTCAAGCTTGATTTTAAAGTGACTTGAAAGATTGATTAAAGAACTAAGTCTTTTGAATTTCAATTTTGAATTAGATCTTACACAGATTAAATTCAACTTTGAACTAGATAGACTAGAGGTAATTTAATTCACATTTGAATTAAATCCGAGTTAGATTAAATTCAATTATGAATTAGATTGTTTGATTAAGTCCAAATATCTTAGAGTTCTTTAAGTCAAGTCCAAAGAGTCAATCACTTGTCCAAGCTTAAGGAATGTCACTGTTTGAAATTTGTCTTATCGAATGCGAATTGATCCAACAGAATGCGATTGAGTGAGTAAATTCCTTGAAAACAAATGGGCAGAGTAAGGATTTAGTATTGATTAATAAAGTAAACAATCGAATGTGATTCAAACCTGTTGCATCAAACACTTGGGGAATAAAACAGTTAGTCTTGACAATCGAATGCGATTGCCAATAGAGTGATAATCAACAAGTCCTTCGAATAGTACATATATGGGTCAAGAGATAGATCGCATGCGATTCAATGTGGAACTTAGAGAAATCTTTCAATCACATGCGATTCCTAAGATTTGGGCCGGTTGATAGGAAAATGTCAAAGGGCCAATCGAATGTAATTGCCTTGATGATTAGGCTGATAGAATATCAACACTAATGCTCTATAGGCCACACAGACCAATCGCGTGCGATTAGGGATCCGGCTTATAGAGTGTGGTGTCCTTTTCAAATCAGATTGCTATACCCTGAATAGTGTCTAACCACTTGTACTTGATTGGTATGGCAAGTACTTGATTTTCCTTGTACAACAATTAACCTTTGAAGAATTTATAATTTAAAAAATTAAAAACTGATATCTTCTTCTTCACGGTTGTACTTCCAGGAACAAGAACACCTTAAATGCTTAAATACCCATAAAATTTAATGTTGAAAAGGTGGGTATTAAATGTCATTCTTGACCTAGGTATGTAAAAAACTCACTCGGTTTATGTTTTTCTTCAAAGAAAGTTTTGTAAACTTTGTAAAAATATAGTAACAATCCAACAGAAATTTAAAGAAGATATAGTTTATACCTTTAATGAGTTCTACCTTTAGAAATCGTTTGAGCTTGAGTTTTCTTGAAGAAAGTTGAAGTTCTTGAACCTTTGTGAAACCGAGAGCTTTTTCTTCTTGGAAGCTTGAAATCTTCGAGATTTTGTTGTCTCTTTCGAACAATCACGAGCCAAAAACAAGTTTGGCTCTGATACCAATTGTTGGTCCCGTAAGTAATACGGATGAAGCAATGCTTAGAAGATTATCTTTGTTATATATGTTTGTGTGTGTATTCGGTTTAGAGTTAGAGAGAGCCGAGAGCTAGAGAGAATACACAAGACATAAGAGATGAATAATGCAAAGCTTACTTAGAAATGTGGGGCAAATGCCTTTATATAGCAGTTGCCTAACTTTGAGTTATTTACATATTACACCCTTACTTTAAAAGTCTAACACAAACTAGGACAATATGTCCCTACAGCTTCAGCACCAACCATGGAGCCTTCGCCTACCCGCAGGTCCATATCTCCTTGTCTTAGCTTCCTACTTCTCTTGAATCCCTGCAAGTGATTGCAAATGTGATGACCACATCCAATATCCAATTTCCATGATTCATAAGAAGTAATAAGACAATCTATCATAAAGATACTCGAGTCATTGGGCGAACCAATGTCCAGCTGATCTATGCCGAGTGAGTGCTCGCATGAATCCTTGCTGCCACAGTCTGGGCAAACAATCTCTCGAAGCTCTTCCAACCAGTCATCCTCTAGCATAGGGTCTACTACTGTTGACTCTAGCTTCTTTGGATCTAGATCATCGCTAATGCACATAAGGATCTCATGCAGACTTGCAACAATCATATCAAAGCCTCCAATGATACCCATTACCTTGGTCTGATAATGGTAAGATAAGGAACCAATCAAGAGCATAACTAGCTCATGTTGCTTTGATTCTGATCCAAGGATCACATAGCAATCTAAAAGTCTTCTAATATTGATGAGTTGATCACTAATAGGTTGGTCTTCTTTCATTTTCTGCGAAAGAATTTCTTTCATTAGCAAGAAACAACATGCCCTTTCACTATTCTTGAACCTTTCCTCTAATGCTTGAACAACCTCAAAAGATGACTTCTCCCGGAGATCATCCGTAAACTCGGATGAAGCTGAGAGAACAAGAATCGACATAACATCAGATTCATCAACCAGATACTGATTCTAAGCATCATACTCACTATCCTGGGCATCTACCCCTGGTCTTCCTAGAGGTAAAGTCTCTATGACGTATAGCTTTCCCTGTGCATCTAATACATTCTTAAGATGCATCTTCCAAACAGCAAGGTTTGGACCTGAAAGCTTCCACTTGCCAAGGATAAGGCTCAGAGATTCCTCGCGTGAGTAAAACATAATAACAGATAAAATAGACATCTTACAGAAAAAGAAAAGATAAAACCGATTCAGTAATGTGATTATATTTTCTAATAGTTATTACCTTTTTAAAAATAACTTATTAGACTAGGATCCATATTTCACATTTCCCGATGCAAGGTTTGGGCGCTTCCCACCGGGACAATGTTATTTCTGATAGGTAAAACTATACCAATCGTATCCTATCTTGACACGACTCTTAGATCCGAGGGACATCGACTACAAGAACCGTGCATGCTTTAGTCCCTCTAGTGCATTTTGGGCCGGGACTCCCGATTATCACCAAAATAGATCGCACCACCTAAGACAGTGTAAACTTTGGCCGGGACTCCCAATTATCGTAGAGCCTTTCACACCCTTTCCCGCAATGGTTTGAACCAGAATGCCCAAGGTTTGGTCATTTCCGACACCCGAGTACCGTTTAATAGGAAAGGTGTACCATTAGGTGAGTAGCACACTGATCTAAGAATTTTCTAAAAAGGATTTCAAAAGTTTTTTTTTAACGAAAAAAAACTTTTTGCCAGTTTTCTTTGTAAAAACACTGTTTAATAATGTCTATTATTAAAATCCTGTTTTATTTCATCGTGTGAATCACAACCACGCATATAAAATATGTAAAGAAATAAAACAACACAAAAAACTATGCCTTAGCCTTGCCCTTAACTAATGTCGGTTTCGTGAGCCACACGAAAAACCTGACGGTCCAAAACCTAAGTGGAAATCAACACACATGGCATGAAACTCTGAAGCTCCCACTGGCTCCTGCATCCAATCCTGTTCCTTGCTCCTTCCTCCTTGCTCCTTGCTCCTTGTATCAGCTTCAAATCTATTCTATATATTCTATTCTAAAATCTAAAAACTAGAAATGGAAAAATACAAAATAATCAAAGGCACGCAAGCCCGCTAATCTAGTACTTTTACATAATAGAATAGGGGTTGTAAGTGGCACGCAGTCCTCCCCACACCATAGAACAGAATAAACCAATCACAACTACAAGTGCACTAAATAAAAGCAATCCACAAGGTCTAGGGCTCGGCTATGGCATCCCAAACATGTACTAAACTAATACATGAAATTAAAACAACAACTGATTTCTATTTATTCATCTTGATGAAAAATACTGATTTTAACCTATCAAAATCACCTATATTGTTTCCCTGTTATTTGCAAAAAAATATATTTTAAGTTTCATACTTGATAATTAATCAAAAACTTAAAATAATATTTAAACTTGAAGTTAAAAAAAATAATAACCGTATTTTAACTTCACATTGACCACGGATACCCGAACCGCTAACTGTGCCGAATACATGAAATTGGGTCAAATTATGAACTGGGCCGAAGACCAAGACTTGGTTGGGCCGTAGCCCTTTCGGACATGAAAAACGTAGCCGGGGCGGTCGTGGGCCGTGGTTCGTGCGCCAAAGCCGCACCCCGCCACTGTCCGCTGCCCTGCCGCCGACAGTCACCAACCACCTGCCACCGGTGACTGCCGCCTCGCCTGGGACCGCCGTCGACCAGCAACGCCCGCCGACTGGGACGCCGCTGATCAATCGACAACTGCCGCCTGAGGCCTCCGCCGATGATGGTGGTGGTTCGGTTTGCCTTTTGCGCAAATAACAACAATAAAATAAAAAAACAGATTTAAATAAACTATTAAATCTAATAAACTTTTATCAAAAAACTAATTAATCCACCAGAAATCAAAACATGATTTATATTATCCTAGATAATCAATAAACCTTTTCTTGATAAAAGAAACCTATTTTATCAGAATAAAAAGAAACCTAACTAGTTTCCTACGAGAGTAGAAGTGGCTCTGATACATTGAAGGGTTTTGTAGGGTATAAAATCAGATAATGATCATACGCAGCGGAATAAAATCAAAACCCCCTCCAGTGATCTCATCTAACTGGTACAGGAAACTAAACATGAGTAGAGGATAAAATTATACCTTTTGCAAACAATCTTGAATCTTTAATCCAGATAGCTAAAGGTAGAACCCTGCAACTACACCACCACGAATTGGCTGCTTGACCGCCATAGGATATCACAAAAAACCGATCACATAAGAAGTCGGTACATGCGTGTGTGTTGATCGACGAGGCCTAGAACCCCTTTTGGGGTGCTTTCGAGTTCGACGCAGAGGGGAGAAGGAGGCGGAGGCTAGGGTTTCTTTTTGCAACTTGTAATTATCCTTTGATTCCTTAAGCCTTAAAAGGTTATTTATGTTATAAACCTTATTAAAGACCAAGCCCGTTTAATTAAATTCCAGTTTTAATTAAACTATTACTTAATTGCAGAAAATACCCTTTGACCTTTCTAATTAGTTAATAACTATTAATTAATTGGTCCAGTTAATATTTAAACTAAATATCAATTCCTCCTTTAAAATAATAAATAACTATTATTATTTTTCCTTCTCAATAATTAATTAACTAATTAATCATTCCACACATATAACGTGGTAAAAATCCAAATGGTTCTAATTGGGTGTGTAGCAGTGTGATCCTTTAGTGTCTCATAGCATTGGACATGATGACACGTGTTATCTATCTCTGTACATAATCTGACAATACTCAGCTTCGGTTGTAGACAAGGCCACACACTTTTGCAATCTTGATTGCCATGAAACAACTTCCCCTGCAAAGGTCATCAAAAATCCAGAAGTTGATTTCATGTTGTCTTTGTTTCCAGCCATATCCGAGTCTGAGAAACCAGCAAGCATGGGCTGATCATTTCCAAATGTGATACCCTATTTGGAAGTACCGAGCAAATATCTGAAGATCCATTTAACCGCTTCCCAATGCTTCTTGCTAGGATTGATAGAAACCGACTAACAACACCAACTGCATGAGCTAAATCCGGCCTAGTACACACCATAATATACATCAAGCTACCAACCGCTTAGGTATATGGAACTCTATCCATTTCTTCAATCTCCATCTACGTAGAAGGGCAATCTTTATCAGTTAGCTTAAAGTTGGTAGTAAGAGTGGAACTAACCACTTTAGCTTTATCCATGTTGAACTTGTGAAGCACATTCTCTATATATTGCTCTTGTGATATATGAAACTTCTTGGAAACTCTATCTCGAGCAATTCTTATGCCCAGGATCTGTTTTGCTGGCCCCAAGCCTTTCATAGCAAACGACTTGCTCAAATCAAGCTTGAATTGGGCAATTCTTCCAATATTCTTCCTAACAATCAACATATATTCAATATAAAGCAACACAATAATGAAGTCATCATCACCAAATCTCTGAAAGAAAACACAGTGATCTGAAGAGGTCTTTCGGTAACCATGCTTTCCTATGACCGACTCAAATTTCTTGTACCATTGTCTTGGCGCTTGCTTCAACCCATACAAACTGTTCTAAAGTCTGCACACATAGTCTTCTTTACTCTTAAGTTGAAAACCTTCAGGTTGCTCCATGTAGGTTTCCTTATCAAGATCCCCATGAAGGAAAGTTGTCTTGACATCCATTTGCTCAACCTCAAGATCAAGGCTAGCCGCTAAACAAAGAACAACTCGAATAGATCCCATCTTCACCACTAGAGAGAAAATCTCATCAAAATCAATACCTATTTTCTGACTAAAGCCTTTAACCACCAAACTTGCCTTGTATTTAGGCCTAGAAGTATGCTCTTCGGTCTAAGTTTGAAAACCCATTTGTTTTTCAAAGCTCTCTATCCCTTAGGAAACTTCACCAACTCAAAGGTATTGTTCTCAAGCAAGGAAGCCATCTCATATTGCGTGGCATCGCTATTATTTCTTGTGCTCATCTTCCATAGCTTCTTTATAACATTCGGGCTCTCCCCCATCAGTGAGTAAGACATACTCATTTGTAGAATATCGTGTCGAAGGATGATGATCTCTAGTTGACCCCATAAGCGGAACAAACGGTGGCATATTCTGTAATGGTAACTCTGGATGAATGTCTTCATCTAACTATGCTTGCTCTTGAGAATCACCATTAACATCATCAGCACCCTGTTCTTCATCATTCTGAGCATCATCTCCTAAATGTGAATCAACATGTTTAGGAGGAACTAGATCCCAGTCAATAAGATCATCATTATGTTGAGGAATTATCTCTATCTCAACCTTCTCAACATCTTTCAAGGTTTTATCTTCTTCAAACACTACATCCCGGCTTCAAATAAGTTTCTTTCGAACTGGATCGTACAACATGTACTCAAATTCATCTTGACCATAACCGAGGAACACACATGGCTTAGTCTGCACATCAAGCTTCGATCTTTCATCTCTGGGATTATTCACGAATGCCTTGCATCCAAAGACTTGTAAGTGACGGTATGAAACATATTTTCCGCTCCAAACGTTGACAAGAACATCAAAATGCAAAGGAACACAATGGGTTAGATTAATAACATGTACCGCCATATTCAAAGCCGCACCCCAAAAAAAACCAGGCATGCGATAGTAAGCATCTGACTCTCTCCACCAAAGTTTTGTTCATCCGCTATGCCAGGCCATTTAACTGTGGTGTCTTTGGTGGAGTCTTCTGGTGTTGAATTCCTTGCTCTCTACAATAAGCATCAAACGGGCTAATGTATTCACCTCCATTGTCCGTTCAAACACATTTAAGTTTCATCCATGTCCGCCTCTCAACTAGAGCATGAAACTGCTTAAACACATCTAACACTTGATCTTTAGTCTTCAAGGTATAAACCCACACCTTGAATGATCATCATCGATAAAATTGACAAAATAGGAACACCCACCAAGTGTTCTATTTTTTATAGGACCACAAACATCGGAATGTATAAGATCAAGTTTCTTCTCTATTTTAAAGGGAGAACGACTTTTGAAAGCAACCCTAGTTTGCTTTCCTACCAAACAGTGAGTGTTGGAGTATGCCCGCTGATGCACGTACGCCATTAGGATCACTGCCAATATAGTGTGGGCCTATTGGGTCACATGCCGGGGATCAATCCTGACAGCAATGAAAGATGAGGGACTAAAAGTGTCAAAGTGGAGAAGTTGGTATGTAGGAGATTTACGCGACGCGGCTCCTGTTAATCCACGCGACGCGGAGTGTCCGCGGCGCGGAAACTTACAGGTACGCGGAGCGGAAATTCGTCTGACAGCATGCAACATTTGGCTCCACCTCCCCTATTGACCAATGCATGGCCAAGCTTTTATGAAAAGGCATGTGGCCGGTCTTAAGGGTTGTATATGTCGGATTTGGCTTCATTTCCAGCAGATGAACACTTACTCCTCTCTCTCTCTCTAGATCCTTTTTCTCTAAAAAAGGGTTCTTAAAGGAAATACACTTAGAGCTCCATGTGGGTTTAATTTTAGAGTGTATTTGAGAGATTTGTCTAGGAAATCGAAATAGATTGTGTCAGGATCGGATATAGATTATATCAAATAACAAGAACTAACTTTTGAATAACAAATCAGAGTTGAATAAAAAGTTAATCTTTAACTATGATCACAATCAACTAAGAAGTTGCGGAATCACACTTAATTGATTAAAGAAGGTTTTGAACACAAAGCAATTTAATCAAACAGTAGTTTTATTGATCAACCAGAATGATTACAATAGCAAACTTCACCCCCAATCTAACTTATTATGTTATACGAAGAACAAAAATTGTTCTTGGGTTTCAAAGAGAAACTTAGAGGCTTAGCACTATTCTGAAAGCAAATTACAACTTGAAGAATGAATGCAAAACTTAAACAATGAGTACGTGTATTATAAATTCTAATCTAGTATTTATATACTCCTTGATCTTCCTTGATTTGTTGACAGTTAGGTAATCTTCTATCTTGTGAGATAATCTTGATGATCTTCCAAATATTTCGAGATATCTTCAAAGATAGTTGTTTCCACATTTAGCTCAACCGAAACTGTTCAATGAATGCAACAGTTTTGGTTCTTCTAACAGTTTTCGGCTTCAAGGTCTTCAAACAGTTGTAGTAGTTTGTACTAATAGTTCCGAACTCTATATAACAGCTTTGTAGTTCACAGCAACTGTTGGTTACAACTGTCTTTACAATCTTCACTAACAGTTCTAAACTGTTTCTTCAACAATTCTTCTAACAGTTTCGGACTGTCTTCCCAACATCCATTAATAGTCATTTTTGCATGTATAACAGTTTCAATGACTTAGCCAATTTCCCAACAATCTCCCCCTAACTTAAAGTATTGAACAATACAATTAAGTTGTTTGTTTTAAGGGTTCAATCATAGACAAATTAACATAAGTAAAGAACATATTTATCATTGCATGCAAAATCAAACTGTTATAATAAAAAATTCAAAAGATAGAAAAATTACATTTTCTTTGATCTCAGGGATTCAAGTCTATCTTTGAACTTCTGAATTAGCTCATCCCTTACTTTGGTTGGACCATAGAACTTGGCTTTCAATAGGTATTGGAGCTTGATCTGGCTGTGTTCGATGAAATCCATGTCAAACCATTCTGTAAGTGCATTACCCATTACCATGTAGTATACCCTTGGCTTAGCATACACCCTAACAGATTGAACTGGAAAGGTTTCATCAGCCATCAGTATTGACATCACTTTCTTTGGGTTGCAAATACTTGTAAAATGTCTCATCAATACCTTAATTGTAGGATGCTCAGATCCTCCATAGTGCCTTGTTCCATACTCATACAATTCTTGTATGTCCCGCCTAGTAATGCTATCCATCATTTGTAAGTAGCCTGGAAATTGTTCAATCTGATCATTCTCCCTTAAAATGATTACCCCTTCCTTCCCAGTATCAAACCGAATAACATAAAACTTCCATTCTTTGATGTGAGACTTCTGGCCTAAATGTTCAGCTACAAGCTTGTTAACACCTTCTTCAACATCGACCAAGAGCCTATCTTGAACGATAGTTTTAACCATTTCAGCTTTGGTGGTTTGAACTGTTTGGGTTGGTTGGACAGCTTTGGACTTTTGGGATTTGGATATTTGGGATTTGGATTGTTGAGGTTGAGACTTCTTCTCAGTTGCTGCCTTAGGGGGTTGAGGTTGTTTCTTTTTCACAATTCTTTTTCTCTTAACTCCCTTAGCAGTTTTTTCTTGTTTTTCCTCCTCATCAATCTGAGCTGTGATCTCATCAGCCAGCTTTTGAGCAACTTCAAAATCATTCAATTCTTGTTCCATTTGCTCAGCTGCTAGCCTTAATGCAAATTCATGATCACACTCTTCTTGTTGTTGTTTTGAAAGTTTGAGCTTAGGATAAACAACAACAACTTCCTTACCTTTGCCTAGAACAGGGGGCAACTTGGATTCTTTATTTCCTTCCAAGATGACTATGCCTTTAAACCCTTTCTTAGGTGGTAAAGGTTCTAACTTAGCAATCTTTCCATCAAGCCATCCATCATGTATTTTATGTGCCATTCTAGAAGAACTTATTCCCAGATATTGAGCACTAATGTCAACCAAGTAGTTCTGCTTAACTTTTGACCAAGATTTGAAAATCTCAGTGCTTGGAACATTTGCAGTCGACACCATCCTGTTGATTAGTACCCTATCAACACTTGAGAGCTGTTCTTCTTCTTCTTCATCAAAAGTTTGGACACTTGCAGCTGTTTGTTGATTTAAAGTTGCAACTGTTGGTTGTTGAGTTGCAACTGTTGGTGCAGCTTGAACAATTGTTTGTGTTACTTGAGCAGCTGTTGGTGTTGAACTCTCCCCCTTTTTTATTGGAACAGTTGAAGTAGGTCTAACAGCAGTTGTCAACTGTTGGAGCACTTGATCGTGCATCTTGATGATTTCATTGGCTTGTTTCAGGCTGTTGGTTAAAGCCTTGATTTGCTGGTCTTGTTGAAGAATCCTTTTGTTTTGTAAGGCAATCTTCTTCTTGACTTGCGTGTATGCAGCAAAGAAAGGTGCAAAGTTGGAATTCGTCAATGCTTGGTGTTGCATTCTAGCCTCAATGTCAGCCAGTGTTGCCACTGTTAACATATCATTGACAGATAAAACTGGTGGTTCACTCAATTGAGATTCCACACCAGTACCCCTCTTTTCTTGGTACTGGGGATTTCTAGAAGCTGTTTGATCAGCTTCTGTTGCCATGGTTGAGGTCTTAGTTTTGTTAACATTGTCCTGTTCATCCCTTGTGGATAAAACAGTAGTGTTAGCCTCAAAAACCATATGATCACCCTCAGATGGAGTGATCACCTCCTAATTATGCTTGGGAGACAGCACAAGGGGTTCCCTTTGGATATTCTGCACAGGTGAATGCACCTGTGCAGGGTTAACAATTTCAGTTTCATGAACTGTGGTGGAAGGAACACCAACAGTTCTTTTCCTCTTCTTTTGAAATGTTTTAAGTGTGGGGGCTTGTGTTGTATCTATTTCAAAAGTAGCAGAGAGGGAGTTTTGAGTATCATGGGCTGTTGGTTCTAGTGTTGGTGGTGTAGCAATATGTTGGGCTTCATGCTCAACACTAGCAGCCCTGTTTCTTGAAAGAAACTCCACCATTGCAGAGAGTGGTAGAGTTATGGCACCAGAAAAATTCTTGCCATTAATCAACAATTTGTTCAATGTGGAAGCCACATGAGCAGAGGGAATAATGACCCTCTTGTGTATTTTAAGGTTTGGCATCAAAAAGTTTAAGAAAATTTGCACAAACCTGGGGTACATCAAAAAGAGACCATATTTGGTCCCAAGATGCTATACCATACCATTAAATATCAGTTTAGAAAAGTTAAAGCATCTATTGTTTGCTAGACAGATGAGTGCGAGAGCAATGTTGCTCCCAAACTCATTCCAGCCCGTTCTCTTAGGGCTTATGCACTGCTGGAGAGTATGGATAATGAACTTCTAGTGTGCGCAAAACTGCCCTTTCCCCTAGGGCCCTCATATCCCAGTTTTACTAACTCAGTGTATAAATAGACAAGTGAAACCGAGTCAGAATACTCACCATTGACATCATTCAGTTGCAGAGATTGACGAATTATGTTTTTAGAGATAGCGACCTCAGTGTCGTCTATCTTGGAGTCAATCCATTGAACTCCATTTTCTTCTCGCACAGTTGCATTTTTCCAAAACTGGTCAACATGCAAGGTATATATGGTGGGATTAACGGTAAGAGCATTGTAAATGTTGGACATTGAGAGATAATCGATCATGTCATGAAAGACATGCAGATTATCAGGTTTGGCAAGGAAGACGATCATGTTGTGCTCTTTGACGAATGGAAGGGGAGCCATTTCGAGTTCGAGAGTTAGGATTTAGGGTTTGCGTGATTTAAGTTTAGAACGAGTCAATGAACTGGTGAGGAGGGAATTGCCTTATATATGTTTCGAGTATTAAATGCAATTCAAACATCCTCAAAATTCTGCAAAGACCAAAACACCCTTTATTAACTTAACAGTTGACGGACAAAAATAAAGCTAACAGTTGGAGAACTGTTTTCATAAGATGTAACAACTGTTATTTAGAAATAACTCCCTTTTCGAAGATCATGATTTTGGACTAACAGTTGTGCATTCTACACACTAACAGTTGAAGACTGTTTTTGTTAGAAAGTACAACTGTTATTGGACGAGTTTCTCCCCCTCAGATGCACATGGATTTTTCCTAACAGTTGTGCAGGCCATATGCTAACAGTTGAAAACTGTTAGTAGTATTTCAAACAACTGTTAAAAAAATGTGCAACTGTCAACAAAACTTAGCTCATACACCCATCATAAGCTGATTCATCATAAACAAACCATTAGCCAACACAGACATCAACAAAATATGCATTTTATTCATGTTTAACACAGATGAACTACAAAGTACATGCATTTTCACAAGCCATTGTTGGTACTGTTTATCTAATTGTGCAAGGGTCAACGAAATTCAGTCTTTTATGACTTCGATTTCTACACCCGTATCTTTCTCTAACGGTTGTCTGTCTCTAATGGTTATGGCTTCCATTAGACTCGGATGATAATGATGATGACTGCCAATTCATCATCAGCTAAGACCATGACGTGCATTGGAACTAGTCATCGATTACAATGACCTCCACTGCATCATCATCTGAGGCTAGAAGGTCATCATCAGCATCATTTCTTCGAACATTGAACCACACTACTGAGCCTGTAGTACCTTCAAGGTTCAAGTCGAACCTTAAACAGCAGTTGGTAGGCAACTCGTGGAAGAGAGTGAAGTTTTCAAAATCACCTCTTATATGAATATGATCAGTCATTTTATTTGGCCTACGTGGGTCTGGGTGTTGTGTCAAGGTGAACACATCTCGATCATCATGCATCTCAAGAACACAAGATGAGTATTGCCAAAGCTCATGCATTCTAACAAATGGGGCAGGGATGGTTACATAACTTTGTTTAACATTAATTTCTTTGAAGTTTATGAGAAAGAAGTTAGTAGCCATTTGCAAAGAAAAGTTTGCTCTCTGAAATGCAAATGTAGGTGTGATTTGTGAAGAATGCATGCAAGCTAATTTATAGACAAACTTGTGGTTGTGAATTGTTCAATAATTTAGCATGCAGTGACTTGTCAAAATAAAGTGACTTACCTTTATCAGTCTGGAACTGTTCTCAATAAAGTATTTTACCTTTACCACATATCAATGACATTCACCGGTTTGAAAACTGTTTGTGGGACAGGCAACCAGATATGTCCAAAACTGGTTTGGGATTTGCACTTCTACTCTTCCCTGAACACTTAAAATCAACAGTTGTTAGATAACAATACGAACAGTTGCAAACTGTTAGTGTGAAAAACATTGAGTAATGAACAACTGTTAGTCGAAGTTAATCATTCCAATCTTTGAGATAAAAAAGTTGAATCTGCTCACATCAAATGCTTTAGTGAACAGATCAGCTAATTGATCATCAGTATGGACTTTCATAACTTGGATTAATTTCTTTTCATTGCAGTCTCTTATGAAGTGAAATCTGATTTCAATGTGCTTGGTTTTAGAATGCTTCACTGGATTATTAACTATGCTTATAGCACTGGTGTTATCAACATAAATAGGTGTATTTAAGAAAGACAAACCATAATCCAGAAGCTGATTCTGGATCCATAGAACCTGTGAACAGCAGCTTGATGCAGCAACATATTCAGCCTCAGCTGTTGAAGTTGAAACAGTTGTTTGTTTCTTGAATTGCCATGAAACCAGCCTTAATCCAAAGAATTGACATCCTCCAGAGGTTGATTTTCTGTCCACATTGGCTCCACCATAGTCACTATCAGAATATGCCACCAAATCAAAAGGTGAATCTTTAGGATACCAAAGTCCCAATTTTGGTTGGCCTTTGAGGTATCTAAAGATCCTCTTCACAGCAAACAAGTGTGACTTCTTCGGACTGCATTGAAATCTGGCACAACACACACAGCAAACATTATATCAGGTCTAGAAGCAGTTAAATACATTAATGAACCTATCATTGACCTATATAGATGTATGTCTACATCCTCCCCCTCAGAGTCTGCTCCCAACTGTTTGTGTGTTTCCATAGGAGTACTTGCCAGTTTCACATCTTGATAGCCAAACTTGTCCAATATGTCTTTGACATACTTAGATTGGCTTAGAAAGATACTAGAGGGCTTCTATTTCACTTGTAATCCCAAGAAAAATGTGAGTTCACCCATGGAACTCATCTGAAATCTTTTGTGCATAATGACTTCAAATTCTTTGCACAGGTTGTCATTAGTGGATCCAAAGATTATATCATCAACATAGATTTGCACAAACAAAATCTCTGTTTTAACAATCTTTGTAAACAATGTTTTATCAATTGTGCCTCTCTTAAAACCATTCTCAAGAAGGTAGGATGATAATGTCTCATACCAAGCTCTAGGAGCTTGATGTAGTCCATATAGAGCTTTATCCAACCTATATACCCTGTCAGGGTACTTTGAGTCTTCAAAGCCAGGAGGTTGACACACATATACCTCCTCATCAATAGTTCCATAGAGAAATGCAGACTTGACATCCATTTGATACACCTTAAATCCTTTGAAGCTTGCAAAGGCAAGAAATAGTCTAATGGCTTCAATCCTTGCAACAGGTGCAAAGACATCATCATAGTCTATTCCTTCCTCTTGTGTATAGCCCTGTGCAACCAGTCTTGCCTTGTTCTTGATTACAATCCCTCTTTCATCTTTCTTGTTTCTGAACACCCACTTGGTGCCAATTGCTCTTTTGCCTCTTGGAAGCTCAACCAACTTCCAAACTTGCTGAATTTGAAATTGTAATAGCTCCTCTTGCATTGCTTCCACCCATGAAGGGTCTTTCAATGCGTCAACTGCTTTCTTTGGTTCTATTTGAGATAGAAAGCAAGCATTCACATCAAATTGGGCAAGATCCACACCACTGGTTTCATTTTGCAGCATGCTCCTTGTTCTGATAGGAGTGGTTGGATCACCAATTATTTGTGATATTGGATGATTCTTGTGACATCTTGATGTAGGAATATTTTCTTCAGTCAGTTCATTCCCTAGATTAGACAGATCAATCTCACATTCACTTGAATTTCCAGCAGTATCACACACTTGATCAGCAACTGTTTGAGGTGCAGATTCAGTGTGTTGTTGAGGATCATGAGATTCCATGCCCTTTGAAGATTCAGCATCAATCAATGGATCAACAGCATTGGAGAACTCTTGTTGAAGCATAGGAATCACAACAAAGTCTTCAGTAACTTTGTTTGAACCAACAGTTGTTGGTTTTGAGCTAACAGTTTCAAAACTGTTTGAACTAACAGTTTCAAAACTGTTTGGGCTGTTGGAGACTGTTTGTTGATTTTCACCAACAGTTGTTGAGGTACCTGCAGCTGTTTCAGTAGAATACTCAAAAGAAAGAGATTTAGAAAATGCATCAATATCAAATAACCAATTAGGCCCATTGCCTTCAATATTGATCCTATTCTCATTGAAAGAGACATTCATACTCTCTTCTATGATTCTACTGACATTGTTAAATACTCTATAAGCTTTACTTTGAGTGGAGTATCCTACAAAGAAACCTTCTTCAGCCTTACTCTCAAACTTGCCTAATTGTGATTTGGTATTAAGGATAGTGCAAGGACAGCCAAATGGTTTGAAGAAGTTGATTAAAGGTTTTCTCTTGAGGAACAACTCATAAGGAGTTTTTCCTTTGGACTTTACTACTTGTACTCTATTCTGAACATAGCAGGCATTGTTCACTGCTTCTGCCCAAAATGTCATTGGGAGCCTAGAATCAGCTAACATGGATCTAGCAGCCTCAATCAAAGTCTTATTCCTTCTCTCAGCCACTCCATTTTGTTGAGGAGTCCTAGGAGCACTAAACTGTCTTGAAATTCCTTTTTCCTCACAAAAGCTGTTTAAATCATAGTACTTAAACTCAGAACCATTATCAGATCTAATGACTTTCACCATCAAATCAGATTGATTCTCAATCCTAAGAATAAGAGACTTAACTAACTCAGCAGTTTCATCTTTAGTACTAAGAAATTGAACCCATGTAAATCTGGTGAAATCATCAACTACAACTAAACAGTAGGCTTTCTTACCTATGCTGACCACAGATGTTGGACCAAAAAGATCCATATGCAAAAGTTGTAAAGGTGCAGTAATGGAAGAAACTTCTTTGGTCTTATAAGAAGTTTTGTGTTGCTTGCCTTTTAGACAGGCTACACAATGATCATCACATGAGAATTCTTTTTGGGGCAAACCTCTTACCAAACTGTTTTTAGCTAACAAGTTCATGGTTTTAAAATTCATGTGACACATCCTTCTATGCCAATTGGCAGACTCATCATGAGATGCCTTTGAGAGTAAAAAACTTAACACATTCTGTTTAGCAATCTTTTGTGTATCTAGACAGTATACATTATCCTTTCTAGGTGTTCTCAAAAGAATATCCTTCTCATTTAGTTCAAAATCTTTTGATAGGATAATGCATTCTGAATCTGTAAACAAAACTTTGTTTCTATTGTCACAGATTTGAGATACACTTAACAGATTGTACTTAAGTTGTTCAACAAAGAAAACATCATTAAATGTAAGTGTACCTGCCTCAACATCTCCTTTACCTGTGATATTTCCTCCCTTAGCATTTCCTCCAAATGCTACAAATCCACCATTGATGCTTCTGAAATCCTTCAAACAATGTGGATTTCCAGTCATGCGCCTTGAGCATCCACTATCCACATGCCAGATAGATCCATGATTGGCCCTATGAATGCTCTGCACAAATAAAATCAGTTAGTAGCAGGAAGTACCCAGGCCATGCAGGTCTTGGGTACACCATTCAAGTCATAATACTTAAACAGAGTTTGGTTCTTTTTGATTTCATCCAAATTAGATTTCTCTAATTTGTGTGATTAATACTTTGTAAGAACATGTGGTTCCCAACTGTTGTTGATTAACAGTTGAGACCTTTGAACAAACAGTTGTTGTAGATGGTAAAACAGTTGAGTCAACATGTGACTTATTCTGTTTTGCAATTTGAATACCAGTTTTACCCTGTTCAGAAACTGTTTGTTTCTGCAGTTTCACCCAAGCCAGACCAACAGTTTTTAGTTTTGATAAAACAGTTGTGGAACTGTTAGTTGGTTTGGATGTAACAGTTGTAGAACTGTTAGCCTGTTTTGGCTTAGCAGTTTTAGAACTGTTAATCTGCTTTAACTTAACTGTTTTAGAACTGTTATTTTGCCTTTTGAAACTTAGTTTTTTGGATCTCCCACATATATAGCACTTTTTAGCTTTCACAATAGGCAAACCAGTTCTTTGTGACCAGAACTGGTTCCTATTTCTTTGATTTCTTCTAACAGGTGCTGACTGAGGAAACTTTTGTATACCATGCTTTTGGCATGTGCACGCAGGCATTTCAGTATGCCTTTTTACAGATCTGGGTTTAGTCTGTGCTTTTGCAGCCTCCTTCTTGGGCTATCCAACTACAACTTCATCAACTTTCACTTTTCCTTTTGACTTAACACTAACAGTTGAGCTGTTTGGGTTAGAACTATTTGGGTTCCTTTTGGGACTGTTAGTGTAAAGGTGGGGACTGTTTGTAACAGTTGTGGAACTGCTTATAGAATGAACAGCTTTGGTCAGTTTTGGCTCATTGGTGAGGGGTTCAGTGGATGCTTTTACAAACACCACAGGTTGTAAAGAGGATTTTGTGGCTATGGGTTTACAACAGATGTGATTTTCAAATGTAATGACCTCTTCCTTCTTCACAACTCCTTCATTCTTATCATCACTCACCGCATACACAACTCCTTCCTCATCACTTTCAAATTGTGGATCAGCTTACTTCAGTTCCTCTGGTAATGATTCATTAACATACCTATCAGCTACATCAGACATGGGAGTTATGTAGTTGTGATTGTATGGAGGTGGGGTCTGCTAATATCCTAAACCAGTTTTCACCTTGTCTCTGATTTGTGATTGTAACAAGGTTTCAAGTTTAAGATTTGTTGCCTTGAACATGCTCAGATCAATATCAACACCCTCCAACTTCTTGGTTAACTCATCAACCTTACTTTCCTTTTCACTTACCTTTTTCTTTAAACTATCAATATCTTCTTGAAGCTGCTCATTCTCCCACTTATGATACTTTCTATCATAATCCATTTGCAGTTCATTAGCTTGATAATCTTTGATTTTCTTTTCAAAGCTTTCAATAACAGCACTAGTTTCATACTTTCTTTCCTCCATTCTACTTAGAGCTGCGCATACTTTTTTGTTGTGCTCTCTAAACCTTTTAACAATGGCTCTACATTCACCAGGACAGAGTTTAGAAGATACCTGAATGTCTTCTGATTCTGGTGAATCCAGTTTGATGGAGGAATCAGTTAATGTCATCAATGCCTTGTTGTTAGTGGCTTCCTCTGCTTGATCACTCCAATCAAACCCATGGCCTTCTTGTGAGATCAATGCTGAGGAGGTTTGATTCTGAGTTGGCCTCTGACCTTGATTCTGGACTTGTCCACCAGATCTGCACTCTCTTGCAAAGTGGACAAGCTGTTGACATTTGAAGCATCTCACCTTTGACTTGTTAAATCCAGTCTTGCCATCAGCTTTGAAATTCATGTTTTGTCTTCCAGTCCTTTTGATAAACCTCTTGGCTCTTACAGTAAGCATGGCCATCTACCATTTGAGATCCATCTCCTCAAGATCATCAGGGTGCACTTATTCAAGATCCTCATTGGTGAGGGTTGGATGTGCATGGCTGGCAAGAAAAGCTTCAAGCACAGCATCTGGAGTGTTCACATCTAGTCCAACAGCAGAACTAGTACCTGCACAACTATCAATAGAGTTAGTTAATGAATGGTTTGATTCCATACCTGAGGATGACAGGAGAGCAGCATTGTGGCTAGGAACAACAATTTTTCTTTTTCCATCTATCTCTCCCTCAAACACTATCAAACTATTATAGAGGTCATCTAACTCTATGTCTTCAAGGGAATCCTTAGTCCTACATTGTGCAACAAACACAGTCCATTCATCACCTAGAGACCTAAGAAACTTTCTATTTATCTCATCTTTATCAAGCCTAACCTTAGCACTCTCTAGTTGGCTTACCAGCTTGTAAAACCTATCAAAGATTTGGGTGATGCTCTCATTCTTTCCACTGGTGAAGTTCTCAAAGGCTTGTTTAAGGAGATCTCTTTGGTTTCTCTTAGAGCTAGCATTCCCAGCAAACCTCTTTTCCAGAGCATTCCAAAGTTCATGAGCATCATCAAATTTCTTGAATTGATGTTGATACTCATTGGGAATTGCAATCTGGAGGATGCTGAGTGCTTTCATCTCCATCATCCTTTCTTTCTTTTCAGCATCAGTTTTTGGTGGTGGTTTCTTCTTAGGTTTTCCTAGTTCATCTAAATCAACAGTAGTAATGGGGTCCTTTTCTATGATTTCCCAAATAGCATAGTCCATTAATTGGACATGCTGCTTGATTCTTAGTTTCCACATCTCAAAATCAGATGGTTTGAGCATGGGAACACGAATGTTTGACCCAGATCCAGTGTTGTCAGAAGATCCACCGGACTCCATTGCAGTATAGTGAAAGAAAAACACAGTTAAACTTTAGAAAAACTCTAAATAAAGAAACACAGCAGATAGGTGCAAAACCTTCAACTGGTGATCAATGGAACCTTAATGATAAAGCTCTGATACCACTTGTCAGGATCAGATATAGATTATATCAAATAACAAGAACTAACTTTTGAATAACAAATCAGAGTTGAATAAAAAGTTAATCTTTAACTATGATCACAATCAACTAAGAAGTTGCGGAATCACACTTAATTGATTAAAGAAGGTTTTGAACACAAAGCAATTCAATCAAACAGTAGTTTTATTGATCAACCAGAAAGATTACAATAGCAAACTTCACCCCCAATCTAACTTATTATGTTAGACGAAGAACACAGATTGTTCTTGGGTTTCAAAGAGAAACTTAGAGGCTTAGCACTATTCTGAAAGGAAATTACAACTTGAAGAATGAATGCAAAACTTAAACAATGAGTACGTGTATTATAAATTCTAATCTAGTATTTATATACTCCTTGATCTTCCTTGATTTGTTGACAGTTAGGTAATCTTCTATCTTGTGAGATAATCTTGATGATCTTCCAAATATTTCGAGATATCTTCAAAGATAGTCGTTTCCACATTTAGCTCAACCGAAACTGTTCAATGAATGCAACAATTTTGGTTCTTCTAACAGTCTTCGGCTTCAAGGTCTTCAAACAGTTGTAGTAGTTTGTACTAACAGTTCTGAACTCTATATAACAGCTTTGTAGTTCACAGCAACTGTTGGTTACAACTATCTTTACAATCTTCACTAACAGTTCTAAACTGTTTCTTCAACAATTCTTCTAACAGTTTCGAACTGTCTTCCCAACATCCATTAATAGTCTTAACAGTTTTGATTTTTGCATGTATAACAGTTTTAATGACTTAGCCAATTTCCCAACAGATTGATGTTCTTGTGATGAATTCAAGTCTTTGAAGTTCATCCAAGCTTGCTAGTACAAGAGGATTGAGGAAACCCGGTGTGGACTTGCAATAGAGGGAAGCTATTTTGGTTCCTAGTCAAAATCATCCTCTTCTACAGGTTGCTGGAGCTAAAGAGAAAGGTATATTTTCTTTCTCTTCTTTTTCCATGTTGCAAATATCAAGTTATAGGCTTTGTTTGCTTGTACTCGTGCTTTGGATGTTGTTTTCTTGCTTCCGCTGTGTTCATAGAATCCCAACAGTGGTATCAGAGCCACCTCTATACTGTATTTGCACATGGTGGCCTGAAAAACCCGAATATATGTTTTGTGTTTTTTGTCCAGACTGTTTACGCGGCGCGGTTTTTGTCTTGTTCCGCGGCGCGGAAACTAGCAGGACAGAATTCTGCTTTTTCGTCAGGGTGTTTACGCGGCGCGGACCCCATGGTTGTACGCGACGCGGAAGTTACCTGGACAGAATCTATTTTTAACCTTTTTTAAAAGAAAAACATTTTTGGGTTTTTGGCACTAAATTTTGGTTTCTGTAATTTTCGTCGAGAAATTAAAATTTGGTTTTTGTAAGTTGCCTTGTATAATGGTTGGTGTATTTATATGTGGATTATTATTTTGGCATGAAAATGGTAATTGTATATACTTACATTATGTATTTATGAATACATAAGTACATGGGATTTTTAGTGCCTTGAGTGTTTTGTAAAAATCTTTACCATTATACATAAGTTTACATGGATTTGTGTGGCACACCATGTAGTTGTTCATTAGTGAACTTGTTTGTTATTCTTGTGATGTTGGTAACCATAGATATGCCCTAGACCTTGTGGATGTTTGATTGTACTTTAATTATTCATTCATTTGGTGACTTTATGTCACATGGTTTGTAATAATTAAATTTATTTATTTGGTATGTAATTTTGTATATCTGGCTTGCATGCCATTTAAATATTCCATACTATGTAATTGTACTAGAAGTTAGGAATTGTAGCTTGCATGCCATTTATTTCTTTTTCTATGTAATTGTAATATGAAGCAACCATCGAGAGTCAATAGAGTGACATCTTGGCGAACACAAATCCGAGAGGACCAATGGAGGTAGCGGGTTTAGTGGGATCACATCCGAAGTCAAGGCTTTTTGGTCCTTAGATGACTTTGTTTTCCCGTAGTGGCTCACGGGAAAACGCATAGGTTTTAGGGGCATGGTTACCAATTTGTTGTATGCGTGTGATGGTTTTATTATATTGTTTATGCATGAGTTGTAGGACTATTGCATGCTAGACAATTTTTGTTAAATAATAAAACCCAAGAGTTTTTAAAGATGGTTTAACAACTCTCGCACGCACACTTGATTAACAAACGGATTTAACGATGGCTTAGTATCCGATTAGTGTGAACGTTTGGTTATTGTCACTTTTTGTTAATCATACTCGAAATGGTTTTTTTTAACCGGAAAACAAAATTTCGTTTTCTAAAATGTAAATCGCACACCAGCCATAAGATGACACCACCTGAATCTAGCCGTGTAAGGGTTGATTGTCGAGCTCTAGCCGAGTTAGCCTTTGCATGAGCTGTGTGGAAGGTGCGTGTGGCAACTCGCAAGGTCGATTGTCGAGCTCTAGCCGAGTCCATTTTGGGCGAGAGTACCACTGTGTATCTTGATGGATGATTTACAGTTTCAATGTAATATTTTGTATGATTGTCGAGCTCTAGCCGAGTTATGCAAAATATTAATTGAGAATCGGTGTGGAGGGATCAAACATGCCAAACTTGGCACAATGGTTGTCAAGTAGGATCCCGCAAGGAACTAAGAGTTGCAATAATGGATTGTAATCGGTCAATGGTTGCTGGCCTAAATAGCTTTGCCACGTGATCCGCGGAAAACCCGTCACGGTGCATGGTGAAATAGGGTTCTTAGCCCTTGTTAAAATAGTTGTTTTTTCTTAAACATATGGGGTAATTAGTTTAACGAGGATTTCAATCAAACTAACTAAAACGACTCTGCTTTCATAGACGACGTCGACAAGCATCAACAACACAAACTTCACGTTATGTACGTTTCTTGAGAAGGAGAAACTCGATGGGAGTAACTTTATGGATTGATCTAGGCAATTACGCATTGTCTTACGACACGAAGACAAGTTACACACCATTGAGGAACCCCTTCCGGAAGCCCCTGCTACCAACACAAGTAGAACTATTCTTGATGCGTATAATAAACGCGTCAAGGACACCAATGAGGTCTCTTGTCACATGTTAAGCATGATGATCCCCAACTTGCAAAGGCAATTAGAGGATCTAAATGCATACGAGATGATGCTTGAGTTGAAGGACATGTTCCAACAACAAGCAAGGCAAGAACGGTATGGGTGTTTAAATGAACTACTTGGTTGCCGGCTGCAGGATGGTGAGAGCGTAAGCATTCATGTGCTTAAGATGAAAGCACTTGTGGAACGCTTAGAGAGGCTAGGATTTACCATTGAAAGGGAAATGGTGGTGGATATTGTTCTCCGATCACTCCCACCATCATATGAGCAATTCATTATGAATTATCACATGCATGGTTTGGATGAATCATGAATGGAGCTTCATGGCATGCTGAAGACTCTTGAGTCCAACATGGCCAAAAATAAGCTCACCTCGTCCACTCTTACTAAGGCTACCGGAAAGAGAGCTACCTCAAATGGGAAGCTTGGTTCTACTAAGCTCACCATGTTCATGGAGTCGAAGGGCAATGAGATTGCGCCTCAAGATGAGACTCCAAATGGGGAAGTTTGCTACTTTTGTGGAAATAATGGAAATTGGCTCCGCCACGCCTACCCTAAGTTCCTTGATGAGCTAAGGATGCACAAGATGAGAAATATTGGCTCCAAAGCTTAAGGTACATTCATGATCAAACTCTACTATTTATCTACTTCTATGGGCAAGTTTTGGATACTAGCCACAACACTCACGTTTGTCACAATTTTGGTTGTTGCAAAGTGTAGGTGTTAGAGAGAAGTTGAAGATGTAGAGAGCTGGACTTCATAACGGGAAACAAGATGGTTGTCCCTATTTGAAAAGGATTGGAAGTCGGGATCTTGCCACTCCTTCCAGCTAGTCTATTACTTTACTAAATCTATGTTTTACACCCTGCGTGGCTAGAAACAATGTATCTTCTGTGCCTTTGATAACGATGGATAAACTTCTTATGGATTATGTATTTGGTGGTTTATTTTAAAGTTTATCCATGTTGTAGCATTTATTATAAGCATTTGCTTATGAAGTAATAGATTAATCGTGAATGATTTGTACATGTTACTCCTATTGCTGAAGTCAATTTAACTATATAAATAAGATTTGCATCACCAAGCTCCATGTTGTTAGGAACTTAGATCTTTTAATCTATGATCAATTGTTGATTGTAAATCTTATTTGTTAGGCTAGAATGACTCAAACGTCCTTCACTTATGTATGTGAGAGGAATGAAGGCTTGTTGGATTTCGTTCACACTTTTGTGTGTAGACCGTTCAAGCAAAACGAAAGGAGTAACAACAGATACTTTGCTACCTTACTAGTGAAGGTCAAAGGATGAATATGTTTAATTTGTTAGACACCGTCTGAAGCCTTGAGAGGTGTTCAAGACACATCCATGACAAAGTACATCACTAAGAGGGCAAAAGACTATAATACTCAAATCTAATAGAGATATTGAGGATATAGTTCTGAGTTCTGTAACCATCATAAGAATTATGGTTTTGTCTCATAATTCAAACCTCCTAGGACATATTATTATATATGGTCGCCAAGTGGAGGAACCGGACATTCTAGTTATGGTCCGATTATGATGGGTTTAACCAAAGTACCCGATTGTTTAGGGAGTACTTTGAGAGTGGCGGGAAATGTTCCAAAAGCCAAACCAATAAAGATGGTTAAGTACGCACCTTAGATGATGATACTAGAAAGTATGTCTTTGATAGTCCATCACAAAGTCCAAGTTCCTCGACCTGTGTTAAGGGTGAGTAGGAGGAAACCGGAATCTAGAGGTGCTACTCCATTAGGTATTCTGTTGTGGCCATGGGATATTTGAACAAGAATATGTTGTTCAAAAGGAAAAAGGTTTCAAATATCTGTGGGTGCAAGTGGGAGTAAATTTTACCTTGAATGGAAAAACCAGATGTTGGCACTAGCAATCAATTGGGATTGAAACTCAGCATGGTTATGCTGGAGGACCTGACATTACATCATTACCTCTTTAAACTTGGTAATAGTTGTCAAAAGACCTAAAAGATATAATTTTATATCTGAGGGAGACAACTTAGTGATGTTTACATCAAACTACCAAAACAAGAGTGGGCCTAGAGTCTGCTAGAAAGAAAGAGGCGGTGAAAATGAGATGCAATCCATGTGGGATATCCAAGTATTGGACTTGGTAGACCCAACCTTTGGGTGGAAACTCGAAAGGTAAAAATGGTTCTTTATAGAAAGAGACCAACATGGATATGTTTATGACTTCGAATACCGACTGATAGGAAAGGTCTATGATTGACCATAAGGAAGGTATCATATGAAGACTTTCTCTCAGTGGTTATGTTGAATACTGAGTTCGTAGACAACTTCGAATACCGACTAGTAGGAGATAGTTTTACGATGATTGACCATGAGGAGGGTATCATCTTAAACATTCTCTACCGGTGGTTATGTTGAAGCAAACTCGGATACTTGTGATTTTAGTGCCTTTTCATGGCTGCGACAACTTAATGCAAAGACCACATTCAATTCCTTAATAGGAATTCTCTGAGGAAGTGCTCATAACACTATCCGATGGTCTGATACATTAAGTGTATCCTTGTAAAGTCTACAAGCAAATGGAGTCCCATGATAGACTTAAATAAGCATCTCTAGGTTACAACCTTTGCTTTGATATGAAAATCAATTGTTTGAGTTTTCAATAAGCAAGGATGAAACATAAATGAATGTCAGGGATAGTGGGTGTATTGTTGTAATTCTATATTTACGATGAAGTGGAGATAATGTCCTTACCTTATATTGTTCAAAAGATAAAGTAAGGAATTATGCATCCATGACGACTATAGAATATACAAAACCTGTTTAGGGCATCAAGAAATATTTAGATATGTTCTTGGTACTCTGTGATAAAAGAAGCAAGAGTAAGTTGTTACTCTAGTGTTAGCTTCTGAATAGAGTGGGATAACTGCCGATCTTAATCAGAGTTCATGATCCTACAATATATGGTGTTGTTGATCAAAATAGTTCTTGAAGCATCACTGACCCTATTGGGATCTTCTGAGACAATGAGGGTAGGATGACTTTACTATAAGAACCGAAGTCTCGAATAAGTCATTTACCTTATTGGGTTCTTCTGAAACAATGAAGGTACAATGAATTGAAGGAAGCATCATGGTCTCACCAACGCATACTATATGAGGGATGGTTGAGGTAGAGACATAGTCGCTAGCAGAGTTAACACGGATGACTTTATGGTAGATTCGTTAACTAAGCAGTTGTCACGGGCTAGTGATGTTCACCATACTAGGCCTAGGTGAACAAGGCTTGAGTTTGTTTTAGTTATATGTTTGGTATTTATTATCTTGGGGAACATTAAGCAGTATTGTAATTCATACTATATTGATTATTAAATGTGATTTAATAATACGCCGAGGGCGGATATTTTATGAATCCTTACTGTGTTCCATCTTAGCATGTTTAACACTTCCCAGAATGCTCTTTTCATTCTAAATGTCCACAGTCGGTCATTTTTCACGGGGAGGAAGTTTGAGATAAGGCTGAGGGAAGTGGTTGGTCGCTATCTAATAATGGATTAGATAAAAGAGACGCAACACTTCGCCTACTTGCAATGGTCAAGTGACTGCACGACCCGCACCTGAACTTACTTCATGGCTTCTGTCATGAGTAAGTCAAGATGATAATATCATTTTGTCCTTAGACTGGAGATACATGTGTTCCAAAGCATGGATCTGCTTTACTTTGATTGCTTTCAAACGCAGTTCGTAACTGGCTGTTATAAAGGGAGCTTTTAGGTAAAGTATGGTGTATGCGGTGGAGCAATGTAGTCAAAGGGATTCGTTCCTCTAGTTCTAGAGAGGTATTCATGGGCCCCTCGATGATTGAGCGCTGACGTAAAATGCATGACCATGCTCAAGTTGCGATGATATTTGATCGATTGCAACTAGATTTTGGGTCACCATCAATGGAGATCGAGAAACATAATCATGAACGATCTGGAGATTGAAATTTAACCATATCTCGTGTTCACACGGATATCGCGAATGAAGGGATGAATGATCACTTATCTATAAGACCATTCCGTATCTGATTCTGGATTTGGTTTTTGTTCTTGATGACAAAACCCATGCTTGTTGGGGGCAGAGATGCCTTACTAGGGGCCGCTCTTTCTCTGTGGTTTATGGGTACAGTGTGTCATGTGCAAGTGGGAGTTTGTTGGAGTATGCCCACTGACGCACGTACGCCATTAGGATCACTGCCAATATAGTGTGGGCCTATTGGGTCACACGCCGGGGATCAATCCTGACAGCAATGAAAGATGAGGGACTAAAAGTGTCAAAGTGGAGAAGTTGGTATGCAGGAGATTTACGCGACGCGGCTCCTGTTAATCTACGCGACGCGGAGTATCCGCGGCGCGGAAACTTACGGGTACGCGGCGCGGAAATTCGTCTTACAGCATGCATCTTTTGGCTCCACCTCCCCTATTGACCAATGCATGGCCAAGCTGTATATGTCGGATTTGGCTTCATTTCCAGCAGATGAACACTTCTCACTCTCTCTAGATCCTTTTTCTCTCAAAAAGGGTTCTTAAAGGAAATACACTTAGAGCTCCATGTGGGTTTCATTTTAGAGTGTATTTGAGAGATTTGTCCAAGAAATCGAAATAGATTGCTGTTCTTGTGATGAATTCAAGTCTTTGAAGTTCATCCAAGCTTGCTAGTACAAGAGGATTGAGGAAACCCGGTGTGGACTTGCAATAGAGGGAATCTATTTTGGTTCCTAGTCAAAATCATCCTCTTCTACAGGTTGCTGGAGCTAAGGAGAAAGGTATATTTTCTTTCTCTTCTTTTTCCATGTTGCAAATATCAAGTTATAGAGTTTGGTCCATTTTGGGGTTTTATGCTTTGTTTGCTTGTACTCTTGCTTTGGATGTTGTTTCCTTGCTTCCGCTGTACACAATGTGGGTTCAACACTTATGTGTTTTTTGAACCTTGGTCAAAGTTGGTCAACTTGGTCAACATTAGTCAACTTTATCATATTTACTACGGATTGACCAACATTCATAGATAAATGTTGTTTTCATGCATATCTCTTTATCTTTAACTTAACTGTTTTATCTCTCTGACGGACAAGATGGCACGAGTTGTACGTGACCCAGAGGAGATCATGCCCAGAGCCGAGTTTCTTAACACTGGCTCCCATGAAAACAATCATTATGTTGACCTAACCAAACTCAAAAACCCAACCTACCCCATTGTCACTGAGATCCTCAAAATTCACCCCCTAAACTATCTACTAACCTATAACCCAGCTACAACAGGCACACATGTTCCTGAATTATACGTGCAACAATTTTGGAAAACATGTGATGTGCGGGAAAATAACAGAGGTTATGAGGTAATTCATGCGGAGGATGACGAATTTCAAGTAAATATATCTCTTAGTCACCTCAGAACAATCTTTGCCCTACCCACAGCAGACAGCAGACCTCCGGCAACAGACTTTGAGGACATCCCAGATGAGGATGCATGTCTTGCAATAATAAGGGAGATGGGATATGACGGTGAGCTCATCAGGAAAGGTCAATTCAAACGCACCGGCTTGCATCCAAAATATAATACATTCATGATAGTGCTTCAAAGATGTCTCACTCCAAAGCACTCAGGCTACGAATTTCTAACGGAACATCAACTCAAAATTTTTGTAGCAGCTGCGACGCATATGTATGTGGACTATGCATTCCTTCTCTTCCAGGACATCAAAGCTACTATGCTCAGGAAGAACTCCCAAAAGAAGAGGGATTCGAACATGCTGCCCTACCACCGATTTCTACCAATGATCATCCAGTATGTGATGGATCAAAATGCAGAAATTCCTCGGAGAACAGGTTTACCTTCCATTATTCCTAAACTTTTCTTGAATATAAAACCTGCCATTCCTGCAAACATGCCAATTCCAAAACCCTTCCCTGTATCTATTTTAGACCTTTGTGAGCAGAATGATATTGTTAAGAGTTATAGGGAGAGTGTAGGAATACCTCCCATGGTCGGTCCAGAGCCGGCCAGACCTGCCCAGGGAGGAATAGCACCTGGTGAGCATGTAGAACTTAGGCCTCAGACATCTACGGGAGATGCTGAGCAGGACGTGCAGAGAGAAAATATTGAGAGGGGTGGAGAAGAGGGAGAAGGTGTTGAGAATAGAGAGGGAGGGGATGCATATGATCCCGCTACGGGAGATGCTGAGCAGGACGTCCATAGTTACCCCTGAACATGACATTCCAGTCAATTCGCCAAGTCATTCCTTATCTGTTGAACCTGGTTCTGTCACCCCTGACTCTCTCATTCAACTTGATCAATATGAGGGGTATGGTGCTGGTAGCGGTGATGATGAAGATAGTTTTGTTGTTAGGAGTGCGAGTGATAGAGAGGAGGTAAGAAAAGAAAAAATGAGTGCAGAGGGTTCCCCAAACCTAGAAAGCCAGGAAGCCACATCTACTATGGGGCCTAGCACTGCTGGGCCTCAAATTGAAGAAGTCGTGGTGATCCCACCCGTACAAGTTTCTGCCCCACAAAGCCACTATGGTGTCTCTCAACAGGCACCGTCTTTATTGCACAGGGCTATAGCACTAACACTGTGTCAACCCAAATTGGGTGTTGGACCTATTGAACAAAGAGGACCGCCTCCCTCGTCCTCGACTCCTTTTCGTGCACAATTTGATATACCGTGAATTTCCGCATATCTTGATCAACACCGTGTTACCATAGATGGACTGAGCTTGTATGTTCAGCAAGTCTCTCAAGGTGTCATTCGAGGATTAGAAGGAAATCATGCTAGAGCCAACATTCCTGCTGCTCCAGTAGGTGGTACTGCCTCTGTGGCTGGTACCTCAACCGGAACTCTTCGTGATTCCGGGTTTGTTTCACGTGCAGAACTTCATGATCACATTCAACAAGCTGTGGAACCAATTCACCAACAACTGCAAACGACAAATCAAAGGTTAGATCGGATTGAACAAGCTTCCCAGGCCCAAGCTCAACAATTGAACAGAATAGAAGAACTCCTTAATGCTAGAACTGCAGTGCCAGAACCACAGCCACAACCTGATCCATCATCTATGTTTGTTGATACCTTAAAAAGCTTGCTATATGTTAAACTTCTGGATCAACAGCCAGAATGAGCTCATGACCAAGACCTTTTGACAACTCTTCGCAATGAACAGCGTCCTCAGGGAATCTCCATGGATGACTTTCAAGAGTTTCATGAATATGTAAACAACAAGATAGATGGGATCACAAGAGGTTTCTCTACTTCACTTTCAAAGGTTACTGACAGGTCGAAATTGCTTGAAAAAACCTGTCAGGCTCAAGCTTAGGGAAGCCAAAGGAGACGGGATGATCAAGATCCTGATGATCAACCCGAGGGGGAGAAGAATGTATATGACATCTCCCTCTGTGGTTGCTATTATACCTGTTCAGGAGACATCTCCCTCTCAGGTTCCTACCGTACCGGTTCTGCATTTGAGTTCATATCTATATGCAGGTATAAGTTCTTCTAGATCCGGAAGTGAACCATTGTCTGTTGTTAGTTTTGTTGAACCGGTTCTTGAAATTGTTGCTGGCTAATGTGAGTGCTTGAAATGCAGCTTCTACCGAGTTATCATCATCATCATCATGGTCAGATTCACTAAGCAACACATGTTTGAGTTTGGCAGATCTTGATGAAGATTCTCTAGGTGTCCTGTCAGCTACAATCAAAGCAAGAGGGTCAGCAACAGGTTGTTTTGGGTGAGACTACAAGATTTCATCTTGATACTGATTGAGGTCTTCGAAGATGTTGTGGAAGGTGACAGATGTAAGATCTTTGTTGATCTGTTTGTACAGTTTAGCATAATCCTTCCACTCAGGACCTAATGAATTCAGAAAAACACAATTCAAATCAAGGTCAGTTCTGACAATTTGGTTAGACCTCATCTTATTCTGTAATTTGCAGTATCTGCCATATGTTTTGGATAGGAGCTCATTTTCACGGGCTTTGAAATCATGGTAACTGTTGACAAGTTGAGTACGTTTGATGTACTCTCCCTGCTCAGTGCCTTGAAGCTGCTTTTTGATTTCATCCCATATTACTTTGGCAGTACCCAAGCTGTCTATCTTCAGATAGATCTCAGATGAGAGACCTTGTTTCAGGTAGTATTTGGCCAGTCTCTCAGCCTTCATTGTCTCCTTCTCAGTAGCAGTCAACTCATCATTGGTCTTTTCCCTTTCATGTCTGAGAATGGGGGGATTGTTGGTTGGGTCAACTTCAACGGTCTTCGTGAACTTGGTGTTTCCTTTGTGGATGCATTCTATCATGTTATCCCCGAATAGTTCGTTGTGCTCGAGAAAGTCCATGAACCTTCCTTTCCAGACATTATATTCTCCCTGAAACAAAACGGGAGGTTTTGTGTCAGTGCCAATGAACATCATCTCATTTGTGCTCGACATGATTAGTGATTTCTGAAGGAAATGATCGTTCACTTGTAAGATGGTTTGATTGTTCGAAAACTTTTATTAAAGTAAAGAGTATGATTCTATTCAAGCTTGATTTTAAAGTGACTTGAAAGATTGATTAAAGAACTAAGTCTTTTGAATTTCAGTTTTGAATTAGATCTTACAAAGATTAAATTCAACTTTGAACTAGATAGACTTGAGATAATGTAATTCACCTTTGAATTAAATCTGATTTCAATTAAATTCAATTATGAATTAGATTGTTTGATTAAGTCCAAATGTCTTAGAGTTCTTTAAGTCAAGTCTAAAGAGTCAATCACTTGTCCAAGTCTTAGGAATGTCACTATTTGAGATATGCCTTATCGAATGCGGATTGATCCAATAGAGTACGATTGAGTGAGAAAATTCCTTGAAAACAAACGGACAGAGTAAGGACTTAGTATTGATTAATAAGGTAACCAATCGAATGCGATTCAAACCTGGTTGCATCAAACACTTAGGAAATAAAACAGTTAGTCCTGACAATCAAATGAAATTGTCAATTGAGTGAATGGTCCGAATAGCACAGATATGGGTCAAGATTTAATCGCATGCGAATCAATATGTTGTACTTAGAGAAATGTCAATCGCGTGCGAATCAATAAGTTGGAACTTAGAAAAATGTCAATCGCATGCAAATCAATAAGTTGGAACTTAGAAACCTTTCAATTGCGTGCGATTCCTAAGGTATGAGCCGGCTGATAGCATACCAAGTATGAATCGCGTGCGAATGCCTTTGAGGATCTGGCTGATAGAATATCAATACTAATGCTCTATAAGCCGCATAAACCAATCGCGTGCGATTAGGGATCCGGCTTATAGAGTGTGATATGTCATTTTCAAATCAGATTTCCATACCCTGAATAGTGTCTAACCACTTCTACTTGATTGGTATGGCTTGTACTTGACTTGCCTTGACTTACACTTAAACTTGGAAGAATTAATAATTATTTTAAATAAAAAAAATAGAATTCTTCTTCTTTAAGTCTGCATTAATGTCTCAAGAACACCATAAATGCATGATTTCCAGAAAATTTAATGCTACAAAATCAAGTATTTATTGAACTTTTGAACTTTTTCCTTTAAAGACACTACTCGGTTTTAAAATGTGATTCAAGAAAGCCTTATACAACAGTAGTATACTTCAAAAACAGCTCCGAAAAATGATGAAAACAATAGATTTTTATACCTTGAGTGTGTTCAAACTTTCGGAGGTGTTTGAACTTGCAACCTTCTTGAATAATCTTATTGTTGGAAGCTTTGTTAGACCCGAGTGCTTGTTCTTCACTTTGAACTTGGATTTTTCGAAATCTTCTTTAATGTTTTCGAACAATCAAGAGCCAAAAACAAGTTTGGCTCTGATACCAATTTATGGTTCCGTATTGTATACGGATGAAGCAATGCAAGATATTAATCTTGTAGTATGTGTTAGTGTGTGTATTCGGTTTCTAGAGAGAGAGTGCCGAGAGAGAGTATTGAGAACACAAGAACACAAGTTAGTAATATGCAAAGCTTACATTAAAATGTGGGGGAAATGCCTTTATATAGTATTTCCCCAACTTTGAGTAATTACATATTACACCCCTCACTTTAATATTTCTGACAAGTATCTATCTGATGAATCTGACGCATGTCAATTATGATAATCTCCATAGAATCTGAGTTTTCGGAGGATTTCAAGAATAAGTCTGTATTTGAGTTCGTGCAAGACCTAGAGGAGCGCTTCAAGAACAGTGAGCGTTGTGGACGGTTTCTGCTCATGAAGGACATTCTTTCACAGAGGATGAAAGAAGCCTAGTTATTGAGTGATCATCTCATTAACATGAGAAGGCTGTTTGATTGCTTAATGATTCTGGGATCACAAATCAGTGAACATGAACTTGTGATGCTTTTGGTTGGATCTCTATCAGACCGCTATAAGGCAGAGGTAGTGGACAAGTTTGGAGAACCAAATATAACAGTAGTTGGTATGCACGAGTTCTTAATGTGCATAGATGACCAAGTGTACCCAGACCTCTTTGATACAATAGTAGTTGAGTCAATGGAGGAAGATAACTGGATTGATGAGCTACTAGACGTTTGTTGCCCAGTTTGCGCTAGCAAGGATATTTGCGAGCACGCACTCGACATTGATCAGCTGGACGTCGGTTCTACCAATGAGTCAGGTATCTTTATGATAGATTGCTTAGTTACTTCTTTTGAATCCTGGGTACTCGAAACCAGATGTGGTTATCAAATTTGCAATCACTTGCAGGGATTCAAGTAGAGTAGTGTTGGTCCCTTGGTGAGAATAACAACAAGCAACAGTGTGTAGAAGGGGGTTGAATACACTTTCTGCGGAAATTGAACAAATCAAATAAAAGTGTTACACACAGTAAATCAAACCACAACTAGTCGAATGCTTTTATTAATATGAAGATGATTACAATGCTTTGAATAAGAAGATGATTACAGTAATTATCAAGTAAGCAACTCTTGATATATAATCACCTAATATAAATCTCTCAATCTCTCAAACTTAGCTATCTATAATCAACTTATGATTATAGATACTGACGACTCTCTAAACAGGATTTTTCACAGATTGAATAAACTAATGATTACTTACCAATATCACAACTAATGTGACAATTCGAACACACGAACGATCTGGCAATCTATGAGTTTCTTGATCACATTGAACTGACAAACAGTGATTCATGAACCGTAACACATACGGCGAGGTGAGGTTTTCGGCTCTGTAATTTTTATCAGAATCGTAGTCGTGCCTGTAAACTTATCAGGATATAAGTATTTATAATCCTGTTGCTACGGTTCCTAACAAACTGGACTAATCCTAATTTGCTAACTAACTATCGGATAACTCAGAATCTTGAATCTTGAATCTTCTTATCTAGAGTCTTCAATCTTTAATCTTGATTCTGGAGTCTTCTTATCCGTGCCGTATATATAGAGAGTTAAAACAGAATTTAAAACACATTTAAATTCTCTTGTACTGACTTCTTTAGTCAGGCTGAGTTACTCAGCTTGAAACTCATCAAGCTGAGTTCTTCGAGAACAAACCCGAATTCAAACATGAACTTACACGTACAATTATTAACTCATCCTTAGAAATCCAAAGAGTTAAATAAAACATATTTAGTAACTCTGTCGAGCTGACTCTGCTTTTAAGCTGAGTTACTCAGCTTGAAATACATCAAGCTGAATACTCGATATACACCTTATGTGACATACACAGATTATCAAACAAATTAATAATTTAACTAAGGTATAATATAAATTGGTCGAACAAATGCTCAGTTTACATTCAGCTTATACTCAGTCTGAAACACTATAAGTGCTTAGTCTGACTAAGCTTCATAATTCTGTTTAAGTTATATGTAGAACTCATCTTACAAACTTAACTTTGTCTCATCAAATCTAGACTGATGAGATCATTTTCCCAACAAACTCCCCCTATTTGATGATGACAAAACCATCAAACAGTTCTTAAGTTTGTTTAACAGAATTATGTTTTAAATCTCAAAACTTATTAAGATTTTATTATTTGAACTGATTAAATATTTATTGAACATATCAATTTTAATTGAACTTATCAATTTAAATTGGAACACACCAACTTTTAGTTGAACACACCAACTAACTACATAAATGAATAAGAACTTATATGTTATTCATTTTTGCTGAACTTATCAGACTTATGAATAGGAACACATCACAACACAGTCGAACATATCAAACTTTATAGTTGTATTAATTGAACTAATCATAATACAAAAGTTGTTGATCACTTAGATCATGCACACATAGTGCTTACAAAAATATTAGAACTAATCTATTATTTACAAAATTAGAACTAATCTATTTGATGAACTCAGGATGTAGAAGCTCCCAGATGATGATCTCTTTATTGATCTCATCTAACAGTCTTTCAGTTTCATTGTTTCCCTGAAGTTCCTTCTGTTGTACTCTAATGAGTTTATTCAGCTTATACTTTATTAACTGATTTGACTCCTCATTACCACCACAGTTTCTTATTCTCAAGGCATCCTCAGCTTTTAGATAGCAAATCTCATTTAGCTTAATAAAACTGGGATTACCTACCTAATCCTTAAACATGAAGCCTTGAATAGGAGTGTTGATGCTTTGATTTTCTCTGAATTCTACTCCTACAGGCATGTCGAACAAATTTTCCTACTGCAGACAAGGAACTGGGACATACCTCAGTTCTTCGGCTCTATCAATCAACTTGGAGAACTCAGACTGAATTTCTTGTTTGATTTGGCTCCATTTGAACTTCCTGAGCAGCATCATTATTCTTTGACATTCAATGTAACCCATCATGTAAACATATCTCAGGTCCACTCCCACAGTTGATTTGTCACTTAGCTCAAAAGTGAGAATGATGGCTCCATTTGCTCTGCTCAATGTCAATCCTCTGATCTCTTTGTTGAAGTTCCTTCGAAAGTAACATTCTTGCAATTCTGCATCTGAGTAGGAAATAGGATCTGGTCTTGGACCAGTGTAAGTAGCTTCAGCTTGTGCCAAAGCTTTTCTTTCTTTTTCTTGGTCTTTTACTTCCTTCTCTTTTCTCTTTCTCAGCTCTTCAAGAGAAATGCCCAACTCATTGGCTTCCTCTTGTTCAAGCATTTCAATCATAAGCCTTGTGGCTTTATCCTCTTATGTTTCTTCCTCAGTTTCAGAAACACTGTCAACTTCAGATTCATATTCTATCCCTTTTTGCTTTTTAGCTGCAGGTTCCTCTTTGTTCATTTCTGACTCCCCCTCAGTCTGAGTCTTCCTCTCTGCTCCTTTAGCTAGAACTAGAAGAGCTTCAGCTTCAGCTCAAACTAGCTCAACTTCAGTATCAGCTTGAACCTTCTCCCCCTTTTTGTCATAATCAATAGGGTTGGAAGTCCTTTGTTGTTGGAGTGCAACAACTGCAGAGGCAATCTCTTTAACATCCTCTGTCAGCTTCGCAAGCCTATGATAGATTTGACGTTTATGCTTCTTCTGCTTTAGGTGGAACAGATCAAATTGAGCAGCAATGTAGTCCTTCAGCTGGTGGATGCCTGAGGAGGTAGTTTCATTTGGAGGAGAGTCTTTGGGTGCATCATCCAAAGGTTGGTGTTTACCTTCAAATTCATTTGCACCAGAGTCTTGACACTGTGAATCACCTTGGTTTGAGGATGAAACATTAACAGGTCGTGCAAGAGGGTGTGAGAAGTGAAGAGAAGTTATTGGGCTCGAGATGTGAAATGTATGGGTTGGTGGTTGGCTAATTGGTTTAGAGGGGGGTGATTGACCCTGGGGATTAGTCAGATTTTCAATGCTACCTGAGTGTGTTAGCTAAGGCACTGTAACAGGCTCTCTCATGACTCGAGTAAGTGTGGGCTGAGTAGACACCACACCCGGTATTGGCTGTTGGGTTTGAATGAGCCTTGAGGTTGACACCTTAAGAGAAGGTGTCTCCCCCTCAACTCCTGCCTGGGGAGGGATCAGTGTGATCTCAGCTACAGTGATGCCTTTAAATGTGGCACCAGCAATGGCAGTTTTTGGTGGTATGTTAAGATATTCTCCCTAGCAGCAATGGGAATACTAGGGGTGGCTTCAGATTAGGATTTATGATGGAAAGAAGGTGGAGGAGACGGGTTAGACTGAGTTGGTTCCACTGTAGTCTTATCTCCAAATGTAGATGGAGAAAAGTGAGAAGAGAGTGAGAGAGGAGAGGTTTTACCTGAAGCAGCTTCTGTATAAGCTGGTTCAGCTTGAGTAGAGTGCTCAGCTTGAACCTCCGGTTCAGCTTGAGAAGCTCCCCCTTGATTCGATCCCTCAGCTTCACTCTCAGAATATGAAGCCTCAGCAATTAAAAGTATGGGCTCACTCAGTCCCTCTTGCTCTGGGAAGATGTCGTTGTTGAAAATCTTGGGGCTGAGTGTTGGCACCAGCGATAGCTCCTGATTGGCTTCGTAGAATGATGTCCCTAGCTCAGCTTCAAATGCTAAGGACAGGTACCTTATGAAAGGTACATGAAGGTCTCTTGTGGCCTTCATCACTGGGACCTTGAGCTCATTGAAGATGAGTTGTGCAAAATCGATATTTCTTCCAAAGAACATGTTGTACAACAACTGCATCTCGAACTCATTGATCTGGTCCAGTCCTCCAACCTTGGTACCAAGTGAACGAATCACATTAGATACCATAAAACCCCATCCGTTTGGGAAAGTGGCCTTCTTGATCACCCCTTCAATTTGAGGATGACCCATCTGTGGCAGAACAGACCTCACCACTTGTCTCGTCACAGCAGGCTCGAATTCGTCATGTTGAGGAAGACGAAGAATCTCCCTTAGCCTGTTAGCTGTGAGAGTAATGGTTCTCTCTCCATTCAATACTGTGCCTCTGATTTCATCATTGATTTGATCGTAAGTACACGAATACCAGAATTCCAGCAAGTGCTGAGGAACTATGTGCAGAGGTGCTCCGGTGAACGCAAAAGCCAATGAGCATTTACAAATGTAATTGACCCATGGTTCATATCCTCTGTTAATCTTGTGTAGAAGGATTTCCAGGTAAGCGCGCTGATTGTTGATTTTTATCAGCGGCAATCCGTTGTTTCTAAACGCAGCTCCTCTGACCATTCGATCACCTAGAACTAGAATGGTTCCTTCCATCGATGAAATTTTGATTACACAGAGTAATTACTTTGAAATTCGCACTGAGCGATTGTCTATAGCGCACTGAGAGACTTAGGATTTTGAGATCGATGGTACTGAAAATATGCACTTAGCAAAGAAGAGGGAAGGTATTTGAGAGGATGAGAAGTCTGGATTGAAAGCGTAAACCCTCTAAACCGAACTTGATCGATATATATATACCTTTCCAAGTTAAGAGAAAAGTTACCGTTAGAAATCCCCCTTTTGATCCGTTACGCCGTAAAATTTTGATGTAACAGTAAGCGGGTAGAACCAATCATCTTCCTACGGATACTAATGTAATATAATAATATTTACTTACAATAAGATTATATACACTGATGTATTATACCTAAACTCAATTTAGTATAATACGCGATTTGAGACTGACTCAAATACGCAGTGGTCATGAATTAATCACACTTAGTAAATAACACATGAGTTTGGACACACCAAGCTGAGTAAAAATATTACTCATTTTAACTCAAGCACTCAGCTTGATGCAAGTACTCAACTTGAAATGTGCACTTAGCTTGAGAATAAAACTCAGCTTGAGTAGAGCACACAGCTCATGAGTAATGATACTAAGTCATATTCGTCTGAGACTGACTCAAACGAACCTTTTAACCACACTGAGTAGTTAAAGAATGTTTGGAACCAACCAAACGTGTGAACCAATCACACAGTTTGAGTTAAGCACATAGCTCAGACTCAGTGACACTTAGTCATATATGTTTGAGACCGACTCAAACTGTATCATAACTACACTAAGTAGTTGAACTGTGTTTGGAACTCACCAAACAAAAGAACTCATTGTTCAGCTTGATAAGAATCAGTTTATGAAAACTTATTCATAAACTGTGCACTCAGCTTAAGACACTTAGTCATTGTCAAACTGAAAACTCGGATTCTAGACACTTAGCTAGTGGTTGAGCATACCCAAGTTACTTAGCAGATACATAAACCTCTTCTCATCAAGTGGTTTAGTAAAGATATCTGCTAGTTGGTCATCAGTGGAAATAAATTTAATGTCTACTTTACCTTTTTCCACGATGTCCCGGATGAAGTGATGTCTAATTTCAATGTGCTTGGTTCTTAAGTGGAAGACTGGATTGTAAGTGATGGCTATAGCACTTTGGTTATGACAGAAGATAGGAGTTTTCTTGAAACTCATGCTAAAGTCTTGAAGCTGATGCTGCATCCATAGGATTTGAACACAACGGCTACCTGCTGCAACATATTCAGCTTCAGCAGTTGAAGTAGCCACTGAGTTCTGTTTTCTTACTAGTCCAGCTGACTAACTTCCCTCCAAGCATTTGACATCCTCTAGTAGTTGATTTTCTATCTAAATTGCACCCAGCATAGTCAGCATCTGAAAAACCAACTAACTCAAATCCAGAGTCCTTTGGATACCAAAGACCTAGATTTGGTATACCTTTAAGGTACCTAAAGATCCTTTTTACACCTTGAAGATGTGATTCTTTAGGATCTGCCTGATATCTTGCACAAACACATGTAGCAAACATAATATCAAGTCTACTAGCTGTCAAATAGAGCAATGAACCTATAATTCCTCTATAGGTAGACTGACACACAGACTTTCCATCTGATTCTTTACTCAGCTTGACAGCTGGTGACATGGGTGTTTTCATGGTTGAACTTGAATCAAAACCATATTTCTTTATCAAATCAAGAACATACTTTCTTTGATTGATGAATATTCCATCAGGATTTTGTTAAATTTGCAGGCCTAGGAAATATGTCATCTCACCCATCATACTCATCTTGTACTTTTGTGACATTATTTTGGAGAACCACTCACACAGAGATTCATTGGTAGAACCAAAAATGATGTCATCCACATAGATTTGTACAAGAATAACCTGTCCTTTACTTCTTTTAATAAAGAGTGTCTTATCTATACTACCTCTGGTGAAATCCATGGATAGTAGATAAGTGGACAGTGTATCATACCAAGCTCTTGGAGCTTGTTTAAGACCATACAAAGCCTTGTCTAACTTATAGACATGATGTGGAAACTTTGAACTTACAAAGCCAGGAGGTTGTTTCACATAGACTTCCTCCTGAAGTTTTCCATTTAGGAAAGAACTCTTCACATCCATTTGATAGACTTTGAAGTCTTTATATGTTGAATAAGCCAGGAACAACCTTATGGCTTAAATCTTAGCAACAGGGGCAATGGTTTAATCATAATCGATTCCTTTATCTTGCTTATACCCTTGTGCTACCAGCCTAGCTTTGTTCCTCACTATCACTCCATCCTTGTCCATGTTATTTCTATAGACCCACTTAGTGCCTATAATTGAATGATCTTTGGGGGCAGGGACAAGGTTCTAGACCTTATTTCTCTCAAACTCATTTAATTACTCTTGCATAGCTTCAATCCAATCCTCATCGTCTAAGGCTTCCTAAGTCTTCTTTGGTTCCATTTGAGATAGAAAACCAAAATGTGCAGCGTAATTAGCTGTAGCCTTGGATCTGGTCATGACCTTTTCTTGGACATTTCCAATAATGTGATCTTGAGGATGATCTTTGAGGAATTTAAATGTTGTAGTTGGAGAGTCTAGTTCTGAATCTGAGTGATGTTGAAAACTCTGAGGTGAACACACATCCTCAGTCTCAACAGCAGCATTGTCAACAAACTGATGATCACTGAGATTCTCAGCTTGAGTTACTTCAGCTCCAAAGGTGTTGACGAACTCATCATCCTTCTCAGCTTGAGAATCCCTTGGAGTTTGTGATGATTTCTTTGATGAACACACATCATCATCACTATCATCTCCTATGACATACATAGGATTTGATAAGTTGGTTTCCTTAGGCCTTTCAAGCTCACTCAGACTGACTAAGTCAGCTTGACTCTTATCTGCTTGATCAAAACAGTGTTCATCAAAAGAGACATGAATTGATTCTTCAATTGCCTTTCTCCTTGTATTATATATTCTATAAGACTTGGAGATTGAGGAATAACCAACGAATATTCCAAGATCAGCTTTAGGTTCCAACTTATGGAGCTGATCTCTTTGATTCAGCACATAGCATTTTGAACCAAAGATATAGAAATAACCTATATTGGGCTTTCTAGACTTATACATCTCATAAGATGTCTTTCCATGTCTTTTGACAATGATTGATCTATTCTGAGTATAGCAGACTGTACTAACAGCTTCATCCCAGAAATAGAGTTTCAATCCTGCCTCACATAGCATTGTTCTAGCAGCCTTAATTAGGGTTCTTTTTCTCCTTTCAGCAACTCCATTCTGTTGTGGGGTTCTGACAGATGAGAAATTTTGTAATATTCCCTTTTGTTCACAGAAGTTTTCAAGGGTAAAGTTCCTGAACTCAGTCCCATGATCACTTCTTAGTTGTTTTACAGACAAACCTTTTTGCAACTCTTCCTGTTTGATAAAACTAATTATCTCCAGGGCAGCCTCACTTTTGGCTTTAAGGAATATTACCCAGGTGAATCGTGAGAACTTATGGGTCCAAACAAATCTATATGCAACATATGCAATGGGTCTGTTATTGAAAAATTTTACTTTGATTTAAAGGACCATTTATGGTGTTTCCCTTGTTCACAAGCTGAGCACAATTTGTATTTAACAAATGTGATCTTTTGTAATCCATAGACTAACTCTTTATTGGACAGCATATTTATATTTTTAAAATTTAAATGAGATACACGCTTATGCCATAACCAACTCAGCTTAGGAACAGAATGGGAATACCAGCAGGTTTAAGTATAGGGATCAGCAGAATTAATATCAAGTAGATACACATCTCTTTCTCTTTTAGCTATTAATACAGGCTTTCCCTTAGCATTATAGATTGTTCCTGCTTTCTTCCTAAAAGTAACAACATTATCTTCATCACACAATTGACTGCTACAAATCAGGTTGTGTTTGAGACCTCTGACATAGGAAACTCTCTGGAATGTAACTTTGCCAGCTTTCATCTTTCCATAGCCTTTAGTTCTTCCATGTGAGTTGTCTCCAAATGTTACTTTAGGACCTTCATCTTCTTGGAAATCACTAAGAAGTCCTTTCCACCCTGTCATGTGCCTTGAGCATCCACTATCCAAGTACCATTTACTTGAACCCTGCACAGGATATGAAAACTAAGCACATTAGTTTTGTTTGGGAACCCACTTCTTTGTGGGTTCAGATGAGGAGAACTTAGCATCTCCATCTTTTTGAACTGACTGTTCAGCTTGAGCAGGAGCTGAATCTTGTGTAGGCTGATCAGCTTGTTCTTGTTCAGACCTTGAGATTTCTACATCACAGTCCTTAGCCTCATGACCTCTACTTCTGCACTTGTAGCATCTCCTTCTTCCAATGATTACAGGAGGTAGAATGTCTAATAATCCTTGTGAGAACTTACTCTCAGTTTTAGGATTATATGTTGTGGATAAATTTTCAACTTTCTTAGCAAGTTGATTCACCTGATGATCACTGACTTTGGACTTACCTTTGTCAGATCTCTGTTTGTTATGCTTTTGATGAGAAAATTGACTAACAACCTTCTGTTCCATGACTTTGGACATACCTTTGTCATGTTTGCTGGACTCACCAGTTTCAACAGGTTTGGACTTACCACTCTTGATATTCTTGGACATACCAAGATCCACAACTTTGGACTTACCATTGTCGTGTTTTGACCTCTGAATTACAGTGGTCTTTCTGTTCTTGTAACTTGGACTTACCAAGATCCATAACTTTGGACTTACCATTGTCGTGTTTTGACCTCTGAATTACAGTGGTCTTTCCGTGGCTGAGTTGCACTCAATGCTCAAGACTGCTGAGCAGAGTATCGGGACCAAGTCAAAGGACATTCTTATGGTGGGACATGGTTGACGTAAGAAGAGGAAGGGGCGCAACGGAAAGGGAAAGGGCAAGGCCCAGCCCAGCCAGAATGCACCCAGAGCTAGTAACGACAACAAGGGCAAGAAGCCAAAGCCAAACAAGGCAAGGACCGAGAATCGGTGCTTCAGGTGTGGCGAGGCCGGACATTGGAAACGAGATTGTCCGAAAGGTCACGAGGTAGGAGGCAAGTCTGGCTCCTCAGGTATTGCGTGATTAGCTTCTTTGTCACTTTCCTACTTTTAAAGTTTTACGAGTACTCTAAGATCTTGCAATCGTTTATTGCAGGAGTAGATGAAAAGTGATGCGGCCCGGCATGAGAAGATCCCACGTGCAGCATGCGGATATTATTAATTTTTATATTTCCTAGTTTATTAAACTCTTTAAGTTTTGAAAAATATTTACATTATTGGTTTATGGATACTTTTTGAGTTTATGGAAATTTAATTATTTTAGTTATATATCCGTGCACGTGTTCTTATATGAATCATGATTAGTTCAGTTGTGACTAAAAGAGTGCTAATAAGTCAAAGCTTTGACTTGATTAGTGATTCATAATAATCTTATGCTATGGTTTGTTGTAGTTACATAAATGCCGGCTCTACTATATAAATACTTGTATAAACAAGTTTTGTTTATAAGATTAGATAGTTTTTCTAATTCAACAAGTATTTAAAGTTTTATGAAAAGTGAATGTTCAAAGTCTTGAACATATGGAAATAATAGTCATTATTTCTGGATAAAGTAGTTTTTGATAAAACATTTAAGTAGGTATAAAAGTGATTATAATAGTTATTATAGTCAAGGGAATTTTATACTAAATGTTTTTAAGAAAAGAAATTTAAAATACCATCATGAGTATTTCATACTTGTGATCATGGTAAGTTTAATGAAACCACTTTCCGTAATTGGAAAGATGGATATATGGGAGATCCAAGTTCATGGTTTCATAAAACAAATTTCTTACAAAAACTAAGTTATTTAAAACATGTGTTTGGAACACAAGTTTTAGGCATGGTAGTCAAGTTTTGACTAAGACCTAAAAAGGATGTTTTGAAGAAAGCACTTTTTCATAGAAGATAGTGGGAGCACCTGACTAGTGTATTTATCAGAGTTAATAAAAGGTTATTTTTAACAAGTATGATAAATACAAGATCGAACTTTTAGAATATATAATTATCGGATGTTTTTAGAAGCTATCTAAAACAGTAAGTTCTTGAGAAAGAACTAATCCGAGGGATGCATGATTTATTGAGAGGTACTCGATAAAGATATCATTGCAAGATTTTTGAGTCAAGCTATGACTTAAAATTATATACATTCTAAAATGTTCAGTGAGTCAGCTTAACAATTTTATTGGTTGGTTAACGTTAGAAATGATAAAATAGGATGTTCTTTAACATTCTTAGTAATGAAATTAGATAAGTGTTGGTATACACCGGGAATCTAGTTTCAAGTTTCTTACAAGTAGGTGTAAGAGGTTTTATCATTTCAAAAGCATATAAATCTAGTAAGATTTAATACGTCTACAAATGTAATTAAAGTTTTAATTACAAAGAGTTTGTTTTATAAATCAGAAACAAGGAGTTATTTCCAGTTCTCCAAGTTTAAAGAATTTATAAAATAAGTAAGCCTAGAAGTGTTCTTAGGTTGCAAGAATGATTTCTAGCAAAACTAAGAAGGAGTACTTCAAAGTACTAGTCTTGTGTTTTATGGTTTATAACCATATTATTTTTCTTTGTAATCCGTGATAAGTTACAATGTAAAATAATAAGTAATTCAGATAAACACCGTGAATCGAGTCAGTGAAATGGTAGAAATTATACATCTTTATTCCAGGGAGGAATATGGAAGGGTGTAGAAATTAGTTTCATTGTTCTTCCCAATTTTGTATGTTTTTGTTCATCCAGGAATAAACTAGGTTTATTCAAAAACATTATCCGTGACTACTTATCGTGGTGGGAAATATGATAGGGTTATAAAGTCATCGTAATTTTGGGGTAGATTCGAAAGTATATCGAATATAGCTGCGAACGGTTTTTGCGGACCAAAATTTACGGATATTCGTTAGGGTTACGAATATTGGATTGACCCACCGTGAAAAATACTTCGTGGATTCGTGTCAAAAGTATTTATCACATAGGTTATCCTCAAGCCTGAGGTATTTGGTTTGGGATGCGGTAACTGTTGTCTTCTTAGCGCGTTCTAACGCCACGCCGTAACAGGGTGGTCATAAGGGACGTGTCTAGATTAAGTGGGAGCAGTGTTGCCAAATGCAAATATGCAAGATGGTAATTGCACCTTCTTTTTAGAAGAGATATTTCTGGGCCCCTTGACTGATAAGAGAAACTAGTAAGTGCACGGCCGTGCCCAAACGAACTGATCTATTCTTTGTCGTTTATCACGCAGTTTCGAAATCAAGTATGTCATGAACATAATTCTTGAGTCTCTGAGTTGACCTTTTCCATGCTCATGCTCAAAATTGAAATATCGCGCTGCAAGGGACAAACCTATATATATGCAAGCTTGTATATATAATGACGTACCCATTCATAAACAGGGAGTTTATGATAGTTTAGTTTAAAAACAGTTAGTTTATAACAGGTTACTTCTAAGCAGGTTGCTTATGAAGTTTTATCACAAGTTACTTTGGGGTATAAGAGTTCTTATAACCTGGTTATCCTAAGTGTCTGGCTAGGGACCTCCTTAGGCTAACAATGTGCAGTAACTATTACTTATCTTGCACAAGTGGGAGTCTGTTAGATTATGTGCAGAGATAATTAATGGGCACATTGTATCCAATGTTATAAGAGAGTAAAGGGTCACACTGTTACACACCCAATTCAGAACAGTTGGATTACACCATAAATCTGTGTGGAAATAATTAATCAGTTAGATTAATTATTAAAGAGAAAAAGAAAGAAATTAATCAGTTAGATTAATTAAAGAGAAAAGTAAATAATTAATCAGTCAGAATTAATTATTTAAATGAGAGATATAAATAATTATCCAGTTTGGATTAATTATTAGAAAGGAAATAAATAATAAATAGTTATTTATTATTTAAAGGGAATTAAATATTAAGTTTTAATATTTAACGGACTAAATTAATTAATAGTTAATTAATTAACTAGTGAATTCCAGGGGGTTAATATGAGAAGAGATGAAAGTTTAATTAAAACCAGTTGGGTTTTTTAATTAAACGGGCTTAGGTCCAAGTTAATCCCTATATAATATCCTTAAGCCTTAAGGATTAGATAGATGATACAAGGGAAAAACCCTAGCCACCACATCTCTCCCCTCTCTCTCTCGTCGCACACTCCTCTCTCTCGTCGGCTCTCTCTCTCTCTCTTGGTCGACGGTCTCACTCTCGGCCTCTCTCTCTCTCTAGAAGTCGCAATCGCAAAACACCAAGGGTGTTTGCGATAGGGTGGTCGACGCACACACACACACAAAGCTTTCGGTTTTTTGTTGAAGGCTTGGTGATCCAGGCCAGTTCAATCGGAGGTGCAGTAGTGGTGGACTATCTTTAGCAATCCTAAAGGTTTTGTTCAGGTATAATTCTATAACCTTATATATGGGTTGTTTGTAAGAAACTATGTTGATCATATAAAAGTTTAAAGACCCTAACCCTTTTGGGGTTTAGAGGGTTGTGTTCAATCCAGTTCCTCTTTTAGGATTGAACCAGTGGAATCAAACCCAGGCTTGACCAGTTTGTGTCATATGGTGATTTGGTCAGGTTCAAAAACCTTCATTCAGTAAAAGTGTGGATTGGTTTAGGATAGGTTGTGCATTTGTTTCATGTAGATTTGGAACAGGTTCATCTAAATCCTCTACATCAGCTGATGGGAGTGGATGAGCTGACACTGGAATATTATCTTCAGTATGCAGTAGATCGTTAAATTCCTCACTTGTACATGGATTAGAAGAACAAGAAACAACAAAGTCATTTTCATTAAAACTTACATTGATTGATTCCTCTATGACCTTTGTTCTGATGTTGTAGATTCTGTAAGCTTTGGAGATCACAGAATATCCAACAAACACACCTTCATCAGCTTTAGGTGCAAACTTCTGCAATTGATCTCTCTGGTTCAGAATGAAACACTGACACCCAAAGATGTACAGAAAGATGATGTTGGGCTTCTTTCCCTTGAGCACTTCATAAGGATTCTTGTTGTGCCTTTTGATTACTAGGGATCTGTTCTGAGTAAAATAAGCACAGCTGACAACTTCAGTCCAGAAGTTGAATCCTAACCCACTCTCACACAGCATGATTCTTGCAGCTTCAATCAAAGTTATGTTTCTTCTTTCAGCTACACCATTCTGTTGTGGAGTCCTTGGAGCAGAGAAGTTTTGAGATAACCTTTCTCATCACAGAAACTTTCTAGAGTTTTATTTTTAAACTCAGTTCCATGATCACTTCTAAGCATCCTTACCAGATTGCCATTTAGCACTTCCATCTTTTTAATAAAGCTTATTATCGGTTCAGCAGCCTCACTCTTTGCTTTAAGGAAGTTGACCCAAGTATATCTTGAGAATTCATCAACCATCACCAGTGTATACTTACTTCCACCGATGCTTGCAGTAGAACCAGGACCAAATAGATCCATGTGCAACATGTAGAAAGGTTCAGTAATGGAGAAGGCTTGCTTAGATGGAAAAGATGCCTTGTGTTGTTTTCCCTTTTCATATGCAGAGCAAGGTTTAGGCTTAACATACGTTAGTGAAGGTAGTCCTGACACTTGATCACCCTTGCTCAGCTTGTTTATATTTTTGAAGTTTAAATGAGAAAGCCTTTTGTGCCATAACCAGTTTGTGTCAGTTACAGACTTTGCATACAAACAGGTTAACTTAGATGGATCACCAGAGGACATATCAAGAGTGTACACATCGGTTCTCTTTGGACAAATAATTGTTTCACCTTCTTGATTTAAAATGGAACCACTTGTCTTAGTGAATAGGACCTTATGATTACCATCACATAACTGACTTATGCTGATGAGATTGTATTTGAGTCCTTTAACATATGACACCTTAGACAAGGTTAAGTTCACATTATGAAGTTCACCATAGGCTTTTGTTTGCCCATAATTGTTATCACCAAAGGTCACCCTTGGACCCTTCTCCTTCTTGTAGTTACTAAGCAGAGCTTTACAATCTGTCATGGTCCTTGAACATCCACTGTCAAGATACCATGTGTTAAGAATCTGCATAGATAGGATTGAAAGAAGGTTAGTGATACTTGGGCATCCACAATTAAGTGGACCCCTGTGGATTGTACCTAGCCATCCACTTCATATTAGGTTGTTTATGAATGAGAGGAACAACTGTGTTATCAAAATCAGTCCGCTGTCTTGAGTTACTTTCAAGAGAACAATCACTTGCCTTATGTTCTTTGCTCTCACATTTGTAACATTTTTCGTTTTTGGAGCCTTTAACATGTTTTAATGATTGCCCATGAGATGTCTTAACTATCTTCTGATGACTATGAGTCATCAGCTGACATATTTTACCATTCAACTGTTGCAACTGATTCTGTAAAATAATAAGGTCTTTGTTTACATTCACCTTAGGTTGACCCTTAGTTAAAAAGAATGTTTGATCAACTTTGGGTGTGGCAGACTTAGACTTTATGTGAACATTAATTCCTTTTCTCTTCGTTTCTCCTATTGAAAGAGTTTGAAGTGATATTTGATCAGCTAAATAATTAGAAGAGAATCCATGATCAGCTGACAGGTTATCAGCTGAGCAGTTATCATCTACTTTTTTATCAGCTGATGTAATATCATCAGCTAATGAACTATCAGTCAGCTAAGTACTTATATTTAATGTATCATATTTCAAGGTTTGACAACATAATATCTCTTTGGTATCAACAAATGATTCCATTCCTTTACTGATTTCCTTTAACATTAAATTTTTAGTACTTTTACCTTCTGACAGAACAATAGAATTTGAAACAACTTTTGAAGTGGTTAAGTCTTTCAGCTGAATACATTTACTTTTGACAAATCTGTTAGTGATAACACTTTTTCCTTTTACAATCTTTTGAAAAGTAAGAGGTCAAATATCAACCTTTTCTAGGATATTTATGTCCTTGCTAAAATCAACACAATTAGCAGCTTGGGAATAATTTCCACCAATAATAGCTTGAACTTGTTTTGGAATCTGCTCATTGACACACTGAGTTGTCTTCTCAGCAGAAATACACCAAGATTTAACTACTTTTTGTAGGTCATTAAACTTTATTGTTGCTTCATTGGTTTCTTTACCAAGATCTAATTAAGTATCTTTTGATTAGCTAAATCATCTTCCAGTTTTGTCATTTGTTTCAGTTTCTCATCTTTAAGACTTAACTTCTCTTTTAGTGATTCTATTTCTATTTTTAGCTTCTTTTCTCTTTGAATATTTGACTGAAACTCAACACACAGATAATCAAACATAGTGTTCTTTTCATTATCTTCATAATTAATAAATTTTCGAACCTGAAACATTGAAGAAGGATCCCAGTCAGGAGAGGTACAAGCCTTAGCAGCTTTCTTCATGTCCTCATCAAAGGAACTTGTACTCTCTGTGTTGGCCATCAAGCTGAGTTGAGCAGTGAGGACCTCATCTTCATCACTTGAGAGATCTTCATCAGCCCAATTTTCTTCTTCAGCTACCAACACCCTGTTCTGAGCTTTCTTCTTTTTCTTGTCAAAAATAGCAGCAAGAAGCTTCTTATACTTAGCCTCATAGTCAATCTTGATGTCTGAGCTTGAGGAACCCTTGAAGCCTGTGCTTCCTCTAGACTTACATTCACTGGAAAAATGTCCAGTCTTGCCACAGGAGAAGCAACCTTCAGAAACCTTTGATTTAAACTTGGCTTTTTCTCCTTTAAAGGGTTTTTTCTCAAACCTCTTGACACCCTTTCTATTCAAGAAAGGTTTAAACCTTTTAACCAACATGGCAGCATGCTCAACATCAGCTTCAATGTTGTCCATGTCCTCCAAAACTTCATCTCCATCATCCACTTGCTCTTCATCAGAAGACTCCTCCTCTTCCTCTTTATCACTGGACTCATCCACCACTGTAGCAAAACTCCTAGATCTTGTATCTTTAGACACAAGGGCATTTGATGGAGCTTTTGCAGCTTCCTTCATATCCTTGGTAGAGAGTTTCCTATGCTTCACTGATTGTTCATGGTTCATGAGGTTTCCATACAAACCAACCAGTGTAAGACTCTTGATTTTCTCACCATGTGTAAACACAGTGATAAAATGATCCTAAGATTCTGGGAGAGAGTCTAGAAACTTGTTTACAAGTTCCTTGTTGCTCTTGGGAACATCTGCCCTTCTTAAGTCATTAATAAGGTAGTTAAACCTGGTGTAGGTCTGGGTAATACTTTCACCTTTATGAGCAAAGAAGAACTCATATTCTCTAACCAGAAGGAGTTTCTTGTTCTCTTACACTTCTTCAGTGCATTCATATGCAACAGTCAAAGTGTCTAGCATCTCCTTTGTAGATTTGTAGTTGAGAACTTGATGATAGACATCATTGGGTAGTGCTGAGACTAATGTTGTCATGGCTTTGACATCAAGATTAACCAGCCTTTTGTCTTCATCAGACCATTGATGAACAGCTTTCACAACATATCTTTCTACTGCAGGAGTTGTATCAGTGGCAGCAGTAACTTCACAGTGGAGGAAGGAACATATGGACCTTCAGTAACAGTCTTGAGCATCACATCATGAAGGCTGGACATGAAGAGAAGAACTTTACTCTTCCAGAGGGAAAAGTTTTCCCCATCAAACATTGGGCACCTTGTGTGTGAGCCATTGTTAGAAGAACTGTTAGAAGCAGCAATAGAAGTGGCCATTTTGTAGTGTGGGGTAGAAGCAGTTGAAGAGTAAGCAAGACATATCTCTTAGATATGAATTATCTAGCCTGCTCTGATACCAATTGTTGGTCCCGAATGGATACTACAACAAAAAATGTTTGTAGAAGGGGGGGTTGAATACAAACTTTAGCAATTTAAAATTTATGATACACACGGTTTACTTTTATATAATTTTTATTGATGTAAATCAAGAATTACATGAACTAGATTGTTGGTCCCTTGTATGAGAGAGTAACAACAAGCAACAGGTGTGTAGAAGGGGGGGTTGAATACACTTTCTGCGGAAATTAAACAAATCAAATAAAAGTGTCACACACAGTAAATCAAACCACAATCAATCAAATGTTTTTATTAATCAGAAGATGATTACAATGCTTTGAATAAGAAGATGATTACAATGACTATCAAGTAAGCAACTCTTGATGTATCATCACTTAATATAAATCTCTCAATTCTCTCAAACTTAGATATCTATAATTAACATATAATTATAGATACCGACGACTCTCTAAATAGGATTTACACAGATTGAATCAACACATGATAACTTACCAATATCACAACTTATGTGATAATTCGAACACACGAATATCTTTGGCAATCTGTGAGTATCTTGATACTGAATCAAGATTCGTAACACATACGATGAGGTGAGGTTTGGCTCTGCAACACTTAGTTGTAATCGAATCAAAGTCGTACCTCTAAACTTATCAGGAGATAACTATTTATAATCCTGTTGCTATGGTTCCTAACAAACTAGACTTAGCCTAATTTGCTAACTAACTTTCGGATAAACCGGAATCTTGAATCTTGAATCTTCTTATCTTGAGTCTTCAATCTTCAATCTTGACTCTGGAGTCTTCTTATTCGCGCCGTAGATATAGAGAGAGATAAAGATGAATTTAAAACATATTTAAATTATCTTTAAACTGACTTCATTACTCGGACTGAGTTACTCAGCTTGAAACTCATCAAGCTGAGTTCTTGGAGAACAAATCTGAATTCATACATGAACTAACACGTACATTGATAAACTCATCCTTAGAAGTCTAACTTAGTTTACTAAAACATATTTAGCAACTCTGTCGAGCTGACTCTACTTTCGAGCTGAGTCACTCAGCTTGAAACACATCAAGCTGACTACTCGATATATACCTTATGTGATATACACAGATTATTAAACATATTAATAAACAAACTAAGGTATAATATAAACTGATCAACATATGCTCAGCTTATATTCAGCTTATACTCAATCTGAATCACTCTAAGTGTTTAGTCTGACTAAGCTTCATAATTCTGTTTAAGTTATATGTAGAACTAATCTTACAAACTTAACTTTGTCTCATCAAATTCAAACTGATGAGATCATTTTCCCAACAAACTCCCCCTATTTGATGATGACAAAACCATCAAACAGTTCTTAAGTTTGTTTAACAGAATTATGTTTTAAATCTTAAACTTATTAAGATTTTATTATTTGAACTGATCAAATATTTATTGAACATATCAATATTAATTGAACTTATCAATTTAAATTGGAACACACCAATTTTTAGTTGAACACACCAACTAATTATATTAATGAATAAGAACTTATCATTTATTCATTAAGTTGAACTTATCAGACTTATAGTTATGAACACATCATAATACAGTTGAACATATCAAACTTTATATTTGTATTAAAAGAACTGATCATAATACAAAAGTTGTTGATCACTTAGATCATGCACACATAGTGCTTACAAAAATATTAGAACTAATCTAATATTTACAATAGATCTAATCTATTCTGGATGTAGCTCTTCAAACTCCTTAATCTCTTTATTTATTTCTTCAAGGATTTCTTGCAGATTAGGTATATGTTGAAGCTGATCCTTTTGTGATCTGACTGCTCTGTTGATTCTGTATCTGAACCTTGCAGTCTGTTCAGTCTTCTCAACAAGTTATTTCAGAGCAAACACCTGAGATACCCCACAAGTATAAATGTTAGCATCAGCCTGGAAGCATTTTTAACCATTTATGTCCAAGTACATGAACCCTTTCTGAGGCTTTTCAACATATGTATTCTCTTGAAACTCCATGCCTTCAGGAAGAGCAAGACTGTACTTATCTAAATTTGCTAGTCCAGCTGGCTTTGTTTGCTTCTTCTTTCCAACTTTATGAAAAGAAGTTAGTAGGGTAGCTATCTCAGACCTGGGTATGAGTTTCATTGAATCAGCTCTTGCAAGTAGCCTCAGCAACTCATCTTAAACTTGATTTCTTTCAGAGGACTTTTCCATCTATTTAATGAGCACTGCTACTTGCTTCCATTCCTCATAACCCAGCTTATGAAGTTGATTCAGCTCCAGAGAAGGTGTTTCACCATTCTTTAAGACAAACTCCATGATAATGATTCCTTGAACAGAATTCAACTTGACTGAATCAATCTGAGAAGAGAAGTACAATTTTTCATAACATTGAGTTATATCTTCTTCCTCGGTTTGATCTTGGATAGGAAGTTCCTCTTCTTCTTCCTAGGGCACGATAGGCAGTCTGAGTTTTGTCAATTCCTCATTCTGCTTTCTGATCAGCTCAGCCCAGTTTTGTTCTCTTATCTCTTTTTCTCTAGCTATAACAGCTTGAGCATCTGATTGTCTTCTTCTCAGTTCTTCGACCGAGATCCCAAGTTGGTCAGCATCCTCCCTTTCCATTCTCCTAGCAGCCATCAGTGAAGCTCTTTCTTGAAGTGTCATTTTGTCAGCCGAGTCTTCATCTGAGGCTGATGATTCACTAAGAATCATTTTCCTTTTCTTCTGTTGAAGGAGTTGTTCTGATTCTCCTGAGCTGACCACTACTGGTCTTTTGCCTTTTGCTTTCTCAGTCAGCTCAGGTTCTTTCTCTGTTTCTTTCTCCCCCTCAATCTGATCTGCTCCCTCTACCAATAATAGTAGAGCTTCAGCTTTGACCGACTCAGCTTCAGCTTCTTGAACCTTCTCCCCCTTTTTTGTCACCATCAATAGGGGTTGAAGTCCTTTGTTGTCGTAGAGCAGTCACTGCAGATTTTAAATGCTGAACATCTTTCTCTAGAGAATTCAAAATCATTAACATGTTCTTCTTGTCTTGTTTTCTCTTGAGGTGCAGCTTGTCAAACTGACTATTGAAAAATGTCATCAACTCGTCCAAGTCAGCTTGAGATGGTTGGACTTTGGGTGCATCATCCAAAGGTTGGTGTATACCTTCAAATTCATTTGCACCAGAGTTTGGACCCTGTGATTCATCCTGGCTTGAGGATGAAACATTGACAGGTCGTGCACTAGAGTGTGAGAAATGAATAGAACGAATAGGGCTCGAGACGTGAAGTGTATGGGTTGGTTGTTGGCTTTTGGGTATTGAGGGGGGTGATTGACCCTGGGATTGGTCATATGTTCAATGTAACCTGAATGCGTCTGTTCAGGCACATAAGTAGGCTCTCCCATGGCACGAATAAGTGTGGGCTGAGTAGACACCACACCCGGTTTAGGCTGTTGGGTTTGAATGAGCCTTGAGGTTGACACCTTAAGAGTAGGCGTCTCCCCCTCAACTCCTGCCGGAGGGATCAATGTGATCTCAGCTCCAGTGATGCCTTTAGGAGTGGCACCACCTTTGGCAGTTTTTCTTTGGTAGGTTTGGATATTCTCCCTAGCAGCAGTGGGCATACTAGGGGTGGCTTCAGATTTGGATTGTAAATGGAATGAAGGTGGAGAAAAGTGAGAAGAAAGAGAAAGTGTAGAGGTTTTACCTGAAGCAGCTTCTGTATGTGTTGGTTTAGCTTGAGCAGAGAGCTCAGCCTGAACCGCGGGGTCAGCTTGAGAAGCTCCCCCTTGATTTGATCCCTCATCTCCACTTGCAGATGAAACTCCCTCAGCTACCAAGAGCATTGGACCACTTAGACCTTCTTGCTCTGGGAAGATGTCATTGTGAAACATCTTTGGACTGAGAGTTGGAACAGGGAACACATCCCATCCAGCTTCATATAAATCCCCCAACTCAGCTTCAAGAACTAAGAACAAATACCTTATGAATGGTACATGGAGGTCCCTGGTGGTCTTCAGTACTTGGAGTTTGAGCTCGTTGAATATGAGCTGTGCATAATCGATACGTCTATCAAATAATATGTTGTATAGAAGCTGCATTTCGAACTCGTTAACTTAGTCCAAGCCTCCAACCTTGGTCCCCAGTGAACGTACCACTGTGGAAACCATGAAGCCCCAGCTAGTTGGGAAAGTGGCCTTCTTAATCACCCCTTCAGTTTGAGGGTGACCCATTTGAGGTAGAACTGACCTCGCCACTTGTCTAGTCACGGTTGGCTCGAACACATCTTGAACAGGAAGTTGAAGAACATCCCTTAGCCGCTGAACCGTGAGGGCCACTGTTCTATCGCCATTAAGAACAGTGCCGGTTATCTCTCCTCTGTTCTGATTGAAGGTGCAGGTAAACCAGAACTCCAACAGGTGTTGGGAAACAATGTTTAATGATGCGCCACAAAAGGTGAATGCCACGGGGCATTTACGGATATAATCAATTCAAATTTCATATCCTCTGCCTTGTTTCCTCTGGAATCGCAAGACAGGCCCGTTGATTGTTGATTTTAATCACTGGCAGTCCATTGTTCTTAAAAGTAGCACCTCTGACCATCCGCTCACTTAAAACAAGAGTGGTACTTTCCAACGTTGAATGTTTATATTACACAGAATAATCAAATTGTAACTCGCACTGAGCGATTGTCAATTGCGCACTGAGCGACTTAGGGTTTATTCGATGGAACAGAAATTTGCACTTAGCAAAGAAAGTGAAAGGTATTTTAGTATGTGAGAAGTCTGGATTGACAGCGTAACTTCTCTAATTCGACTCTGATCGATATATATACCTTTCCGAGGAGAGATAAAAGTTACCGTTAGAAATTCCCTATTTTATCCGTTACGCCGAAAAATTACAGCCTGATGTAACAGTTAGAGGGTAGAACCTCATCATTCTCCAACGGATACAAGTGTAAAATAATAATATTAATAATTAATAAGATTATAAACACTTTGTAAATATATCAATACACAATTGATATACGATACGAATTGAAACTGATTCAAAACGTATGGACAAAAAAATTAATAACACTTAGTAATTAATTCATAGATTGGACACACCAAGCTAAGTAACCATATTACTCAGTCTAAGTCAAGCACTCAGCTTGATTCAAGCACTCAACTTGAGTGGAGCACTCAGCTTGAGATTGATACTCAGCTTGAGTAGAGCATACAGCTCAGGCTCAATGACACTTAGTCATTTATGTTTAAGACTGACTTAAACATGTAATTTTAGCTACACTAAGTAGGTAAAATATGTTTGGAACTCACCAAATGTGTGAACCAATCACACAGTGTGAGTTAAGCACATAGCTCAGACTCAATGACACTTAGTCATGTTGTTTGAGACTAACTCAAACTAACATTTCAACCACACTGAGTAGTTGAATTATGTTTGTAACTGACCAAACGTGTGAACTCATTATTCAGTGTCACATATAGATCAGTTTATGAAAACTCATTTATAAACTGTGCACCCAGCTTAAGACACTTAGTCTCTGTCAAACTGAGAACCCAAATTTTAGACACTTAGTTAGGGGTTGAGCATACCCAATTTACTTAGCAGATACATAAATCTCTTTTCATCAAGGGGCTTAGTAAAGATATCTGCTAATTGGTCATCAGTGGAGATAAATTTAATGTCAACTTTACCTTTTTCCACGATGTCCCTTATGAAGTGATGTATAATTTCAATATGCTTGGTTCTTGAGTGAAATACTGGATTGTAAGTGATGGCTATTGCACTTTGGTTATCATAGAAGATAGGAGTTTTCTTGAAACTCATCCCAAAGTCCTGAAGCTGATGCTGCATCCACAAGATTTGAGCACAACAGCTCCCTGCTGCAACATACTCAGCTTCAGCAGTTGAAGTAGCCACTGATTTCTGTTTCTTACTAGTCCAGCATACTAATTTACCTCCAAGCAATTGACATCCTCCAGTGGTTGATTTTCTATCTAACTTGCACCCAGCATAGTCACCATCAGAAAAACCAACTAACTCAAATCCAGAGTCCTTTGGATACCAAAGTCCTAGATTTAGTATACCTTTAAGGTACCGAAAGATCCTTTTCACAGCTTGAAGATGTGATTCCTTAGGATCAACCTGATATCTTGCACAAACACATGTAGCAAACATGATATCAGGTCTACTAGCTGTCAAATAGAGTAATGAACCTATCATTCCTCTATAGGTAGACTGACACATAGACTTACCATCTGAGTCTTTACTCAGCTTTACAGCTGGTGATATGGGTCTTTTCATGGTTGAACTTGAATCAAAACCATATTTCTTTATCAAATCCAAAACATATTTGCTTTGATTGATGAAAATTCCATCAGGCTTTTGTTGAATTTGTAGGCCTAGGAAATATGTCATCTCACCCATCATACTCATCTTGTACTTTTGTGACATTATTTTGGAGAACCACTCACACAGAGATTCATTGGTTGAACCAAAAATAATATCATCCACATAGATTTGTACAAGAATCACCTGTCCCTTGCTCTTTTTAATAAAGAGTGTCTTATCTATACTACCTCTGGCGAAATCTATGGATAGTAGATAAGTTGACAGTGTATCATACCAAGCTCTTGAAGCTTGTTTAAGACCATACAAAGCCTTGTCCAACTTATAGACATAATGTTGAAACTTTGAACTTACAAAGCCAGGAGGTTGTTTCACATAGACTTCCTCCTGAAGTTTTCCATTTAGGAAAGCACTCTTCACGTCCATTTGATAGACTTTGAAGTCTTTATATGCTGCATAAGCCAGGAACAGCCTTATGGCTTCAATTCTAGCAACAGGGGCAAAGGACTTATCATAATCGATTCCTTCCTCTTATTTATACCCTTGTGCTACCAGCCTGGCTTTGTTCCTAACTATCACTCCATCCTTGTCCATTTTATTTCTATAGACCCACTTAGTGCCTATAATTGTTTGATCTTTGGGGGCAGGGACAAGGGTCCAGACTTTATTCCTTTCAAACTCATTTAATTCCTCTTGCATAGCATCAATCCAATCCTCATCTGTTAAGGCTTCCTCAGTCTTCTTTGGTTCCATCTGAGACAGAAAACCAAAGTGAGCAGCATAGTTAGCTGTAGCCTTAGATCTGGTCATGACTTTCTCTTGGACATTTCCAATGATTTGATCTTGAGGATGATCTTTAATAATTTTAATGTGGTAGTTGGAGAGTCAGGTTCTGAATCTGAGTGATGTTGAGAACCTCGAGATGAACTTTATCTCCTCAGTCTCAACAGCAGAATTGTCAACAAACTGATTATCACTAAGATTCTCTATCTGAGTGACTTCAGCTCCAAAAGGATTGACGAACTCATCATCTTTCTCTTCTTGAGAATCCTTTGAAGCTTGTGATGATTTCATTGATGAACACACATCTTCATCACTATCATCTCCTATGACATACATAGGATTTGACATGTTGATTTCCCTTGGCCTTTCAAGCTCACTCAGACTAACGGAGTCAGCTTGACTTTTCTCAGCTTGATCAATACTGTCTTCATTAAATGAAACATGAATTGATTCTTCAATGGCCTTTCTCCTAGAGTTATATACTCTGTAAGATTTTGAGATTGAGGAATAACCAACAAATATTCCAGGATCAGCTTTGGGTTCCAACTTATGGAGCTGATCTCTTTGATTCAGCACATAGCATTATGAACCAAAGATATGGAAATAACCGATATTGGGCTTTCTAGACTTATACATTTCATATGAAGTCTTTCCATGTATTTTGACAATGATTGACCTATTCTGAGTATAGCAGGCTGTACTAACAGCTTCATCCCAGAAATAGAGTTTCAATCTTGCCTCACATAGCATTATCCTTGCAGCCTCAATTAAGGTTCTATTACTCCTTTCAGCAACTCCATTTTGTTGTGGAGTTCTGACAGATGAGAAATTTTGTAATATTCCTTTTTGTTCACAGAAGCTTTCAAGGGTTGAGTTCTTGAACTCAGTCCCATGATCACTTCTTAGTTGCTTTACAGACAAACCTTTCTGCAACTCTTCCCTTTTGATGAAACTTACCATCTCCAGGACATCCTCACTTTTGGCTTTTAGGAATATTACCCAGGTGAATCGTGAGAACTCATCTACTATCACCAGAGTGTACTTCTTGCCACTTAGTCTTGGAGTACTTATGGGTCCAAACAGATCCATATGCAACATATGCAATGGGTCTGTTATTGAAAAATTTTGCTTTGATTTAAAGGACCCTTTATGGTGTTTCCCTTGTTCACAAGCTGAACACAATTTGTCTTTGACAAATGTGATTTTTGGTAATCCAGAGACTAACTCTTTATTGGACAGCATATTTATATTTTTAAAGTTCAAATGAGACAAACGTTTATGCCATAACCAACTCAGCTCAGGAACAAAATGGGAATACAAGCAGCTTTCATTATTGGGATCAGCAGAATTAAGATCAAGTAGATACACATCTCTTTCTCTTTTAGATATTAATACAGGCTTTCCCTTAGCATTATAAATTGTTCCTGCTTTCTTCCTAAAAGAAACATCATTGTCCTCATCACACAATTGACTGATACTAATCAGGTTGTGTTTGAGGCCTTTGACATATGCAACTCTCTGGAAAGTGACTTTACCAGCTTGCATCTTCCCATAGCCTTTGGTTCTTCCATGGGAGTTGTCACCAAATGTTACTTTAGGACCTACATCTTCCGGGAAATCACTGAGAAGTCCTTTCCATCTGGTCATGTGCCTTGAACATCCACTATCCAAGTACCATTTACATGAACCCTGCACATGACATAAAAACTAAACACATTAGTTTTGCTTGGGAACCCACTTCTTGGTGGGTTCAGATGAGGAGTACTTAGCAGCTTCATCTTGTTGAACTGACTTCTCAGCTTGAGCAGGAACTGAATCCTGTGTAGGCTGATCAGTTTGTTCTTGCTCAGGCCTTGAGATTTCAGCATCATAGTCCTTAGCCTCATGACCTCTACTTCTGCATTTGTAGCATCTTCTTCTTCCAATGATGACAGGAGGTAAAGTGTCTAACAATCCTTGTGAGAATTTACTTTCAGTTTTAGGATTGTATGTGGTGGATAACTTCTCAACTTTCTTTGCAAGTTGAGTTCACCTAGTGATCACTGACTTTGGACTTACCTTTGTCAGGTCTCTGTTTGTTATCCTGAGAAGAATGACTAACAACCTTCTTCTGCATGACTTTGGACTTACCTTTGTCATGCTTACTGGACTCACCAGTTTCAACAGGTTTGGACTTACCACTATTGATCTTCTTGGACTTACCAAGATCAACAACTTTGGACTTACCATTGTTGTGATTTGACCTCTGACTTACAGTGGTCTTCCTGTTCTTATAACTTCTCTCCGAGCCAGATTGAGAATTTTGTCTTTTGAAAGGATTTGGATTAAGCCTTTCTATGACTGAAGTTCTTTGAACAGGCTGAGACCTGAGTGCCTAATCTGTCCAACACAGACTTACCATGTTGTTTGGATGTTGAGCACTCATTACCATGATCTTTGGCCTTCACAAACATATTGAATTTTAGGCTTGGATCATGTCGTTTCTCTGAGGCTGACTTCTGAGATTCAATCAGTTGTCTATCTTCCTCAGAATCTGTACTTGCTATCTCATCATCAGCTACATAAGCTGCTGTTTGATAGTCACCTCCAAGTACAACCTTAACCTGTTTAGGTATCTGTTGTATTATGCACTGTTCAGCAAGCTTTGATGACTTACACCAAGACTCAGTGATCTTTTGAAGTTGATCAGCTTTGTCTTTTGCTTCCTGAAGTTCTTCACTAAGAAGTTTATTAATGTGCCTCTGACATTCAAGGTCACACTGTGCTTTCTTACCAACATCAATGAGAGATTTATTTTCCTTAATCTCATCTTTAAGTTTTGCTATTTCAGCTTTGAGGTCAGTCTGAGACTTAAGGATGGTCTTGAAATCATTTAGCAAATAATCAAAAGCAAGACCTTTCTCCTCATCTGTATAAGAGTAGAAATTACTGACCTTGTACATGGAAGCAGGATCCCAATTACTCAGTTTGTTGTTTTCCTCAGCTTACTTCATGTCAGCTTTAAAGATTGATTCGGACTGACCATAATCAACCTCGTCCAATTCTAGCTCTTCATCTTCTTGATCCATTAGACATACATTATCATCTGAGGTGGATGATTCTGTATCCCAGGTTTCAGCATATAGACCTTTTCCATTGAGTTTGTCTTCAGGCTTTGATTTCTTGAGCTGAGTGTACTTCTTCTTGTACTTATCAGCTCTATAAGTATTCTTATCAACAACAGATGTTGATTCTACCTTCTCAGATCTGCACTCAGCAGCTATATGCCCCTTTTTCTGACAGTTGAAGCACACAACATTCTTGGGATCAAAGGAACTCTTCCATTTGCTCCTGTCAGATCTTCCTCTTCCCCTTTGAGCTTTTCTCAAACGTCTGGCTAACATGGCCATTTGCTCAGTGATGGTCTGAACATCATCAGTATCACTTGAGTCTGAGTCTGAGTGGTCAGCTTGAGATTCTGACTCACTCTCAGATTCAACAACCATAGCTTTTGAACCTTTCTTCTTCTTCTTCTATGCAACTAATGCAACTTTTGTTTTGTACAAAGATTCTTTTAGTTGTTTTTTAGAAGCTCTTTTGTGTTCTATGATCTGTTCATGATTCAGCAAGAACCCATAGATGGACTGTAGGTTATACATGTGTAATGTTCCTCCAGCCCTTAGTGCAGTGGTTACTTCATTGAACCTTTCTGGTAACACATCCAGAAATTTCAGCACGAGCTCAGCTTCATCTCTCTTTACACCCATACTAAGTAGGTCATTTATCAAGCAGTGAAACCTTGTGAACAAATCTGCCAAGGTTTCATTCTTCTTTGAAAAGAAGTTTTCATATGATATATTCAAGTGATTCTTCTTTTGCTGCTTGACCAGATCTGTGCCCTCATAAGTGACACTCAGCGTATCCCATATATCCTTTGCGATTTGACACCCAGTCACAGTGCGCAGGATTTCATTAGTTAGGGAATTTGCTAGAACACTCTTTGTCTTGTCATCTAGATTGAAGAGTTTCCAATCTTCATCAGTCCAGGATGCAACAGGCTTTCTTGTTTCCTTCTCAGATTTTCCAGGAGACGTATCACTGACAGTAGGGGGAATCTTGGGGATTATTTGTCCTTTTGTGATGACTTCCGACATACGGTTGTCAATGGACTTTAGGAAGAGCATGGCTCTGAACTTCCACATAGGATCATCAGATCTATCAAATATGGGACATCCTTTAGCAAAGATCTGAGGAAAGTTTGATGGAGTATTGCTTATCGACATTTCAATCTTTCTCAGAATCTTGAACTATTCAACTGATGAAATCGTTCAGCCTGCTCTGATACCAGTTGTTGGTCCCTTGTATGATAAAGTAACAACAAGCAACAGGTGTGTAGAAGGGGGGTTGAATACACTTTCTGCGGAAATTGAACAAATCAAAGAAAAGTGTCACACACAGTAAATCAAACCACAATCAATCAAATGCTTTTATTAATCAGAAGATGATTACAATGCTTTGAATAAGAAGAGGATTACAATGACTATCAAGTAAGCAACTCCTGATATATAATCACCTAATATAAATCTCTCAATTCTCTCAAACTTAGATATCTATAATTAACATATAATTATAGATACCGACGACTCTCTAAACAGGATTTACACAAATTGAATCAACACATGATAACTTACCAATATCACAACTTATGTGATAATTCGAACACACGAATATCTTTGGCAATATGTGAGTATCTTGATACTGAATCAAGATTCCTAACACATACGATGAGGTGAGGTTTGGCTTTGCAACACTTAGTTGTAATCGAATCAAAGTCGTACCTCTAAACTTATCAGGAGATAAGTATTTATAATCTTGTTGCTACGGTTCCTAACAAACTAGAGTTAGCCTAATTCGCTAACTAACTTTCGGATAAACCGGAATCTTGAATCTTGAATCTTCTTATCTTGAGTCGTCAATCTTCAATCTTGATTCTGGAGTCTTCTTATCCGCTCCGTAGATATAGAGAGAGATAAAGATGAATTTAAAACATATTTAAATTATCTTTAAACTGACTTCATTACTCGGACTGAGTTACTCAGCTTGATACTCATCAAGCTGAGTTCTTCGAGAATAAATCTGAATTCATACATGAACTAACACGTACATTGATAAACTCATCCTTAGAAGTCTAACTTAGTTAACTAAAACATATTTAGCAACTCTGTCGAGCTGACTCTACTTTCGAGCCGAGTCACTCAGCTTGAAACACATCAAGCTGACTACTCGATATATACCTTATGTGACATACACAGATTATTAAACATATTAATAAACAAACTAAGGTATAAAATAAACTGATCAACATATGCTCAGCTTATATTCAGCTTATACTCAGTCAGAATCACTCTAAGTGTTCAGTCTGACTAAGCTTCATAATTCTGTTTAAGTTATATGTAGAACTCATCTTACAAACTTAACTTTGTCTCATCAAATTCAAACTGATGAGACCATTTTCCCAACATAGATGCGGCAAATCGAATTCAATAAAAGGTGGCAGCTAAATTTGTCTAACACATAGACTAAGCTAACTTAAACAACTTATGTCTAAGATGTTCAACACATGAACAAGTTTGTTACACTGAAAGTAAAATGCTAACTCTTCTAAATTCTCAACAGATGGGATTTCATTGTTCAACTCTATCTATTCGCATACTTAGCATGTTTCCATGCATAGGTATATATAAGAAAGATGGTGTCCGGGTTGATGGAGTGGAGAAGGAGACAAAGGTACTTGGTTTAATAATATTATAATAGATAAATTTAGTGGGTGAAAAGTAATTTCAATTTATACATAAAGTGTGTAAAGTGAGTGTACTATCCGGTAAAGTCAAATCCCACTATCTATTATTATATTATTAAAGTACTACATTTATGTCTTGGGAAAGTAAACTTCTCTTTCCATGCTTGTACTTTTATCAACACCATGCTTCTTGAAGACTTGACTTAACCAAGTATAGAGTTTCCAGCCATATTTAGTTGTTGAAACATATCTTCGAGATCTTCTCTTCTAAAGTATCTTTCACCTTTCCAGGGGATCAAGATCAATCATTTTTGTCTCTTTGCAGATCCAAAAAGTGCTAAGTACTTTTACAAAGAAAGATCTAAGGCATAATTGAACAACACATGTTCTGCCTTTGACTTAAGGATATATTACATTGAAAAACTATTAACTGAGATACTGTGTAACGACTCAGCTAACAGACACTGAATTGCAAACATAATTTTTTTCAGCTAAGGATAAATGTGAAAGACTCGGCTGTTCAGATTTGCTCAGCTGATCTAATTGCTCAGCTAATAATACAAATCAGAGTACAGCTAATAAACTGATCAATCTAGACAGTCAGGTGATCCCAAGGGCTCAATTAATCGTTTGAGTGTAATCAGTTTATCAAGAAAATATTGGATAAGTAAAGAATACCTTATCTGACAGATGGGAGGCATCAGCTGATCGATGTGATAGTGTGAGCTGATCCGCGACTGCTTAACTGATCTTGAAGAGCCTCTCAGCTGATGGTTTTGGACCATCAGCTGATGCTTTGTAGATGCTCAGCTGATGCTTCTTAACTTAACTTTTCTTCTTAGTTGATCTTCCTGAAGCTGGTCCTTTGGCTGATACTCAGTATTCAGCTAACACTTTTGTTCTTCAGCTGACATTTCTTATTTCAAAATTCTTTAAGTGTAACATGAAAAATAACACATGTTCTTCATTGATCCAAGTTCAAAACTGAATATGTGGTTTTGTTAACATCAAATCCTATTTTAAATAATAGACAGGTTTGATTTAGGTTTGATATCACTATCTCCCCAACAAAGGCAATCACTTTGAGCAATGGGACGACCATGGTGCCACCACGTTTTCCCTCTCAATCTAATTCTACTAAAAATCAGGTCCAATCGGATGATCTTGATGAGGTGCAAAACAGGCTAGACTTAGCAAGTACCGCGAAAGTAAGACCTCCAGTCAAGATACTTCAGCCTACCGTTCCTTTCCCTCAGAGGTTGAGGAAGAAGAAAATGGAGGAACAATATGGTAAGTTCATTGAGCTATTCAAACAGCTCCACGTGAATATTCCATTTGTAGAAGCACTCGCTCAGATGCCCAAGTATGCCAAATTTCTTAAAGATTTGCTGAGCAATAGAAAGAAATTGGAGGACCTGTCGTTGGTGACTTAAAACGAGGAATGTTCACACATTTTTCAAAATAAGTTACCCACAAAGAAAACCGATTCTGGGAGCTTCACAATCCCATGTTTGATTGGTAATCTCACTGTTAACAATGCTCTAGCTGATCTAGGCGCCAGCATCAATTTGATGCCATATTCTGTATTTTTCAGATTGGGCCTTGGTGAACCTAAACCGACTCGATTGTCCATTCAGCTAGCCAATCAATCTGTTAAATACCCACGTGGGATAGTGGAGAACATCATGGTTAAAGTTGACAAATTTGTGTTTCCTGCAGATCTTGTCATCTTAGATATGGACGAGGATAAAAATGTGCTACTCATTCTAGGTCGTCCATTTCTCGCTACTGCTCGAGCGTTAATTGAAGTATGTAACGGAAAGCTTACGCTTAGAGTTGATGAGGATGAGGTGACTTTAGACATCCATAAGTCAATGAAACACTCTGCAAGCCAGGATGATACTCTATACTTTTTTAATATATTTCACCGTTATCTCGTGGATCCCGTTGTTTCAACTCTAGAGAAGGATGCGTCTGAAACGCAAATTCTAGATCAGGTTGTTTTCGATGTAGAGCAGGTGAAACTTGTCTGTGATGAGCTAAACAACACTACTCCACTTGACACGAACCTTGTTCCAAAAGTTTTAGAGGTCCTTGATTCGACCGAGAGCTCTGCTTCTCGACCATCTATTGTGGACCCACCTTCTCTTGAACTTAAAGAACTTCCGTCACACCTTGAATATGCATTCTTGGAGGAAGATTCTAAGCTGCCTGTGATAATAGCTCTTTAACCTTACTGATGAGGAGAAGAGTAAGCTATTACATGTTTTGAAAAATCACAAAACTGCCCTTGCTTGGAAAATTTCTTATGTCAAGGGGATTAGTCCGTCTTTCTACACACACAAGATCCTTATGGAAGATAATTATAAGCCTTGTGTGCAACATCAGAGACATTTAAATCCAAACATGCAAGAGGTAGTAAAGAAAGAAGTTATCAAACTGCTGGATGCCGGCTTGATCTACCCTATCTCCGATAGTCAGTGGGTCAGCCACATCCAAGTTGTTCTCAAGAAGGGAGGTATGACCGTGATTTTAAACGACAAAAACAAGTTAGTCCCTACTCGTACCATCACGGGGTAACGTGTATGCATTGATTATCAGAAACTCAATGATGTCATACGTAAGGATCACTTCCCCTTACCATTTATCATCAAATGTTGGAGCATTGGGCGGAAAACGACTTTTACTGCTTTCTCGATGGTTTGTTCGGATATTTTCAGATTCCTATCCAGCCGGAGGATCAAGAAAAGACAACCTTCACATGCCCTTATCGTACTTTCGCCTACCGGCGTATGCCTTTTGGGTTATGTAACGCTCCTGCAACATTCCAGCGCTGCATGACAACGATATTCCAAGTCATGATTGAGGATTGTGTCAAGGTGCTTATGGATGACTTCTCAGTCTTCGGAAACTCCTTTGATACATCTCTTCAGAACTTAGAGAAAATGTTATCTCGCTGTGATGAAACTAACCTCGTGCTAAACTGGGAAAAATGCTATTTTATGGTACGCGAAGGTATAGTTTTGGGTCATAAGATCTCTAGCGAAGGGATCGAGGTAGATAAAGCTAAAATTGACGTTATTGTAAAGCTACCTCCACCCTCGAATGTCAAAGCCATTAGGAGTTTTCTCTGACATGTAGGGTTTTATCGGCAATTTATAGAAGATTTTTCGAAAATCACTTGGTCATTAACCCATCTCCTTGAGAAAGACGCTCCTTTCATCTTTTCTCCTGAGTGCGATCATGCATTTAAGTTTTTCAAGGAGAAAATTAATCAACGCTCCCATCCCGACGAGCCTTGATTGGTCGCAGCCATTTGAGTTTATGTGTGATGCTAGTGATTTCGTTGTTGATGCCGTCTTTGGCCAACAGATAAACAATTACTTTCAGCCGATTTATTACGCCAACAAGACTTTGACTGACGCTCAAGAAAACTATACAGTCACTGAGAAGGAGTTGTTAGTTGTAGTCTTCGCGTTCGACAAATTCAAATATTATTTGGTGTTATCAAAAACAGTGGTCTACACTGACCACTCTGCTCTTCGTTACCTCTTTGCAAAGCAAGATGCAAAGCTTCGTCTCATCCGGTGGATTTTACTTTTGAAAGAATTTGACATCGAAATCAACGACAAAGGGAGCAGAAAATTTGGCTTCTGATCATCTTTCACGTCTTAAAAATCCAAATCTTGAGATGCTCAATGAATCAGGCATAAAAGATAACTTTCCTGATGAATTCCTGTTTGCCTTTACTAGCACCGAGGAGATCCCCTGGTACGCTGATATTGCAAATTATCTAGCAACAGGGGTGATGATTAAAGGTCTCACACACCAGCAAAGGAAAAGATTCTTTTCTGAGCTTAAATATTAATTTTGGGAGGATCCTTATCTATTTCGGATAGGAGCCGACCAAGTCATCCGAAGATGTATTAGTTATTCTGAAACAACTGACATCCTACAGCACTACATGTAGGCCCCACAGGAGGCCATCACGGACCTAGCTACACAGCTGAAAAGGTCTTTGATGCGGGTTTCTATTGGCCTATTCCGTTTAAGGATGCTCAAACCTTCATAAAATCGTGCGACTCATGTCAGAAATCTGGAAACATCTCATCTCGCAATGAGATGCCTCAAAATCCTATTCAAGTCTGTGATATCTTTGATGTCTGTGAAATCTTTGACATTTGGGCCCATCAAAGTCAATTTCTCAAATTAAAGTGTATTTATAACACCAATATCTCCATATATAGCATTCATCATCAAGCCACCTCATTTATCTCATATAAACCATAAAAGAACCGACAATAATAATGTATAACATCATACACCTCAAAGTAAATCACAATAAAACACCTAATAGGGACAGCACCAGGGTTGCGCCGTGTCCCCTAAGGGATCATGCCACGACGCGGGTCGAACAGTAGGCACTAGTTTGATTTGTTGGTATGTTCTGTTCCAGCAGTTACCACACTTCAATTACCAAATTTCCAGAACTATAAATCGATTTCTAACACTTCTATGGCATCCTGCAACTTCAAGGAACATATGAACAACAACAAAAACACAATTCGAATCATTAAACATCAATCCAATTTTCCAACTTCATTATCTTCCTCCATTTTTGGAGGTTTAAGATCAAATCCATTAACCACACATATTAACTCTCACTTTGATACCAAATCAGTTCATATCTATCACTAAACATGCAAAAACATGAAAACACTATCAATTTATCATATACCTCATTTATACATGAACCCTAGAAATCAAGTGGGGTTTTTTTTTTGCAAGAACACATGAAGAACAAGTCAAGAACTTATCACTAACCTTTAAAGTCAGTAGCAAAACACACTATAAAAATATATTCAAAGACTGGAATATGGATTCTTGGCTGCTCTTGAGTTTTCTTCAAAGCAAAGGAAGAACACATATGGGAAAGTTGGACATCAACAGAGAAACAAAACACATAAGTCGGTTCCTGAGGTTGGTCTTTTTAAACACACAGTATCTTCATCTGTTATCTGACATACAGTAAATCAATTAAGCAGTCTAACACCATTAGTTATCAACCAATGAGGTATTATTTACGATCTCATTTAAAAACGAATCTAATGGTTTAATTAACACAAAACAGTATAAACTTTATATTTTCACCTTTAACATCGTGGTTCAATTAATATAACTAATAATTAGATAAAATAAATAAATAATAATTTACCACTGTCATGTAACTGCTAGGCCATATAAGAGGATGTTATAGGTGCCAAACCATGATATTACTTCGCTTGGCACATAATTGAGCCAAGGAGTGTGAATTCCCCTTGAATTAAAGGAGATTAAGTCATCCTATGCTCACCTCAGTTAGGATACCGTGAACATTTCGGTTTGTTCCAAAGTCCCATGATCATTGTTGTTTCCCCTCAAATTTAAGGATATTAAGTCATCGTATGCTCACTTAAGTTAGGATACCGTGAACATTCCGGTTTGTTCCAAAGTCCCATGACCACTATTGGTAGGTTCCAACCATATTTGAGGAGAATAGAGATCTAAAATCGATGCTCTTGGGGTCCTTTTTTTTAATATTTGCGATTGCACCCCACACCCCTTTCTTTTTTTAGTCTAACATGTTGATACTAAATTTTATTTTATAACCATGTAGGGATATTATAGATTTCTTCTAAATAAAGTTATATTCTATGTTTAGCCACCACGACTTCACTAGTAATGATATATATGAGGCTTTTAAACTTCCGACCCCTAGACCACCTAGCTCTTTCTTTACCAACATCATTCCAAGCTATCTAGACCATTTTCTTCTTTTGAAGAGAACCCCCCCCCCCCCCCCCCCCCCCCCCCGAAAGAACTTCTCTGGTGCCTTATACAGAGCGAACATATACGTGCCAAGAGATCCAAGAACTGTTTTGCGCAAGACAATTTTTCCAACTTTTGAAAGAGAATATGCCTTTCATTTGGATAGTTTACCTTAAAATTTTGTCAGTAATGGATGCCGTTTTTCCACCCTTGACACTGAAGAACCCATCGGAATTTCGAAATACGTAAAAGGTGACAACCCACCGAGTTCTTGGGTATTCAACACGGTGATGATTTATCCTATCTTATATCTAATGATTAGGATATATATATATATATATATATATATATATATATATATATATATATATATATATATATAGGGGAGGGTTCAAACGAGAACTGTTTTCATACGAAAACTGCGAGAACCAATCTCAGCCGTTCCTTGGATATGGGAAGTTCATGGATGGAGAGCGTGGAGGAGATCAAGTGTGGGGGAATTGGACGGCTGAGATTGGTTCTCACAGTTCTCGTACGAAAAACAGTTCTCGTTTGAACTTTTACCTATATATATATATATATATATATATATATATATATATATATATATATATATGGATGTATGTATGTATGTGTGTAATAATCCAATACTAATCCAGATTTGAAGAGGGAAAAGTAGCGGGTCTTAGCGGTGGTAATTTGCATTTAAACTAGGTATGATATCTCAAAAACAATTAAATGACTACACCCGTTTCTCAACACCAACCATGAGTTCGCAACAATTTTTCATATTATGCTACTTATTACAAGATCAAATATGAAATCTACTAATTTTATTTTTTTATATTCTTTTCTTATTGTGATACTTGTTTTAATCTTATGAGTAGGAATACAAGTTGAAACCTCTCTTATATTGTGTTTCCGAGTTCTAGATACAAGAAAAAAAAATGTAAAAAAGGTTATGAAGAGAAAAAAAAAAGATAAATAATATTATTTTTAGTTATTCGTGTTACTAAGTTTGTAGAAAAGAAAAAAATGAGAAAGAGTCTTGTTTTTATTTTGAGTTCCCGAGTCAAAGATAATAGAAAACAACACATTATATTACAATAATACTCTTAATTTTTTAAAGTATTAGTTAATTCAATCACCAGTGAAAAATCATAAACATTTTCTTTTCTTTCTATCTAAATCTTCCCACATTTGGAATTTTAGAAGAGAAGGTTAATGAAAATTTACTCTCAAATCCTTTATATTCTCCTTAAAAAAGTGAAAAACAAAAAATCTCATTAATCCTTCCATCTTCTTTTCAAATCATTTCTTTCTCTCTTCGAAATAAAACTCTCAAACACCTTCCTCCCAAATCATTTATTTTCCCTCTCCAAAATAAAACTCTCGAATACAGTGTTAATTAAAGCAAAATTATATTTGTTGATAACATATAAAATCTATTAATTCTTATTCTTCATATCTTTTTTTGATTTTAACTCTTATTTTAATCTTATAAGTAGGAAAATGAGTAAAAATACAATATCAGAGGATATAGAACTTCTCTTAATGAAGTCAAACCAATAACTTTCTGATTTTACATTTATCTATACAGCTAAATTCAGATTATATTATGCATATGTAACTTACACCTTGTTTAATAACTTTTTACAATATATTATATACTCATGTTTTTTCCTTTTGTTAATGTTGAAAATGTTATTTCTGAGTAGTGTCGGGAAGCTTATAGCTGGCAGGTTTATCTACACCTCTTCTCGAGTACTCCCTCCATCTTCGTGCGGCAGCGGCTGCTCTGCTCGCTCTCGCTTTTACTTCCTCTTCCGTGCCTAAGTTGAAAGAAAACAATAAAAATGAGAATTGTTCATCTATGGAGTACCATTTTGTGCCATTTTGAGTACATTTTGGATGACTTTCGACACATTTAAGCCGTTTCTTTATATGTTAGTATTTTGATATCGACCCAGTTGAATCATCAGCGACAAAGTCCCAAAACCAAGGAGAAAAGAGGTTTTTAATAAGAAGTGGTGTTCACTTATATATATATACCTGTACTTGGTTGGCTTTTACCATTGCCCCAAAGGTTGCTCCAGTAAGTTTCAGATTTCTCATTTGAGCCTTTAGCTTTCATCATTCTTATCCTAGCTTGTTCCTGCAATTAATAAACTTAATTTATTAAAATATGCAAGTGATTATGTTCATTGTGTAACCAAATCTATTATTTCTTGACCAAATCTACTGCAGACTGTAAGCAACTTGTGAAACCATCTATGTTTGGCAGCATTCAACAGGTCTTTGAAATTAAGCTTAGAACGTATCAAGTGCATGTTATATTCTTGCAACATGATATAGATTTTAAGTTCAAATTTGTTTTTCCTTTCACTAATTTGTCTAGGATACGGTGGAGGTAAGACGTAGACATTCATACTGATATAAAGAAAAAGTTGGTTCCTACAGACCTCCCCGGCTTATCAAGTATCATTTGAATTTGTACTTTTTGAAAAATGTTCAATATAGTTCACACTTAATTCATAGTCCTAAAGAAACTTAAATTCTAAGATAAAGAGGACAATAATATGTTAATACGGGCATAATAAGTTTTGAAGTTTGAACAATATATATTTTTTAGAAGAATGTTCAATATAGTTCATACTTAATTCATAGTCCTAAGTGACTAATTTTAGTCTTTGGATCATGGCATCAATGGTCCAGATTGTATTTTAAAATTTTGGGCGGAGGGGCATTTTTGTAATTCACATGTGATGCTTTTACAAATCACATGTGATAGTATACTGAATCACCTGTGATTGCATATTAAAATTTTAGGACTGTTTTTTATATGGACTTAATTGAACACAACTCATATTTCTTACCAGAACTTTGTTTTGTCTCTTTTCCCATCGTGTGCTTGCCTGTCATAACAAGAAGCATAATGAGAAACATGAAAGCAATGACGATTCCCCCTCATAACATGCACTTAGCACTCTTTAAAATTATAAGTTTCGACTCCATAGATGACAACAAGAACTCCAATTTACACAAGATGTAACATTCTATGGATTATTTTAAACATCTGAGAATTAAATGAAACATTCCTTTTCTATATTGCTAGCATCACTTTTTTTATAAGAAAATTGAGGCCTTACCATTCTAAAAACATCTGCCGACGAGCCCATTCCTGCAAGCATCAGGGCAACCTGGTAAGGATAAACAAAGAGAGATTAAGCAATGTTACTTCTCATATTACCTAGAGATAGATATTTGGAATAATATATCAACAAGCAATTTATAATTAATGTGACTTTTAGAATCACATTACTTGTCCCATAATACAATTTATCACTATATATTTATATGTGGTTCATAAAATTACATTCAATCATTTAGTTTTTGAAAGAATTAAATACTCATAAAACGACTAATATCACATTAAACTAGGATGATGAAGATTAATTAAAAGAATGAGGATGTAACATAATGTCTTCTATAATAATACTTACGTTCACTCTTTCTACCCTCCGCATTTCATCCTCAAGCAAAGATACTTGTGCAGCAGAAGTCCAGTGTATGCAATCAACAGGGCTGAAAAGGGAAAATTTTCTCATTTAGCTGTCAAAGATTCAATCAGGAGTATAATAACATCTAAACCAAAAAGATAAAGTGAAAAAGTATGTGATTATATGTCACATTTGTTGCTCATATTATGTTTGCATGTTGAAATAACTCATAAAGCAGAAAATTACCAACTATCAATGGCTTGTTGAACCAAGTCGGAGTTTCCTTGTTGGTTTCGTGCTCTGGCTCTACCAAAGTCCTCTTCTATCATAAATACCGCTGAGCAAACATTGGCACAATTTTTGCAGCCTATGGTAAACAATAAAAACTATATCACAAATATTCATTTAGATATAGCTAATAAATAATATATATATATACATACTAAATAAAAATAAATTATTAAATACTAAATATTAAAATATTAATTTAACATAGATATTAAATCATATATATTAATTTGATTATTAAGTATATAGTACAGTATATAAAATAATATTTAGTAAGAATCAAAATATCAAATAACATCTTTAAATATTAAGTTTAAATATTATAAATCAAATAACGAAAATTTAATCAAGAATTTGAAACATACCAATACAGCTAAACTCGTCAACAAATACATGATCCTTTGGAGATGTATCATCAAGAAAAGGATTTATTGCAGTCAAAGCATATCCATGAATTTCATCATATACCATTCGCTGGGCTGGATCACTGAGAACCTACGTTATAATATTTTAGTTTATATAGTAAGAAATACAAGGCATAAAAATAAAATAAGCAGAAGTAAAAGAAAAGTAAATTCTACCTCATAAACCTCGTTAATAAACATGCAGAAGTTTGTAGTCTCTGGATTATCGCCACTCAAATCAGGATGGCATGATTTCATGCAATTATAATAAGCTTTTTTTATTTGCTCTGGAGTTGCATCCGGAAGCTGATTAGAAGGGGATGTGTTAAGTATAAACGAATAATGCTGAAATAAATTTATCTTGAATGAAATAATAAGTAATAAGGTATAATTTGACCAATAGAAACTTGAGTTGGCGAAAAGGAAGTTGTCAAAAACAAAAATGTAATAATAACAATTTTGTTGTTACGTTGTCACATTGAAATTTTTTTATATCAGAGTCCATTGTTGTTGGTGAGCATTTTTGTTATTAATTAATTTCTCAATTATTAGCACGACCATAATGTAATAAATACTTGCATCTGTATGGTAGATCGTTTCTCATTGCTAGTACTCATGTGAAAAATATATTTATTATTTTCGGTTTTTCCGTCCATAACGTATCCATTCTTTGCTCTAACTGTGAATAGTATGATTATTTTTTATATATATCTAGGAATACATACCCCCATAATACGATTTCTTTGACTACAACCAGATAAAGATGGTAGCACAAGACCGTTACTGATATATAGTCATTTTGACCTTAATTGTATGTTTATAACAATCATTAATGTCAAATTGTCAATAATTACTACATTCTTCGTATTTAAAAATAACAAAATTCAACCTTTTCAAATCTTATAAATTGTTTTTCAGTAGCAAATTAACATATGAACTCCATACTAAACAGTTAGATACATGACTCGTAGTCGAGATTTCAAATGAAATCTATACTAAAACCTAAAAATTTCACAGTGAACCAAATATGTAGTAGCATTCCTTTTATTGAAAATGTCTAGCCACTAATCGAATAACTAACATCCTTCAAAATCGATCAGGGGAAAACATGAACTAAATTTAAAAACTCCAATGGTGGCCTGCAGCAATTGCTATTACTATCTTTACTTGCTTTCAATAAGGTGGTCACTTTGCACATGCATAAAATGTTTGTGATTTTATTTATCTTTTGTGAATTATTTTCACATGGGAATGAATCCTATATGCTAAAATCCAGCCAAAGAAGTCTCAGGGAAGTCCTTTTTTTTTCTTTTTTTTTTGTCTGTACCAAATTTTGCTTTTTCCATGAAGCTTAAAATTCTATCTAACACTTGATTTCACATCAGAAATCCCCAAAACCAAAGGGAATACTTACCCTATGATGAATCTATAATCACCGACACAAACACTCAGACTCTACAAATCATAATCACACTCCTACTCCTAACAATAAAAACCGAGGATGAATTAGGGTTTATTGGTTCGTCATGTGGGTCTAAAAAAGAATCCGAAGATGCTTTCATGTATCAAATGTGAAGTCTCTGTATAAAAAGTACAAATAGAAGTTGAATTTTGAGTATAATTAAGCATACCAGTCCAAGAACAGCATAATAATCATCAGCAACAGCATCTTGAGACGATATCGGCGACGGATCAGTTGCGACTTTAACTCTGCTAGATCTTCTTCTTATCTTCCCACCATTCCACCTTATATTATTGTTCTTCACCAACATCCGCCATCTTGATGACAAATTGCTCGATCCCTTTTGGAATTTAATTGGATCTGTGCAAACTGGAGACAACAATTGAGCCATTGAGATTGAATTTGGGAGAGGAGAAAGAAAACGTAATGAAAAATGGGGGGAATTGTGTGTGGAACTGATTATCCGACAAAATATATTTATATTTTATAAAATATGAAATGTAATAAATGATAAATTATTTAAATGGAAAATTATAAGCCATGAGTTCATGTTTCAGTAGTAGCCTCGTACAAGCTAAGATCTTTTGTTGGGTGATACACGTGCCTTCACGTGGGTATACCCGTCTTCCACGCTCTTATACACTTGTGACTTACTCGTACATAACTTGTTGGTCATGCTCATGTTTTTATTTTGGAACCAATTAAATAAAAATAAGATTTAGTAATTATTTTTAGGTTATGGAATTTATAAAGTTGTATTTATTAAAATTTATATAAAAATATAGTCTGATATTTTAATATCTAATCACATGAGATTGTGTATATAATCAAATTTAATTGTAAAAACATTACATGTTAATTACGAAAATAGTTATTCGTCTAAAATTCTGAAATTCAATATGGACCATTAATGAGGCTGATTCAAATGATAATATTAGTCTCTCAGGACTATAAATTAAGTATAAAATATATTGAACATTTCTCAGTACTTATGTTCGTGATATTTTCATGTTAATTCATGTTAATTTTTTTATGTCAAATATATTTTAACTTTATTTTTTAAGTTATAAATGCGATTTTAATTTTTAATTTTTTATTTATTATTTAGTTTGAGTTGAATTTTGTATATGATTTTTATGTATATTCTAACATCGATATTTAATGTTAGTTTAGATTGAATTTCTTACTTTTTGTTGTTTTATTGTAAGTTTTTTATTTTCAAAAGATTCTTCACTTTTGTTTATCGAATTTTATTGCTTTAAGATGTCACCTTCTCAATAAAAATTATAATCCCCTTTCTAAAATTCAAACTTCAAGTATTAGTTTTACTATTTTACCCTTAAACGAATCACAAAAGTCACTTTTGAGTTGTTGGTTTCACCTAACCCGATCCGCATTTTAGGGTCGATTTCGTATCGATCTGATTTTGATCCTTTCAGATCGGGTTTCATGCGAACCCATGTATTGCAAACTTAAGCAAAATATAAAGAAAAAGTATAACGAGGTTGGGGATATGATCTCATCAGTTGAAATTTGATGAGACAAAGTTAAGTTTGTAAGATATGTTCTAAATATAACTTAAACAGAATTATGAGGCTTGATCAGACTGAGCACTTATAGTGTTTCAGACTGAGCACAAGCTGAATATAAGTTGAGCATATGTTCAATCAGCTTAGACTGTATCTTAGTAAGATTATCAATGTGTTTGATAAGTTGTATGTGTCACCTAAGATATAGGTTGAGTATTCAGCTTGATGTGTTTCGAGCTGAGTGACTGAGCTTATAGACTGAGTCAGCTCAACAAAGTTGCTAAGTAATTTCTAGCTAACTCTTATGACTTCCAAGGATGAGTTAATCATTATACGTGTTAGTACATGTTTGTTTTCGGGTTTGTTCTCGAAGAACTCAGCTTGATGAGTTTCAAGCTGAGTAACTCAGTCCGACTGAAAGAAGTCAGTTTAAGAGAATTTAAATATGTTTTAAATTTCTTTTATCTCTCTATATCTACGACAATGATAAGAAGATTACAGAATCAAGATTGAAGATTGAAGACTCAAGATAAAAAGATTCAAGATTCAAGATTCCAGGTTATCCGTTAGTTTGTTAACAGATTAGGATTAGTTCTAGTTTGTTAGGGTCCGTAGGAACAGGATTATAAATACTTATCATCCCGATCAGTTTAGAGGTATGACGACTACGACTGCATTCAACGAGTTACAGAGCCAAACTCGAGTTTCACCTCAATCCATTGATCGTATGTGTTACGAGTCTTGATTCACTGTTTGTCAATTCAATGTGACCAAGAAACTCACAGATTGCCAATTTGTTCGTGTGTTCGAATATTCACATCTGTTGTGAAGTTGGTAAGTATTCAATCTATGATTAAATCCTGTTTAGAGAGCCGTCCTGTATCGATAATCATAAGTTGATAATAGATAGCAAAGTTTCAGAGATTGAGAGATTTGATTTACATTAGGTGTTTACATATCAAGTGTTGCTTACTTGATTGTTATTGTAATCATCTTCTTATTAATGAAAGTAAAGCATTTGATTGTTTGTGGTTTGAAGTGTGTTAACACTTTTTATTGATTGGTTCAATTTTCCGCATAAAGTGTATTCAACCACCCTTCTACACATTACTTGCTTGTTGATACTCTCACCAAGGGACCAACAACTGGTATCAGAGTAGGCTGAACGATTTCATAAGTTGAATGTTCAAGATTCTGAGAAAGTATACAATGTCTACAAGCAACAATTCATCAAAATTTCCTCAGATGTCTGCTAAGGGTTGTCCCATATTCGATGGATCTGACTATCCTATGTGGGAATTCAGAGCCATGATTTTCCTCAAGTCCATTGACAATCGTATGTACGATGTCATCACTAAAGGACCTATCATCCCCAAGATTTCTGCTGTTGTCAGTGATACGTCCACTGACAAAACTGACAGAACTGAAAAGGAAGTAAAGAAGCCCGTTGCATCCTGGACAGATGAAGACTAGAAACTGTATAATCTGGATGACAAGGCAAAGGGTATTCTGGCGAATGCCCTGGCCAATGAGATCTTGCACACTGTGACTGGGTGTCAATCTACAAAAGAGATCTGGGATACTCTGAGTATCACATATGAGGGCACAGATCTGGTTAAGCAGCAGAAGAAGAATCATCTGAACAGATCCTATGAAAACTTTTTCTCTAAGAAGAATGAAACCTTGGCTGATGTGTTTACCAGGTTTTACTACTTGATTAATGACCTGCTAGGTGTAGGCATTAAGAAGAATGAAGTTGACCTAGTGCTGAAATTTCTGGATGTGTTACCAGAAAAGTTCAGTGAAGTAACTACAACACTGAGGGCTGGAGAAACATTACATATGTATAACCTACAGTCCATTTATGGGTTCTTGCTCAATCATGAACAGATCACAGAGCACAAGAGAACTTTTCAACAACAACTGAAGGATTCTTTTGATAAAGCTGATGTTGCATTAGTTGCACAGAAAATAAGAAAGGTTCAAAAGTCTTGGTTGTTGAATCTAAGACTGAGTTAGACTCTCAAGATGACCACTCAGACTCAGACTCTAGTGATTCTGATGATGTTCAGACTATCACTGAGCAGATGGCCATGCTAGCCAGACGTTTGAGAAGAGCTCAAAGGGGAAGAGGAAGATCTGACAGGGGCATAGGAAAGAGTTCTTTTGATCCCAAGAACGCTGTGTGCTTCAATTGTCAGAGGAAGGGACACATTGCTGCTGAGTACAGATCAAAGAAGGAAGAATCAACATCAATTGCTGATAAGAATGCTTACAGGGCTGATAAGTATAAGAAGAAATATACTTAGCTCAAGAAAGGAAAGCCTGAAGACAAGTCCAGTGCAAAAGGACTCTATGCTGAAACTTGGGATACAGAATCATCTACCTCAGATGATGATGACAAGTGTCTGATGGCTCAAGAAGATGAAGAGCTTGAAATAGACGAAGTTGATTATGGTCTGTCTGAATCAATTTTCGAAGATGACATGAAGGAAGTTGAGGAAAACAGCAAACTTAGTGATTGAGATCCTGCTTCCATGTACAAGGTTAGTAATTTCAACTCTTACACTGATGAAGAAAAATGTCTTGTTTTCGATTATATGTTAAATGATTTCAAGACCAGCATTAAGTCTCAAAAAGACCTCAAAGCTGAGATAGCTAAATTGAAAGATGACATTAAGGAGAATCAATCTCTTATTGATGTTGGTAAGAAGGCACAATGTGATCTTGAATGTCAAAGACACATCAATAAACTTCTAAGTGAAGAACTTCAGGAAGCCAATGATAAAGCTGACCAACTTCAAAAGGTCACTGAATCTTGGTGTAAGTCATCAAGGCTTGCTAAAAAGTGTATCAACCAACAAATTCCTAAACAGGTACAAGCTGTACTTTGAGGTGACTATCAATCCGCAGCTTATGCAGCTGATGATGATGAGATAGCAAGTACAGACTTTGAGGAAGATAGACAACTGCTTGAGTCTCAGAAGTCAGCCTCAAAGAAGAAACATGGTCAAAACCTTAAATACAATATGTTTGTAAAGGCACAAGATCATGGAAATGAGTCCTCAACATCTAAACAACATAGTAATTCTGCGCTGGACAGATTAGGCACTCAGCCTATTCAAAGAACTTCAGTCATAGAAAGGCTTAATCCAAATCCTTTCAGAAGACAACATTCTCTATCTGGCTTAGAGAGAAGTTACAAGAATATGAAGACCACTGTAAGTCAGAGGTCACATCACAATAATGGTAAGTCCAAAGTTGTCAAACTTGGTAAGTCCAAGGAGATCAACAGTGGTAAGTCCAAATCTGTTGAAACTGGTAAGTCCAAAATACATGACAATGGTAAGTCCAAAGTCATCGAAAAGAAGTTTGTTGGTCAAGCTTCTAATCAAAATGATAACAAACCAAGATCTGACAAAGGTAAGTCCAAAGTCAGTGAACATCAAGTGAATCAACTTGAAAAGAAAGTTGAAAAGTTATCCACAGCATATAATCGTAAGACTGAGAGCAAGTTTTCACAAGGATTATTAAACACTCTACCTCCTGTAATCATTGGAAGAAGTAGATGCTACAAATGCAGAAGTAAAGGACATGAGGCCAAGGACTGTGAAATTGAAATCTCAAGGCCTGAAAAGGAACAGGCTGATCAGCCTACACAGGATTCAGCACCTGCTCAAGCTGACCAGTCAGTTCCACAAGATGAAGATGCTAAGTGCTCATCATCCGAACCTACAAAGAAGTGGGTTCCCAAACAAAACTAATGTGTTTAGTTTTCTTATCATGTGTAGGGTTCAAGCAAATGGTACTTAGATAGTGGATGTTCAAGGCACATGACTGGGTGGAAAGGACTTCTTAGTGATTTTCAGGAAGATGAAGGTCCTAGAGTAACATTTGGTGATAACTCCCATGGAAGAACAAAAGTCTATGGGAAGATGCATGCTGGGAAGGTGACTTTCCAGAAGGTTGCATATGTGAAGGGTCTTAAACACAATCTGATAAGTATCAGTCAACTGTGTGATGAAGACAATATTGTTACTTTTAGGAAGAAAGTAGGAACTATATATAATGCTAAGGGTAAGCCTGTAGTAATAGCAAAAAGAGAAAGAGATGTGTATCTACTTGATCTTAATTCTGCTGATCCCTATACTGAAACCTGCTTTTATTCTCAATCTGTTCCTAAGCTGAGTTGGTTGTGGCATAAAAGATTATCACATTTAAATTTCAAAAATATAAATATGCTATCCAATAAAGAGTTAGTCTCTGGATTACCAAAGATCACATTTGTCAAGGACAAATTGTGTTCAGCTTGTGAACAGGGAAACATCATAAAAGGGTCTTTTAAATCAAAGCAAAATTTTTCAATAATAGACCCACTGCATATGTTGCATATGGATCTGTTTGGACCCATAAGTACTCCAAGCCTAAGTGGAAAAAAGTACACTCTGGTGATAGTAGATGAGTTCTCACCATTCACCTGGGTAATATTACTTAAAGCCAAAAGTGATGCTGCCCTAGAGATTATAAGTTTTATCAAATAGGAAGAGTTGCAAAAAGGTAAGTCTGTAAAGCAACTCATAAGTGATCATGGGACTGCGTTCAGAAACTCAACCCTAGAAAACTTTTGTGAGCAAAAATGAATATTACAAAACTTCTCCTCAGTCAGAACTCCTCAACAAAATGGAGTGGCTAAAAGGAGAAATAGAACCTTAGTTGAGGCTGCTAGAACAATGCTATGTGAGGCAGGATTGAAACTCTATTTCTGGGATGAAGCTGTAAGTATAGCATGCTATACTCAGAATAGATCAATCATTGTCAAAAGACATGGCAAAACAACATATGAGATGTATAAATCTAGAAAGCCCAATATAGGTTACTTCCATGTCTTTGGTTCAAAATGCTATATACTGAATTAAAGAGATCAGCTCCATAAGTTTGAACCTAAAGCTGATCTTGGAATTTTTGTTGGTTATTCCTCAATCTCCAAGTCTTACAGAGTGTATAACACCAGGACAAAGGCTGTTGAAGAATCAATTCATGTCTCATTTGATGAAGACAGTTTTGATCAAGCTGATAAAAGACAAGCTGACTTGGTCAGTCTGAGTGAGCTTGAAAAGTCTGAGGAAACCAGAATGTCAAATCCAATGTATGTCATGGATGCTGACAGTGATGATGATGTATGTCCATTAAAGAAATCATCACAAACTCCAAAGGACTCACAAGCTGAGAAAAATGATGAGTTCTTCAATCCCTTTGGACCTGAAGTTACTCAGACTGAAGATCTTAGTGACCAAATGTTTGATAACCATGCTGCAATTGAGACTGAGGATGTAAGTTCACCTCAGAGTCCTCAATATCACTTAGATCCAGAACCACAAAGACCATCCTCAAGATCAAATAATTGGAAATGTTCAAGAAAGAGTAATGACATGATCAAAGGCAACATCAAACTATGCTGTTTACTTTGGTTTCCTATCTCAAATGGAACCAAAGAAGACTGAAGAAGCCTTAGAGAATGAAGATTGGATTGAATCTATGCAAGAGGAATTAAATGAGTTCAAGAGAAACAAGGTCTGGAGTCTTGTCCCAGCCCCCAAAGATCATACAATTATTGGCACTAAGTGGGTCTATATAAACAAAATGGACAAGGATGGAGTGATTGGTAGGAACAAAGCCAGGCTGGTAGCACAAGGGTATAAACAAGAAAAAGGAATCGACTATGATGAGACCTTTGCCCCTGTTGCTAGAATTGAAGCCATAAGGCTGTTCTTAGCCTATGCCGCATATAAAGACTTCAAAGTCTATCAAATAGATGTGAAGAGTGCTTTCCTAAATGGAAAACTTCAGGAGGAAGTCTATGTGAAACAACCTCCTGGCTTTGTTAGTTCAAAGTTTCCACATCATGTCTATAAGTTAGACAAGGCATTGTATGGTCTTAAAACAAGCTCCACGAGCTTGGTATGATACACTGTCCAACTATCTGCTATCAATGGATTTCACCAGAGGTAGTATAGATAAGACACTATTTATCAAAAAGAGTAAAGGACAGGTGATTCTTGTACAAATCTATGTGGATAGCATTATTTTTGGTTCTACAAATGAATCTCTATGTGAATGGTTCTCCAAAATTATGTCAAAAAGGTACAAGATGAGTATGATGGGTGAAATGACATATTTTCTAGTCTTACAAATTCAACAAAAGCCTGATGGAATATTCATTAATCAAAGCAAGTATGTTCTTGATTTGATAAAGAAATATGGTTTCGATTCTAGTTCAACCATGAAAACACCCATGTCACCAGCTGTCAAGCTGAGTTAAGACTCAGATGGTAAGTCTGTATGTCAGTCTACCTATAGAGGAATGATTGGTTCACTACTCTATTTGAAAGCTAGTAGATCTGATATCATGTTTGCTACATGTGTTTGTGCAAGATATCAGGCAGATCCTAAGGAGTCACATCTTCAAGCTGTGAAAAGGATCTTTAGGTACCTTAAAGGTACACCAAATCTAGGACTTTGGTATCCAAAGGACTTTGGATTTGAGTTAGTTGGTTTTTCAGATGCTGACTATGCTGGGTGCAAGTTAGATAGAAAATCAACAACAGGAAGATGTCAAATGCTTGGAGGGAAGTTAGTAAGCTGGACTAGTAAGAAACAGATCTTAGTGGCTTCTTCAACTATTGAAGCTGAGTATGTTGCAGTAGGAAGCTATTGTGCTCAAATCCTGTGGATGCAACATCAGCTTCAGAACTTTGGTATGAATTTTAGGAAAACTCTTATTTTATGTGATAACCAAAGTGCAATAGCCATTACTTACAATCCAGTCTTCCACTCAAGAACCAAGCATATTAAAATTAGACATCACTTCATCAGGGACATCGTCAAAAAAGGTAAAGTTGACATCAAATTTATCTCTACTGATGACCAATTGGCAGATATCTTTACAAAACCACTTGATGAAAAGTGGTTTATGTATCTGCTAAGTGAATTGGGTATGCTTAACCCCTAGCTAAGTGTCTAGAATTTGAGTTTCAGTTTGACAAAGACCAAGTATCTTAAGCTGAGTGCACAGTTTATAAATAAGTTTTAATAAACTGAATATATTGTCAAGCTGAATAATGAGTTCACACGTTTGGTAAGTCCCAAACATGTTTTAACTACTCAGTGTAGTTAAAATGTAAGTTTGAGTTCGTCTCAAACATTAATGACTACGTGTTATTAATTCTGAGTTGTGTGCTCCACTCAAGTTGAGTATCAATCTCAAACTGAGTGATCAAATCAAGCTGAGTGTTTGACTTACGTTGAGTGATAAGTTTCCTCAGCTTGGTGCGTCCAACCTATGATTTAATTACTATGTATTATTAATTCATAATGTATTTGAGTCGGTCTCAAATCACATTCTATACCGATTGCGTATTGGTGTAATACAACAGTGTAAATAATATTGTTGTAAGTCAATAATATTATTTTACATATTTAACCATTGGGAGATGATCAGTCTCATCTCGATCACTGTCACCTTGCGCCGTAAATTTTTTATGCGTAACGGATAAAAAGGGAATTCCAACGGTAACTTTTCTCTCTCTTCGGAAAACTATATATATCGACCATAACCGACTTTCAGATGTTTACACTTACTAAACTTCTGAAATTCTCTCTATACCTGTTGGTCCCTTGGTGAGAGTATCAAAAAGCAAGTAATGTGTAGAAGGGGGGTTGAATACACTTTTTGTGGAAAATTGAACAAATCAATAAAAAGTGTTAACACACATCAAACCACAAACAATCGAATGCTTTGCTTTTTATTAATAAGAAGATGATTACAGACTCTATCAAGTAAGCAACACTTGATATGTAAACACCTAATGTAAATCAAATCTTTCAATCTCTCAAACTTTGCTATCTATAATCAACTTATGATTATAGATACAGGACGACTCTCTAAACAGGATTTAATCACAGATTGAATACTTACCAACTTCACAACAGATGTGAATATTCGAACACACGAACAAATTGGCAATCTGTGAGTTTCTTGATCACGTTGAACTGACAAACAGTGAATCAAGATTCGTAACACATACGATCAATGTTGAGGTGAAACTGAGTTTGGCTCTGTAACTCGTTGAATGTAGTCGTCGTACCTCTAAACTTATCAGGATGATAAGTATTTATAAACCTATTCCTACGGATCCTAACAAACTAGAACTAATCCTAATCTGCTAACAAACTAACGGATAATCCGGAATCTTGAATCTTGAATCTTCTTATCTTGAGTCTTCAATCTTCACTCTTGATTCTGGAATCTTCTTATCCTTGACGTAGATATAGAGAGATAAAAGGAATTTAAAACATATTTAAATTCTCTTAAATTGACTTCTTTAGTCGGACTGAGTTACTCAGCTTGAAACTCATCAAGCTGAGTTCTTCGAGAACAAACCCGAAAACAAACATGTACTAACACGTATAATGATTAACTCATCCTTGAAAGTCCTAAGAATTAGCTAGAACTTATTTAGCAACTCTGTTGAGCTGATTCAGTATATACGCTGAGTCACTCAGCTTGAAACGCATCAAGCTGAATACTCAACCTATATCTTAGGTGACATACACAGCTTATCAAACACATTGATAATCTAACTAAGATATAGTCTAAGCTGATCGAACATATGCTCAGCTTATATTCAGTTTATGCTCAGTCTGAAACACTATAAGTGCTCAGTCTGATCAAGCCTCATAATTCTGTTTAAGTTATATTTAGAACACATCTTACAAACGTAACTTTGTCTCATCAAATTTCAACTGATGAGATCATATTCCTAACAAACTCCCCTATTTGATTATGACAAAACCATCAAACAGTTCTTAAGTTTGTTTAGCAGAATTATGTTTTAAATCTTAAACTTATTAAGATTTTATATTTGAACTAATCAAAGATTAATTGAACTTATCAATTATAAGTTGAACAAACCAACCAAACACATTAACGAATAAGAACTAATCAGTTATTCATTCAAGCTGAACTAATCAGACTAAGAATTATGAACATATCATAACACAGTTGAACATATCAAACTAATACTTGTATTAATTGAACATATCAGAATATAAAAGTTTTGATCACTCAGATCATGCACACTTAGTGCTTACAAGAATTAGAACTAATCTAATATTTACAATAGAACTAATCTATTCAGGATGCAGCTCTTCAAACTCTTTAATCTCGTTGTTGATTTCTTCAAGAAGTTCTTGCAAGTTAGGCAAGTGTTGAAGCTGGTCCTTTTGTGATCTTATTGCTCTGTTTATTCTATATCTGAACCTGGCAGTTTGTTCAGTCTTTTCCACCAGTAGTCTCAGAGCAAACACTTGTGTTACCCTTCATACATATATACTTGCATCAAACTGGAAGCATTGTTCACTGTTTTTGTCCAAGTACATGAATCCTTTATGGCTGTTCAACATAGGTATTTTCTTTAAACTCCAAGCCCTGAGGAAAATCAAGACTGTACTTGTCTGCTTTTGCTAATCCAGCTAGCTTTGAAGACTTTTTTTCCCCATTTTGTGAAAGGAAGTGAGTAGATTTAACACCTCAGACCTAGGAATGATTTCCATCGCATCATCTCTTGCAAGCAGCCTTAGTATTTCATCTTTCACTTGATTTCTAGCAGAGGACTTTTCCATCTGCTTAGTAAGTATGGCTACCTGATTCCATTCTTCATATCCTAGTCTGTGAAGTTGATTCAGCTCCAGAAAGGGTGTTTCACCATTTCTTAAGACAAACTCTAGAATAATGATCCCTTTAACTGAGCTCAACTTAAGTGAATTTATTTGAGAAGAGAAGTAGGTCCTTGTATAACACTGAGTTATATCTTCCTCCTCAGGTTGATTCTGAGCAGGAAGTTTTTCTACTTCTTCCTCCTTAGGCACCATAGGTAGTCTGAGTTTTGCCAGTTCCTCATTCTGCTTTCTGATTTGCTCAGCCCAGGCCTGTTCCCTTGCCTCTTTCTGATGTGCTAACTCAGCTTGTACATCCGTTTGCCTTCTTCTTAATTCGTTGATTGACATCCTAAGCTGGTCAGCATCATCTTGTTCCATCCTCCTTACTGCCAACAGAGAAGCTCTTTCTTGTAATGTCATCTTGTCTGCAGAGTCTTCATCTGAGGCTGATTCACTAAGAATCATCTTTCTTCTTTTCTGCTTGAGGGATTCTGACTCATCTGAGCTGACTACTAATGGTCTTTTTCCTTTAGCTTTTTCAGTCAGCTCGGTCTCCTTTTCTTTCTCCCCCTCAATCTGATCTTCTCCCTTAGCTAGTAGTAACAAGGCTTCAACTTGGACAGACTCAGCTTCAGCCTCTTGAACCTTCTCCCCCTTTTTGTCATAATCAATAGGGTTCGAAGTCTGTTTTTGAGATAGGGAAGCAACCGCAGATTTTAACCTTAACACCTCTTTATCCAGAGAATCAAGAATTTGCAACATATAATTTCTTTGTTTGTTTCCTCTTGAGGTGCAAGGTCTCAAACTGACTCTTAAAGAAATTCAGTAGTTCGTCTAGGTCAGCTTGAGAAGGTTGGAACTTGGGTACATCATTCAAGGTTTGGTTTATACCCTTAAACTCATGTGTACTAGAGTTTGGACCCTGTGATTCACCTTGGTATGTAGATGAAACATTGACAGGTCGTGCATGGGGTGTGAGAAGTGAAGAGAAGTAACAGGGTTCAAAACGCGCAGTGTATGGGCAGGTGGTTGGCTTATTGGGTTGGAGGGGGGTGATTGACCCTGGGGATTAGTCATTCTTTTAATGTTACCTGAGTGTGTCTGCTCAGGCATAGTAACCGGCTCTCACATGGCTCTGGAGAGTGTGTGCTGAGTAGACACCACACCCGGCTTAGGCTGTTGGGTTGAAAAGAGCCTCGAGGTTGACACCTTAAGAGTAGGTGTCTCCCCCTCAACTCCTGCTGGTGGAGGAGTCAGTGTGACTTCAGCTCCAGTGATACCTTTAGGAGTGGTACCACTTTTGGCAATTTTACGATGATAGGTTTGGATATTTGCCTTGGCAGCAGTGTGCACACCAAGGTTGACTGCAGATTGGAGTTGAAAAGAAGGTGGAGGAGATGGGTTTGACTGGGTTGGGTATACCACAGTGTTATCTCCAAAGGAGAAGTGAGAAGAAGTTGAGAGAGGAGGAGTGATACCTTGCCTTGGTCGTGCAACGAATGCAGAATCTGAAGAAGACTTAGAACTAGAGGGAGAAGAAGACTCAGCTTGAGCTATCTGTTTAGCTCGATGATCTAATTCAGCTCCAGATGCTCCCCCTTGATCCGAATCCTCAGATTCACTTGCAGATGAAGCTCCCTCAGCTATCAAAAGCATGGGATCACTAAGACCCTCCTGCTCTGGAAAGATGTCATTATTGAACATCTTTGAGCTGAGTGATGGGGCAGGGAACACATCCTGTCCAGCTTCATAAAGTTGTTCTCCTAACTCAGCTTCCACCACCAAGTATAAGTACCTTATTAATGGTACATGGAGATCCCTTGGTGTCTTCACCACTTGGGCCTTGAGCTCGTTTGTTGGGAAAATGATCTCATCAGTTAAGATTTGATGAGACAAAGTTAAGTTCGTAAGATAAGTTCTAAATACAACTTAAACAGAATTACGAAGCTTAGTCAGACTGAACATTTATAGTGATTCAGACCGAGTATAAGCTGAATATAAGATGAGCATATGTTCGACCAGCTTAGACTATATCTTAGTAAGATTATCACTATGTGTGATAAGCTATGTAAGTCCCCTAAGATATATAGAGCTTTCAGCTTGATGTGTTTCAAGTTGAGTGACAACGTGAATACTGAGTCAGCTCAACAGAGTTGCTAAATAAGTTCTAGCTAACTCTTAAGACTTCTAAGGATGAGTTTATTAATATACATGTTAGTTCATAATGGTTTTCGAGTTTGTTCTCGAAGAACTCAGCTTGATGAGTTTGAACCTGAGTAACTCAGTCTGAGTAAGAAGTCAGTTTAAAGAAAATTTAAATATGTTTTAAATTTATCTTTTTAACTCTCTACATCTACGGGAAGGATAAAAAGATTCCAGAATCAAGATTGAAGATTGAAGACTCAAGATAAGAAGATTCAAGATTCAAGATTCCGAGTTATCCGATAGTTAGTTAGCAAATTAGGCTGAGTCTTAGTTTGTTAGATTCCGTAGGAACAGGATAATAAATACTTATCTCCTGATAAGTTTAGAGGTACGACTCAGAAACAACAACGACAACTAAGTGTTGCAGAGCCAAATACCTCACCTCAACTATATGTGTTACGATTCTTGAATCACTGTTTGTCAGTTCAACGTGATCAAGAAACTCACAGATTGCCAAGCTATTCGTGTGTTCGAATACTCACATTAGTTGTGAGATTTGTAAGTTTTCAATCTGTGATTAAATCCTGTTTAGAGAGTCGTCAGTATCTATAATCATAAGTTGATTATAGATAACTAAGTTTGAAAGATTGAGAGATTTATATTAGGTGTTTACATATCAAGAGTTGCTTACTTGATAGAGTCTGTAATCATCTTCTTATTAATGAAAAGCAAAGCATTCGATTGTGGTTTGATTTACTTTGTGCGACACATTTCTTTGATTTATTCAATTTCCGTAGAAGTGTATTCAACCCCCCCCTTCTACACATATGTTGCTTGTTATTATTCTCACCAAGGGACCAACAACTGGTATCAGATCAGGCTGAACGATTTCATAAGTTGAAAGTTCAAGATTCTGAGAAAGTTTACAATGTCTACAAGCAACAATTCTTCAAACTTTCCACAGATGTCTGCCAAAGGCTGTCCTGTGTTTGATGGATCTGACTATCATATGTGGAAGTTCAGAGCCATGTTGTTCCTCAAGTCCATTGAAAATCGTATGTCCGATGTCATATAAAAGGACTGATAATCGCCAAGATCTCTGCTGTTGTCAGTGATACATCCGCTGATAAAACAGAGAAGAGTGAAAAAGAGGTAAAGAAGCCTGTTGCATCCTGGACAGATGAAGATTGGAAACTATTCAATCTGGATGACATGGATAAAAGTTTTCTGGCAAATGCCCTGACTAACGAGATCTTGCACACAGTGACTGGGTGTAATTCTGCAAAATAGATATGGGATACTCTAAGTGTTACATATGAGGCACAGATCTGGTCAAACAGTAGAAGAAGAACCATCTGAACAGATCATATTAAAACTTATTCTCAAAGAAGAATGAAACCTTGGCTGATGTGTTTACCAGGTTTCATTGCTTTATTAATGACCTGCTAAGTGTAGGCATCAAGAAGGATGAAGCTGAACTCGTGCTGAAGTTTCTGGATGTGTTACCAGAAAGGTTCAATGAAGTGACCACATCACTGAGGGCTGGAGGAACATTGCAACCTGCAGTCCATTTATGGGTTTTTGCTAAATCATGAACAGATCACTGAACACAAAAGAACATCTCAACAACAACTCAAGGAGTCTTTGGATAAAGCTGAAGTTGCATTGGTTGCACAGAAAAAGAAGAAAAGTTCCAAGGCACTGATTGTTGAATCTGAGACTGAGTCAGAATCTCAAGCTGACCACTCAGACTCAGACTCAGGTGATACTGATAATGTTCAGACTATCACTGAGCAGATGGCCATGCTAGCCAGACATATGAGAATAGCTCAACGGGGAAGAGGAAGATCTGACAGGGGCAAAGGGAAGAGTTCCTTTCATCCCAAGAAGGTTGTGTGCTTTAACTGTCAGAAGAAGGGACATATTGCTGCTGAGTGCAGATTAAAGAAGGAAGAATCAGCATCAGTTGCTGATAAGAATGCTTACAGGGCTGATAAGTATAAAAAGAAATATACTCAGCTCAAGAAAGCAAAGCCAGAATACAAAGGACTACGCTGAAACCTGGGATACTGAATCATCTACCTCAGGTGATGATGTGTGTCTAATGGCTAAAGAAGATGAAGAGTTTGAAATTGACGAAGTTGATTATGGTTTGTCCGAGTCAACTTTTGAAGCTGACATGAAGGAAGCTGAAGAAAACAACAAGCTCAGTGATTGGGATCCTGCTTCCATGTATAAGGTTAGTAATTTCAACTCTTACACCGATGAAGAAAAGGGTCTTGCCTTTGACTATTTGCTAAATGATTTCAAGACCATCCTTAAGTCTCAAAAGGACCTTAAAGCTGAGATAGCTAAACTGAAGAATGAGATTAAGGAAAATAAATCTCTCATTGATGTTGGTAAGAAAGCATAGTGTGATCTTCAATGTCAAAGACACATTAATAAACTTTTAAGTGAAGAACTTCAGGAAGCTAAAGTTAAAGCTGACCAACTTCAAAAGGTCACTGAGTCTTGGTGTAAGTCATCAAAGCTTGCTGAAAAGTGCATAAACCAACAAATTCCTAAACAGGTACAAATTGTACTTGGAGGTAACTATCAAACAGCAGCTTATGTAGCTGATGATGAGATAGCAAGTACAAATTCTGAGGATGATAGACAACTGATTGAGTTTCAGAAGTCAGCCTCAGAGAAAAGACATGATCCAAACTTGAAATACAATATGTTTGTGAAAGCTAAAGATCATGGAAATGAGTGCTCAACATCTAAACATCATAGTAAGTCTATGCTGGACAGATTAGGCACTCAGCCTATTCAAAGAACTTCAGTCATAGAAAGGCTTAACCCAAATCCTTTCAAAAGACAACATTCTCTATCTGGCTCGGAGAGAAGTTACAAGAATAGGAAGTCCACTGTCAGTCAGAGGTCAAATCACAAAAATGGTAAGTCCAAAGTTGTAGATCTTGGTAAGTCCAAGAAGATCAACAGTGGTAAGTCCAAACCTGTTGAAACTGGTGAGTCCAATAAGCATGACAAAGGTAAGTCCAAGGTCATGGAAAAGAAGTTTGTTGGTCAAGCTTCTAATCAAAAGGATAACAAACAAAGATCTGACAAAGGTAAGTCCAAAGTCAGTGAGCACCAAGTGAATCAACTTGCAAAGAAAGTTGAAAAGTTATCCACTACATATAATCCAAAGACTGAGAGCAAGTTCTCACAAGGATTATTAGACACTCTACCTCCTGTAATCATTGGAAGAAGGAGATGCTACAAGTGCAGAAGTAGAGGTCATGAGGCTAAGGATTGTGATGTTGAAATCTCAAGGCCTGAACAAGAACAGGCTGATCAGTCTACACAGGACTCAGCTCCTGCTCAAGCTGAACAGTCAGTTTAACAAGATGGAGATGCTAAGTGCTCCTCATCTGAACCCACCAAGAAGTGGGTTCCCAACCAAAACTAATGTGTTTAGTTTTTATATCATGTGCAGGGTTCAAGTAAATGGTACTTGGATAGTGGATGCTCAAGGCACATGACTGGGTGGAAAGGACTTCTTAGTGATTTCTAGGAAGATGAAGGTCCTAAAGTAACTTTTGGAGACAACTCCCATGGAAGAACTAAAGGATATGGGAAGATGCATGCTGGTAAGGTGACTTTACAGAAGGTTGCATATGTAAAAGGTCTTAAGCACAATCTAATCAGTATCAGCCAGTTGTGTGATGAAAACAATATAGTTACTGTTAGGAAGAAAGCAGGAACAATATATAATGCCAAGGGAAAGCCTGTATTAATAGCTAAAAGAGAAAGAAGTGTGTATCTACTTGATCTTAATTTTGCTGATCCCTATACTGAAACCTGCTTGTATTCCCAATCTGTTCCTAAGCTGAGTTGGTTGTGGCATAAACGATTATCACATTTGAATTTTAAAAATATAAATATGCTATCCAATAAAGAGTTAGTCTCTGGATTACCAAAGATCACATTTGTCAAGGACAAATTGTGTTCAGCTTGTGAACAAGGGAAACACCACAAAGGGTCCTTTAAATCAAAGCAAAATTTTTCAATAACAGACCTAGTGCATATGTTGCATATGGATCTGTTTGGACCCATAAGTACTCCAAGCCTAAGTGGCTAGAAGTACACACTGGTGATAGTAGATGAGTTCTCAAGATTCGCCTGGGTAATATTCCTTAAAGCCAAAAGTGAGGCTGCCCCGGAGATAATTAGTTTTATCAAACATGAAGAGTTGCAGAAAGGTAAGTCTGTAAAGCAACTCAGAAGTGATCATGGGACTGAGTTCAGAAACTCTACCCTTGAAAGCTTCTGTGAACAAAAGGGAATATTACAAAATTTCTCATCTGTCAGAACTCCTCAACAAAATGGAGTTGCTGAGAGGAGAAATAGAACCCTAATTAAGGCTGCTAGAACAATGTTGTGTGAGGCAGGATTGAAAATCTATTTTTGGGATGAAGCTGTCAGTACAACCTGTTATACTCAAAATATATCAATCATTGTCAAAAGACATGGTAAAACATCATATGAGATGTATAAGTCAAAAAAGCTCAATATAGGTTATTTCCATGTCTTTGGTTCAAAGTGCTATGTGTTAAATCAAAGAGATCAGCTCCATAAGTTGGAACCTAAAGCTGATCCTAGAATATTCATTGGTTATTCCTCAATCTCCAAATCGTACAGAGTGTATAACACTGGGAGAAAGGCCATAGAAGAATCAATTCATGTTTCATTTGATGAAGAGAGTTTTGATTAAGCTGAGAAAAGACAAGCTGACTCGGTCAGTCTAAGTGAGCTTGAAAGGCCTGAGGAAACCAATATGTCAAATACCATGTATGTCTTGGGAGATGATAGTGATGATGATCTGTGTTCATCAAAGAAATCATCACAAGCTCCAAGAAATTCTCAAGCTGAGAAGGATGATGAGTTCATCAACCCCTTTGGACCTGACGTCACTCAGACTGAGGATCTCAGTGATCATCAGTTTGTTAACAATGCTGCGGTTGAAACTGAGGAAATAAGTTCACCTCAGGACTCTCCACCTCACTCAGATCCAGAACCAGATTCTCCAACTACAACATTCAAATTCCTCAAAGACCATCCTCAAGATCAGATCATTGGAAATATCCAAGAAAGGGTCATGACCAGATCAAAGGCTACAGCTAACTATGCCACGTACTTTGGTTTCCTATCTCAAATCGAACCAATGAAGACTGAAGAAGCCTTAGAGGATGAGGATTGGATTGAAGCTATGCAAGAGGAATTAAATGAACTTGAGAGAAATAAGGTCTAGAACCTTGTCCCTGCCCCCAAAGATCATTCAATTATAGGCACTAAGTGGGTCTACAGGAATAAAATGGACAAGGATGGAGTGATAGTTAGGAACAAAGTCAGGCTGGTAGCACAAGGGTATATGCAAGAAGAAGGAATTGATTATGATGAGACCTTTGCCCCTGTTGCTAGAATTGAAGCCATAAGGCTGTTCCGGGCTTATGCAGCATATAAAGACTTCAAAGTCTATCAAATGGATGTGAAGAGTGCTTTCCTAAATGGAAAACTTGAGGAGGAAGTCTATGTGAAATAACCTCCTGGCTTGTTCAGTTCAAAGTTTCCATATCATGTCTATAAGTTGGAGAAGGCTTTGTATGGTCTTAAACAAGCTCCAAGAGCTTGGTATGATACACTGTCCACTTATCTACTATTAATGGATTTCACCAGAGGTAGTATAGATAAGACACTCTTTGTTAAAAAGAGTAAAGGACAGGTGATTCTTGTACAAATCTATGTGGATGACATTATCTTTGTGTCTACTAACGAATCTTTATGTGAATGGTTCTCCAAAATAATGTCACAAAAGTACAATATGAGTATGATGGGTGAGATGACTTATTTCCTAGGCTTACAGATTCAACAAAAGCCTGATGGAATTTTCATCAATTAAAGCAAGTATGTTCTTGATTTGATAAAGAAATATGGTTTTTATTCTAGTTCAACCATGAGAACACCCATGTCACCAGCTGTCAAGCTGAGTAAAGACTCAGATGGTAAGTCTGTGTGTCAGTCTACCTATAGAGGAATGATAGGTTCATTACTCTATTTGACAGCTAGTAAACCTGATATCATGTTTGCTACATGTGTTTGTGCAAGATATCAGACAGATCTTAAAGAATCACATCTTCAAGCTGTGAAAGGATCTTTAGGTACCTTAAAGGTACTCCAAATATAGGTCTTTGGTATCCAAAGGACTCTGGGTTTGAGTTAGTTGGTTTTTCAGATGATGACTATGCTGGGTGAAAGTTAGATAGAAAATCAACAACTGGAGGATGTCAACTGCTTCGAGGGAAGTTAGTAAGCTGGACCAGTAAGAAACAGAACTCAGTGGCTACTTCAACTGCTGAAGCTGAATATGTTACAGTAGGAAGCTGTTGTCCTAAAATCCTATGGATGCAGCATCAGATTCAAGACTTTGGTATGAGTTTCAAGAAAACTCCTATCTTCTGTGATAACCAAAGTGCTATAGCCATAACTTACAATCCAGTCTTCCACTCAAGAACCAAGCACATTGAAATTAGACATCATTTCATCAGGGACATCGTGGAAAAAGGTAAAGTTGACATTAAATTTATCTCCACTGATGATCAATTAGCTGATATCTCCACTGATGACCAATTAGCTGAGTGTACAATTTATAAATAAGTTTTCATAAACCGTATAACCTGTCAAGCTGAATAATGAGTTCACACGTTTGGTGAGTTCCAAACATATTTTAACTGCTTAGTGTAGTTATGATATAGTTTGAGTGAGTCTCAAACATAAATGACTAAGTGTCATTGAGTCTGAGCTATGTGCTTCACTCAAGTTGAGTGATAAGTTCACATGTTTGGTTGGTTCCAAACAAGTTTTAAACTACCCAGTGTAGTTAGAAACAAGTTTGAGTCAGTCTCAAACATATATGACTAAGTGTCATTGATTCTGAGCTGAGTACTCAAAATCGTGCTGAGTGCTCAAACTCAAGCTGAGTATCAATCTCAAGCTGAGTGATGATATCTAGCTGAGTGCTTGATTCACGCTGAATGATTCGTTTCCTCAGATTGGTATGTCCAAAATTAGATTTTATTACTCTGTGTGATTAGGTTATTGTGCATTATGTTGAGTCTGTCTCACATTTTGCGGTTACACTGATTATGTATCGTGTAACACAACAATTGAAAAGTTATATTATTGTAAGTCAGTAATATAATTCTATAAAGTTATCCGTTGGAAGATGATATGTTTCATCTCAATCACTGTTCCATTGCGCCGTAAATCTGTTACGTGTAACGGACAAAAAGGGATTTCAAACGGTAACTTTTCTCTCTCCTCGGAAAAGTATATATAACGACCCAAACCGATTTTCGGAGGTTTACGCTTACAATTCACAATTCTAAACCTCTCCTTTACTTACATACCTTTCACAAACACTTCCAATTGCTCAGTGCAATCTCTCGTTCATCTCTTTTCTAAACCCTAATCGCTCAGTGCGACTTTAGAAATTACTCAGTGTTACTCAAGCTTAATTCGACGATGGACGGAATCATTCTAAATCTCGGTGATAGGATGGTTAGAGGTGCTACGTTAAAAAACAACGGGATGCTGGTTCTTAAAGTAAACAATCAACGTGCATGTTTGGCAATCTCTGAACGTAAGAGGAACAGAGGCTATGAAGCCAGGGTGGATTATATCCGAAAATGCCCGTGGCATTTGCTTTCACTGGAGCACCACTGCATATTGTTCCACAACACTTATTGGAGTTCTGGTACACTTGCGTCTATGACCAGAACAGGGGAGAGATCGCTGGCACTGTTCTAAATGGGGATAGAACAGTTGTCATAACTGTACAGCGGCTAAGGGATGTTCTATAACTTCCTTCAAGTGATATGTTCGAAGCTGCTGTTACTAGGCAAGTGGCGAGGTTAGTCCTACCCAACATGGGTCACCCGCAGACTGAGGGTGTTATAAAGAAGGCCATTTTTCCAACCAGCTGGGGTTTTCTGGTGTCAACAGTGATTCGTTCACTAGGTACCAAGGTTGGAGGACTGGACCAAGTTAACGAGTTCGAGATGCAGCTGCTGTACAACATGTACTTTACAAGAACCTTAGACTATGCACAACTCATCTTTAATGAGCTCAGGGTCCAAGTGATGAAGACCACAAGGTATCTTCATGTACCTTTCATAAGGTACCTGTCCTTGGTATTTGAAGCCGAACTGGGGACAACACTCTACGAAGCTGATCAAGATGTGTTCCTATTTCCTACACTCAGCTCCAAGATGTTCAGTAATGACATCTTCCCCGAGCAAGAGGGTCTGAGTGATCCCATGCTGCTGATAGCTGAGGCAGATTCATCAGAAAGTGAAGAAGAGGGATCCAATCAAGGGGGATCTTCTCAAGCTGACACAAAGGTTCAAGCTGAGTACTCTGCTAAGGCTAAACCAGGAAATATTGAAGCTGCTTCTGGTAAGACCTCTCTACTTTCTCTTTCTTCTCATTATTCTTCATTTACTTTTGGAGATAAGGCTGTGGTAAACCCAACCCAGTCTAACCCATATCCTCCACCTTCATTCCATCTACAATCCCACTCTGAAGCCACCCCTAGTTTGCCCACTGCTGCTAGGGAGAATATCCAAACCTATACACGAAAAACTGCTATAGGTGGTGCCACCCCTAAAGGCATCACTGGAGCTGAGATCACTTTGATCCCTCCATAGGCAGGAGTTGAGGGGGAGACGCCTACTCTTAAGGTGTCAACCTCGAAGCTCATTACAACCCAACAGCCTAAACCGGGTTTGGTGTCTACTCAGCCCACACTCTCCAGTGCCATGGGAGAGCCAATTACTGTGCCTAAGCAGACACACTTAGGTAACATTGAATATCTGACCAATCCCCAAGGTCAATCACCCCCCTCCAAACCAATCAGCCAACCACCTACCCATACACTTCACGTTTCGAGCCCTATTACATCTCTTTACTTCTCACACCCACACGCACGACCTGTCAATGTTTCATCTTCAAACCAAGGTGATTCACAGGGTCCAAACTCTGGTGCAAATGAATTTGAAGGTAAACACCAACCTTTGGATGATGCACCCAATTAACCTCCTCACACTGACACTGCCTCCTCAGGCATCCAACAGCTGAAAGATTATGTTACTGCTAAGTTTGGTTTGTTCCATCTCAAGCAGAAGAAGCACAAACGAAAAATCTATCACAGGCTTGAGAAGCTGACCATGGATGTTAAGGAGATTGCCTCTGAAGTTGCTGCACTACAACAACAAAAGACTTCAACCCCTATTGATGATGACAAAAAGGGGGAGAAGGTTCAAGCTGATACTGAAGCTGAGCTAGTTCGAGCTGAAGCTGAAGTTCTGCTAATACTAGCTAAAGGAGCATAGAGGAAGACCCAGGCTGAGGGGGAGTTGGAAATAAACAAAGAGGAACCTGCAGCTAAGAGACAAAAGGTAGCAGAATCTGAACCTGAAGCTGACAGTGTTTCTGAAACTTAGGAAGAAACAGAAGAGGAAAAAGCCACAAGGCTTATGATTGAATTGCTCGAACAAGAGGAAGCCAATGAGTTAGGTATTTCACTTGAAGAGCTGAGAAAGAGAAAAGAGAAGGAAGTAAAAGACCAAGAAAAGGAAAAAGAAAGAAAAGCTTTGGCACAAGCTGAAGCTACATACACTGGTCCAAGACCTGATCTAATCCCATACTCAGATGCAGAACTGCAGGAGTGTTACTTTAGAAGAAGCTTCAATGAAGAGATCAGAGGAATGACTCTGAGCAGAGTAAATGGAGCTGTCATTCTCACTTTTGAACTTAGTGACAAATCAACAGTGGGAATGGACCTGAGATACGTTCACATGATGGGCTACATTGAATGGCAAAGAATAATGATGATGCTTAGGAAGTTCAAAAGGAGTCAAATTAAACAAGAAATTCTATCTGAGGTCTCCAAGTTGATTGCTCGAGCTGAAGAACTGAGGTATGTTCCAGTTCCTGTTCTGCAGTGGGAAAATCTGTTCAGAATGCCCGAGGGTTTAGAATTCAAGGAAAATCAAAGTGTCAACACACCTATTCAAGGCTTTATGTTTAAGGATCAGGCAGACAATCCTAGCTTTATCAAACTGAATGAAGTATGTTATATGAAAGCTGAGGATGCCTTGAGAATTAGAAAGTGTTGTGGTGATGATGATTCGAATCAACTAATGAAATATAGACTGAACAAGATCATTAGGGTACAACAGAAGGAACTCAGTGGGAATGAAGAAGCTGAAAGACTGTTAGATAAGATCAACAAGGAGATCAGCATCTTGGAGCTTCTACATCCTGAGTTCATAAGATAAATTGTATAATAGATTAGTTCTATTTGTAAATATTAGATTAGTTCTACTATTTTTGTAAGCACTTAGTGTGCATGATCTAAGTGATCAATATTTTTGTATTATGATTAGTTCAATTAATACAAGTATAAGTTTGATATGTTCAACTGTGTTATGATATGTTCATAATTATTAGTCTGATAAGTTCAGCTTAAATGAATAACTGATTAGTTCTTATTCATTAATGTATTTAGTTGGTGTGTTCAACTAAAAGTTGGTTTGTTCCACTTATAATTGATAAGTTCAATTAAAATTGATAAGTTTAATTAATATTTGATTAGTTCAAATTTAAAATCTTGATAAGTTTAAGATTTAAAACATAATTTTGTTAAACAAACTTAATAACTGTTTGATGGTTTTGTCATCATCAAATAGGGGGAGTTTGTTGGGAAAATGATCTCATCAGTTAAGATTTGATGAGACAAAGTTAAGTTCGTAAGATAAGTTCTAAATACAACTTAAACAGAATTATGACGCTTAGTCAGACTGACATTTATAGTGATTCAGACTGAGTATAAGCTGAATATAAGCTGAGCATATGTTTGACCATCTTAGACTATATCTTAGTAAGATTATCACTATGTGTGATAAGCTGTGTATGTCACCTAAGATATATTGAGCTTTCAGCTTGATATGTTTCAAGCTGAGTGACTCAGCGTGAATACTGAGTCAGCTCAACAGAGTTGCTAAATAAGTTCTAGCTAACTCTTAAGACTTCTAAGGATGAGTTTATTATTATACATGTTAGTTCATGATGGTTTTCGAGTTTGTTCTCGAAGAACTCAGCTTGATGAGTTTGAAGCTGAGTAACTCAGTCTGAGTAAGAAGTCAGTTTAAAAAAAATTTAAAAAATGTTTAAAATTTATATTTTTAACTCTCTATATCTACGGGAAAGATATGAAGATTCCATAATCAAGATTGAAGATTGAAGACTCAAGATAAGAAGATTCAAGATTCAAGATTCCGAGTTATCCGATAGTTAGTTAGCAAATTAGGCTGAGTCTTAGTTTGTTAGATTCCGTAGGCACATGATTATAAATACTTATCTTCTGATAAGTTTAGAGGTACGACTCAGAAACAACAACGACGACTAAGTGTTGCAGAGCCAAATACCTTACCTCAACCGTATGTGTTACGATTCTAGAATCACTATTTGTCAGTTCAACGTGATCAAGAAACTTACAGATTTCCAAGCTATTCGTGTATTCGAATACTCACATTAGTTGTGAGATTGGTAAGTTTTCAATCTGTGATTAAATTCTGTTTAGAGAGTCGTCAGTATCTATAATCATAAGTTGATTATAGATAGCTAAGTTTGAAAGACTGAGAGATTTATATTAGGTGTTTACATATCAAGAGTTGCTTACTTGATAGAGTCTGTAATCATCTTCTTATTAATGAAAAGAACAGCATTCGATTGTGGTTTGATTAACTTTATGTGACACTTTTCTTTGACTTGTTCAATTTCCGCAGAAAGTGTATTCAACCCCCCCCCCCTTCTTCACATCTGTTGCTTGTTGTTATTCTCACCAAGGGACCAACATCGTTGAAGATGAGCAATGCATAATCCATATTTTTGGCAAGATACATGTTGTAGAGCAGGTGCATCTCAAACTCATTCACCAGATCCAAGCCTCCAATATTAGTGCCAAGTGACCTTATCACAGTGGACACCATGAAGCCCTATCCAGTGAGAAAAGTGGCCTTCTTTATGACACCCTCAGTCTCAGTCTGTGGGTGACCCATGTTGGGTAGGACTGAACTTGCCACTTTCCTAGTAACAGCAGCTTCGAACACATCATTTTCAGGGATTTGAAGAACTTCCCTTAGCCGCTGTACAATTATGACAACTGTTCTATCCCCATTTAGAACAATGCCAACGATCTCTCCCCTGTTCTGGTTGTAAGTGCAAGTGTACCTGAACTGCAGCAGGTGTTGTGGAACAATATGGAGTGGTGCTCCCGAGAAAGTGAATGCCAGGGGGCATTTTCGAATATAATCCACCCATAATTCGTATCGTCTACGTCGTTTCCTCTCTGGAATCGTGAGACAGGCACGTTGATTATTGATTCGAATCAACGGCACACCATTATTCTTCATTTGAGCACCTCTGACCATCCTATCACCGAGAATAAGAACGGTTCCGTTCATTGTTGAATTACACTTAGTAACTATTGAGTTCGCACTGAGCAAGTAAAAATTCGCACTGAGCGTTTTTGAAATCGCACTGAGCAATTTAGGGTTTGAATATGAACGGTTGATTGCACGAAGCAAGAGAGGTGTTTGAGAAAGGTATTCGTGTGTATGAGAAGTTTAGACTTGAGAATTGTAAGCGTAAACCTCTGAATATCGATTATAATCGTTATATATACCTTTCCGAGGAGAGAGAATAGTTACCGTTTGAATTCCCTTTTTATCTCTTATGCATAACAATTTTACGGCGCAAGGTGACATTAATCGAGATGAAACTTATCATCTCCCAACGGTTAAATATGTAAAATAATATTATTGACTTACAACAATATTATTTACACTGTTGTATTACACCAATACACAATTGGTATAAAATGTGATTTGAGACCCACTCAAATTACATAACGACTTATGAAATAATAACACATAGTAATTAAATCATAGTTTGGACACACCAAACTGAGTAAACTAATTACTCAGCTTTAATCAAGCACTCAGCTTGAGATTGAAACTCAGCTTGAGTGGAGCGCACAGCTCAGAACTAATGACACATAGTCAATATTGTTTGAGACTGACTCAAACTTATATTTTAACTACACTGAGTAGTTAAAGCATGTTTGGAACTTACCAAACGTGTGAACCAATCACACAGCTTGAGTTAAGCACATAGCTCAAACTCAGTGACACTTAGTCATTTTTGTTTAAGACTAACTCAAACTTGTGAACTCATCATTTAGCTTGACAAAATATTCAGTTTATGAAAACTTATTTATAAACTGTGCACTCAGCTTAAGACACTTAGTCTTTGTCAAACTGAAACTTAAATTCTAGACACATAGCTAAGGGTTGAGCATACACAATTTACTTAGCAGATACATAAATCTCTTTTCATCAAGTGGTTTTGTAAAGATATCTGCCAATTGGTCATCAGTGGAGATAAATTTGATGTCAATTTTACCTTTTTCCACTATGACCCTGATGAAGTGATGTCTAATCTCAATGTGCTCGGTTCTTGAGTGGAAGACTGGATTGGAGGTGATGGCTATAGCACTTTGGTTATCACATAAGATAGGAGTTTTCTTGAAACTCATACCAAAGTCTTGAAGCTGATGTTGCATCCACAGGATTTGAGCACAACAGCTTCCTGCTACAACATACTCAGCTTCAGCAGTTGAAGTAGTCACTGAGTTCTGTTTCTTACTAGTCCAGCTTACTAACTTCCCTCCAAGCATTTGACAACCTCCTATTGTTGATTTTATATCTAATTTGCACCTAGCATAGTCAGCATCTGAAAAACCAACTAATTCAAATCCAGAGTCCTTTGGATACCAAAGGCCTATATTTGGTGTACCTTTAAGGTACCTAAAGATCCTTTTCACAGCTTGAAGATGTGATTTTTTAGGATCTTCCTGATATCTTGCACAAACACATGTATCAAACATGATATCAGGTCTACTAGTTGTCAAATAGAGTAGTGAACCAATCATTCCTCTATAGGTAGACTGACATACAGACTTACCATCTGAGTCTTTACTCAGCTTCACAGCTGGTGACATGGGTGTTTTCATGGTTGAATTAGAATCAAAACCATATTTCTTTATCAAATCAAGAACATACTTGCTTTGATTGATGAATATTTCATCAGGCTTTTGTTGAATTTATAAGCCTAGGAAATATGTCATCTCACCCATCATGCTCATCTTGTACCTTTTTGACATAATTTTGGAGAACCATTCACAAAGAGATTCATTTGTAGACCCAAAAATAATGTCATCCACATACATTTGTAGAAGAATCACCTGTCCTTTACTCTTTTTGATAAAGAGTGCCTTATCTATACTACCTCTGGTGAAATCCATTGATAGCAGATAATTGGACAGTGTATCATACCAACCTCGTGGACCTTGTTTAAAACCATACAAAGCCTTATCTGACTTATAGAAATGATGTGGAAACTTTGAACTAACAAAGCCAGGAGGTTCTTTCACATAGACTTCCTCCTGAAGTTTTCCATTTAGGAAAGCACTCTTCACATCCATTTGATAGACTTTGAAGTCTTTATATGCTGCATAGGCTAAGAATAGCCTTATGACTTTAATTCTAGCAACAGGGGCAAAGGTCTCATCATAGTCGATTCCTTCTTCTTGTTTATACCCTTGTGCTAGCAGCCTGGCTTTGTTCCTAACAATCACTCCATCCTTTCCCATTTTGTTTCTATAGACCCACTTATTGCCTATAATTGTATGATTTTTGGGGGCTGGGACATGACTCCAGACCTTGTTTCTCTCAAACTCATTTAATTCCTCTTACATGGCTTCAATCCAATCTTTATCCTCCAAGGATTCTTCAGTCTTCTTTGTTTCCATTTGAGATAGGAAACCAAAGTAAGCAGCATAATTTGCTGTTGCCTTCGATCTGGTTATGACTCTTTCTTGAACATTTCCAATTATTTGATCTTGAGGATGATCCTTGAGGAATTTAAATGTTGTTGTAGGAGATTATGGTTCTGGATCTTAGTGATATTGAGGACTCTGAGGTGAACTTACATCCTTAGTCTCAACTGCAACATGGTTATCAAACTGTTGATCACTGAGATCTTTAGTCTGAGTAACTTCAGCTCCAAAGGGATTGACGAACTCATCATCTTTCTCAGCCTGTGAGTCCTTTGGAGTTTGTGATGATTTCCTTGATGGACACACATCATCAACACTGTCATCATCCATGACATACATTGGATTTGACATTTTGGTTTCCTCAGGCTTTTCAAGCTCACTCAGACTGACCAAGTCAGCTTGTCTTTTATCAGCTTTATCAAAACTGTCTTCATCAAATAAGACATGAATTAATTCTTCTATGGCTTTTCTCCTGGTGTTATACACTCTGTAAGACTTGGAGATTGAGGAATAACCAACAAAAATTCCAAGATCAACTTTAGGTTCCAACTTATGGAGCTGATCTCTTTGATTCAGCACATAGCATTTTGAACCAAAGACATGGAAGTAACCTATATTGGGCTTTCTCGATTTATACATCGCATATGCTGTTTTGCCATGTCTTTTGACAATGATTGATCTATTCTGAGTATAGCATGTTGTACTTACAGCTTCATCCCAGAAATAGATTTTCAATCCTGCTTCACATAGCATTGTTCTAGCAGTCTCAATTAAGGTTCTATTTCTCCTTTCAACTACTTCATTTTGTTGAGGAATTCTGACTGAGGAGAAGTTTTGTAATATTCCTTTGTGTTCACAAAAGTTTTATAGGGTTGTGTTTATGAACTCAGTCCCATGATCACTTTTGAGTTGCTTTTTACAGACTTACCTTTTTGCAACTCTTTCTGTTTGATAAACCTTATTATCTCCAGGGCAACATCACTTTTGGCTTTAAGGAATATTACCCAGGTGAATAGTGAGAACTCATCTACTATCACCAAAGTGTACTTCTTGCCACTCAGGCTAGGAGTACTTATGGGTCCAAACAGATCCATATGCAACATATGCAGTGGGTCTGTTATTGAAAAAATTTTCTTTGATTTGAAGGACCCTTTATTATGTTTCCCCTGTTCACAAGCTGAACACAATTTGTCCTTGACAAGTGTGATCTTTGGCAATCCAGAGACTACCTCTTTATTGGATAGCATATTTATATTTTTGAACTTTAAATGTGATAATCTTTTATGCCACAACCAACTCAGCTTAGGAACATATTGAGAATACAAGTAAGTTTCAGTATAGGGATTAGCAGAATTAAGATCAAGTAGATATACATCTCTTTCTCCTTATGCTATTAATAAAGGCTTACCCTTAGCACTATATATAGTTCCTGCTGATACTTATCAGATTGTGTTTAAGACCCTTGACATATGCAACCTTCTGAAAAGTCACCTTGCCAGCATGCAACTTCCCATAGCCTTTTTTTCTTCCATGGGAGTTATCATCAAATGTTACTTTAGGCCCTTCATTTTCCTGGAAATCACTAAGAAGTCCTTTCCATCAAGTCATGTGCCTTGAACATACACTATCCAAGTACCATATACTTGAACTAAGCACATGATAAGATAACTAAACACATTAGTTTTGTTTGGGAACCCACTTCTTGGTAGGTTCACATGATGAGCACTTAGCGTCTTCATCTTTTGGAACTGACTGTTCAGCTTGAGCAGGTGATGAATCCTGTGTTGGCTGATCAGCCTGTTCCTGTTCAGGCCTTGAGATTTCAATTTCACAGTCCTTGGCCACATAACCTCTAATTATGCACTTGTAGCAACTCCTTCTTCCAATGATTACCGGAGGTAGAGTGTTTAATAATCCTTGTGAGAATTTTCTCTCAGTCACAGGATTATATGTTGTGGATAACTTTTCAACTTTCTTTGCAAGTTGATTCACTTGATGTTCACTGACTTTGGACTTACCTTTGTCAGATCTTTGTTTGTTATCCTTTTGATTAGAAGCTTGACCAACAAACTTCTTTTCCATGACTTTGGACTTACCTTTGTCATGCTTTCTGGACTCACCAGTTTCAACAGTCTTGGACTTACCACTGTTGATCTCCTTGGACTTACCAAGTTTAATAACTTTGGACTTACCATTGTTGTGACGTGCCTTCTGACTTACAGTGGTCTTCCTATTCTTGTAACTTCTCTCTGAGCCAGATAGAGAATGTTGTCTTTTGAAAGGATTTGGATTAAGCCTTTCTATGACTGAAGTTCTTTGAATAGGCTGATTGCCTAATCTGTTTAGCACAGACTTACTATGCTGTTTAGATGTTGAGCATTCATTTCCATGGATCTTTTACCTTTACAAACATATTGTATTTAAAGTTTTTACCATGTTTCTTCTCTGAGGCTGACTTCTGAGACTCAGGCAGTTGTCTAACTTCCTCAGAGTCTGTACTTGCTATCTCATCATCATCAGCTGCATGACCTGCGGATTGATAGTCACCTCCAAGTACAGCTTGTACCTGTTTAGGAATTTGTTGGTTGATACACTTTTCAGCAAGCCTTGATGACTTACACCAAAATTCAGTGACCTTTTGAAGTTGGTCCGCTTTATCCTTGGCTTCCTGAAGTTCTTCACTTAGAAGTTTATTGAGGAGGATAGACTCAATCAGTAGTCTATCCTCCTCAGAGTCTGTACTTGCTATCTCATCATCAGCTACATAAGTTGCCGTTTGATAGTCACCTCCAAGTACAACCTTTACCTCTTTAGGAATTTGTTGGTTTATGCACTTTTCAGCAAGCTTTAATGACTTACACCAAGACTCAGTGACCTTTTGAAGCTGGTCAGCTTTGTCTTTAGTTTCCTGAAGTTCTTTACTTAGAAGTTTGTTGATGTGTCTTTGACATTCAAGATCACATTGTGCCTTCTTACCAACATCAATGAGAGATTGATTCTCCTTAATCTCGTCTTTCAGTTTAGCTATCTCAGCTTTGAGGTCCTTTTGAGATTTAAGGCTGGTCTTGAAATCATTTAACAAATAATCGAAAGCAAGACCTTTTTCTTCATCGGTGTAAGAGTTGAAATTACTAACCTTGTACATGGAAGCAAGATCCCAATCACTAAGTTTGCTGTTTTCCTCAGCTTCCTTCATGTCAGCTTCGAAGATTGATTCAGACATACCATAATCAACTTCGTCTATTTCAAACTCTTCATCTTCTTGAGCTATCAGACACCTGTCATCATCATCTGAGGTAGATGATTTTGTATCCCAAGTTTCAGCATAGAGTCCTTTTGCACTGGACTTGTCTTCAAGCTTTCCTTTCTTGAGCTGAGTATATTTCTTCTTGTACTTATCAGCCCTGTAAGCATTCATATTAGCAACTGATGCTGATTCTTCCTTCTTTGATCTGCACTCAGCAGCAATATGTCCCTTCCTCTGACAGTTAAAGCACACAACTTTCTTGGGATCAATGAAACTCTTTTCTTTGCCCCTGTCAAATCTTCCTCTTCCCCTTTGAGCTCTTCTCAAACGTCTGGCTAGAATGGCAATCTGCTCAGTGATAGTCTGAACATCATCAGTATCACCTGAGTCTGAGTCTGAGTGGTCAGTTTGAGAGTCGGACTCAGTCTCAGATTCAACAACTAAGGCTTTAGAACCTTTCTTCTTTTTCTATGCAACTAATGCAACATCAACTTTATCCAAAGAATCCTTCAGTTGTTGTTGAGAAGTTCTCTTGTGCTCTATGATCTGTTCATGATTGAGCAAGAACCCATAAATGGAATGTAGGTTATACATATGTAATGTTCCTCCAGCCCTCAGTGCTGTAGTTACTTCATTGAACTTTTCTGGTAAAACATCCAGAAACATCAGCACTAGGTCAGCTTCATTCTTCTTAATGCCTACACCTAGCAGGTCATTAATCAAGCAGTGAAACCTGGTAAACACATCAGCCAAGGTTTCATTCTTCTTAGAGAAGAATTTTTCATAGGATCGGTTTATATGGTTCTTCTTTTGCTGCTTGACCAGATCTGTGCCCTCATATGTGATACTCAGAGTATCCCAAATCCCTTTTGTAGATTGACACCCAGTCACAGTATGCAAGATCTCATTGGTCAGGGCATTCGCCAGAACACTCTTTGCCTTGTCATCAATAAACAGTTTCCAGTCTTCATCTGTCCAGGATGCAACAGGCTTCTTTACTTCTTTTTCATTTCTGTCTGTTTTGTCAGTGGACGTATCACAAACAACAACAGAAATTTTGGGGATGATAGGTCCTTTAGTAATGACATCATACATACGATTGTCAATGGACTTGAGGAAAAGCATGACTCTGAATTTCCACATAGGATAGTCAGATCCATCGAATATGGGACAGCCCATAGCAGACATCTGAGGAAAGTTTGATGAACTGTTGCTTGTAGACATTGTATACTTTCTCAGAATCTTAAACTTTCAACTTATGAAATCGTTTAGCCTGCTCTGATACCAATTGTTGGTCCCTTGGTGAGAGTATCAACAAGCAAGTAATGTGTAAAAGGGGGGTTGAATACACTTTCTGCGGAAAATTGAACAAATCAATAAAAAGTGTTAACACATATCAAACCACAAACAATCGAATGCTTTGCTTTTCATTAATAAGAAGATGATTACAGACTCTATCAAGTAAGCAACAATTGATATGTCAACACCTAATGTAAATCAAATCTCTCAATCTCTCAAACTTTGCTATCTATAATCAACTTATGATTATAGATACAGGACGACTCTTTAAACAGGATTTAATCACAGATTGAATACTTACCAACTTCACAACAGATGTGAATATTTGAACACACGAACAAATTGGCAATCTGTGAGTTTCTTGATCACGTTGAACTGACAAACAGTGAATCAAGATTCGTAACACATACGATCAATGTTGAGGTGAGACTGAGTTTGGCTCTGTAACTTGTTGAAGGTAGTCGTCATACCTCTAAACTTATCAGGATGATAAGTATTTATAATCCTGTTCCTACGGATCCTAACAAACTAGAACTAATCCTAATCTGCTAACAAACTAACGGATAACCCGGAATCTTGAATCGTGAATCTTCTTATCTTGAGTCTTCAATCTTCATTCTTGATTATGGAATCTTCTTATCCTTGCCGTAGATATAGAGAGATAAAAGGAATTTAAAACATATTTAAATTCTGTTAAACTGACTTCTTTAGTCGGACTGAGTTACTCAGATTGAAACTCATCAAGCTGAGTTCTTCGAGAACAAACCCCGAAAACAAACATGTACTAACACATATAATGATTAACTCATCCTTGGAAGTCCTAAGAGTTAGCTAGAACTTATTTAGCAACTCTGTTGAGCTGACTCAGTATATACGCTGAGTCACTCAGCTTGAAACGCATCAAGCTGAATACTCAACCTATATCTTAGGTGACATACACAGCTTATCAAACACATTGATAATCTTACTAAGATATAGTCTAAGCTGATCGAACATATGCTCAACTTATATTCAGCTTATGCTCAGTCTGAAACACTATAACTGCTCAGTCTGATCAAGCCTCATAATTCAGTTTAAGTTGTATTTAGAACACATCTTACAAACTTAACTTTGTCTCAATAAATTTCAACTGATGAGATCATATTCCCAAAAATACCTTCTACAACCACTAGTTTCTCAGTGCAATTCTTCGTCTCATTGATCACGCAACCCTAAATCGCTAAGTGCGAATTCAAAATCGCTCAGTGCGAATTCATTATTTACTCAGTGTAATCAACGATGGATGGAACCATTCTAAATCTTGGTGATAGAATGGTAAGGCGTGCTGCTTTCAAACAGAATGCATTGCCGTTAATCAAAACTAATAATCAACGAGCGTGCTTTGCAATTCCTGAACGTAAGAGAAACAGGGGATACGAACCTTGGGTGGATTACATTCGGAAATGTCCACTAGCATTGGTTTTCACTGGAGCACCATTACATGTGGTTCCTCAGCATCTACTGGAGTTTTGGTATACTTGTGTCTATGAACAAAACAATGGTGAAATTCGGGGCACGGTGCAGAACGAAGAGAGGAACATTGCTCTCACAGTGCACAGGCTACGGGAGGTTCTTAAACTTCCTCCATCTAATGAGTTCGAGCCGGCTGTGACGAGGCTGGTGGCTAGGTCAGTCCTACCGAGGATGGGTCACCCACAAGCAAAGGGTGTGATTAAAAAGGCCACCTTCCCAACCCGGTGGGGTTTCATGGTGTCCACGGTGATTCATTCACTGGAAACTAAGGTTGGAGGACTGGACCAAGTGAATGAGTTTGAGATGCAGCTGCTCTACAACATGTACTTTGCGTGGAATTTGGATTACGCACAGCTCATCTTCAATGAACTCAAGGTGCAAGTGATGAAGACTACAAGGGATCTTCATGTACCATTCATAAGGTACATGTCCTTGGCATTTGAAGCCGAGCTGGGGACATCACTGTACGAAGCTGATCAGGATGTGTTCCTGTTATCCACACTCAGCTCAAAGATGTTCAATAATGACATCTTTACAGAGCAGGAGGGTCTTAGTGATCCCATGCTTTTGATAACTGAGGGAGCTTCATCAGCAAGTGAAGATGAGGAGTCGGATCAAGGGGGAGCATCTAAAGCTGAACCAGGTCATCGAGCTGAGCAGCCAGCTCAAGCTGAGTCTTCCTCTTCTTCTGGTTCTAAGTCTTCTTCAGAGTCTGCATTCGTTGCAAGACCCAGACAAGGTATAACCCCTCCTCTCTCAACTTCTTCTCACTTCTCTTTTGGAGACAAGACTGTGGTAGACCCAACCCAGTCTAACACATCTCCTCCACCTTCTTTTCAACTCCACTCTGAAGCCAACCTTGGTGTGCCCACTGCTACCAATGTAAATCTCAAAACCTATAATTGCAAAACTGGCAAATGTGGTACCACTCCTAAAGGTATTACTAGAGCTGAATTCACATTAACTCCTTCACCGGTAGGAGTTGAGGGGGAGACGCATAATCTTCAGGTGTCAACCTCGAGGCTGTTTTCAACCCAACAACCTAAACTGGGTGTGGTGTCTACTCAGCCCACACTCTCCAGAGTCATGGGAGAGCCCACTGTTGTGCCTGAGCAGACACACTCAGGTAACATTGAAAGAACGACCAATCCCCAGGGTCAATTACCCCCTCCAACCCACTAAGCCAACCACCTACCCATACACTGCATATTTCGAGCCTAATTACTTTTCTTCACTTCTCACACCCCCATGCATGACCTGTCAATGTTTCATATACATACCAAGGTGAATCACATGGTCCACACTCTGGTGCACATGATTTTGAGGGTATTCGCCAACCCTTGGATGATGCACCCAAACACTCACCACTTACTGTTTTAGACTCTTTCGATTCACAGGATAAACATTCTGAGTCTAAGGACAGGAGTCAGTCTCCTCCAGAAGCATCTGCCTCCTACGGCAATGAACAGTTGAAACAATACGCCGCGGCTCAATTTGGTTTGTTCCATCTGAAGCAGAAGAAGCACAAACGTCAAATCTGTCAGAGGCTTGAGAAGCTGACTAACGATGTTAAAGAGATTTCCTCTGCAGTTGTTGCCCTTCAACATAAACAGACTTCAAACCTTGTTGATGATGACAAAAAGGGGGAGAAGGATCCAGCGGAAGCTGACGCTGAGTTAGTTAAAGCTGAAGCTCTGCTGGCACTAGCAAAAGGAGCAGAGAGACATGCTCAGTTTGAGGGGAGATTGAGCTAGAAAAAGAGGAACCTGCAGCTAAGAAGCAAAAAGTGATAAAATCTGAATCTGAAGTTGACAGTATTTCTGAGACTGAGGAAGAAAAAGCCACAAGGCTTATGATTGAAATGCCCGAACAAGAGGAAGCCACTTAGTTAGACATTTCACTTGATGAGCTGAGAAAAAGGAAAGAGAAGGAGGCAAAGGACCAAGAAAAAGAAAAAGAAAGAAAAGCTTTGGCTCAAGCTGAAGCTGACTACACTGGTCCAAGACCTGGTCCTATCCCTTATAAAGACGTAGAAATTCAAGAGTGCTATTTCAGAAGGAGCATAAGCGAAGAGATCATAGGCATGACTTTGAGTAGAGTAAATGGAGCCATCATTCTCAGTTTAGAATTTAATGATAAATCTACAATAGGAATGGACCTGAGATTTGTTCACAGGATGGGCTACATAGAATGGAAAAGAATAATAATGATGCTCAAGAAGTTCAAAAGAAGTCAAATCAAGCAAGAGATCTTCGCTGAAGTTTCTAAACTGATCAATAGAGTTGAGGAGATGAGATATGTTCCAGTTCCTGGTCTACAATGGGAGAAACTATTCGAGGTACCTGAAGGTGTGGAGTTCAAAGAGATTCAAAGTATTGATGCACCTGTTCAAGGGTTCATGTTTAAGGATTAGGCAGGCAAACCTAGCTTCATCAAGCTGAATGAGATATGCTATCTAAAAGCTAGGGAGGCATTACACATTCGAAGTTGCTGTGGTGATGATAGCTTAAATCACTTTGTGAGATACAAGCTGAATAAAATCATCAGAGTACAACAAAAGGAACTCAGAGGGAATGTAGAAGCTGAGAAGTTGCTAGACGAAATCAACAAAGAAATAATTAATTGGGAACTTCTACATCTTGAATTCCTAAGATAATAGATTAGATCTATGTACATATTAGATTAGTTCTAATTTTTGTAAGCACTAAGTGTGCATGATCTAAGTGATCAAAACTTTTGTATTATGATATGTTCAATAAATACAAGTATTAGTTTGATATGTTCAACTGTGTTATGATATGTTCATAATTATTAGTCTAATTAGTTCATCTTGAATGAATAATTGATTAGTTCTTATTCATTAACATGATTGGTTGGTTTTTTCAACTTATAATTGATAAGTTCAATTAATCTTTGATTAGTTCGAATATAAAATCTTAATAAGTTTAAGATTTAAAACATAATTCTATTAAACAAACTTAAGAGCTGTTTGATGGTTTTGTCATCATCAAATAGGGGGAGTTTGTTGGGAATATGATCTCATCAGTTGAAATTTGATGAGACAAAGTTAAGTTTGTAAGATGTGTTCTAAATATAACTTAAACAGAATTATGAGGCTTGATCAAACTGAGCACTTATAGTGTTTCAGACTGAGCACAAACTGAATACAAGTTGAGTATATGTTCGATCAGCTTAGACTGTATCTTAGTAAGATTATCAATGTGTTTCATAAGTTGTGTGTGTCACCTAAGATATAGGTTGAGTATTCAGCTTGATGTGTTTCGAGCTGAGTAACTCAGCTTATAGACTGAGTCAGCTCAACAGAGTTGGTAAGTAAGTTCTAGCTAACTCTTATGACTTCCAAGGATGAGTTAATCATTATACGTGTTAGTACATGTTTGTTTTCGGGTTTGTTCTCGAAGAACTCAGCTTGATGAGTTTCAAGCTGAGCAACTCAGTCCGACTGAAAGAAGTCAGTTTAAGAGAATTTAAATATGTTTTAAATTCCTTTTATCTCTCTATATCTACGTCAAGGATAAGAAGATTCAAGACTCAAGATTGAAGATTGAACACTCAAGATAAGAAGATTCAAGATTCAAGATTCCGGGTTATCCATTAGTTTGTTAGCAGATTAGGATTAGTTTGTTATCCGTAGGAACAAGATTATAAATACTTATTATCCTTATAAGTTTAGAGGTACGACGACTACGACTGCATTCAACGAGTTACATAGCCAAACTCGAGTTTCACCTCAATCCATTGATCATATATGATACGAGTCTTGATTCACTGTTTGTCAGTTCAATGTGGTCAAGAAACTCACAGATTGCCAAATTGTTTGTGCGTTCGAATCTTCACATCAGTTGTAAAGTTGGTCAGTATTCAATCTGTGATTAAATCCTGTTTAGAGAGTCGTCCTGCTATAATCATAAGTTTATTATAGATAGCAAAGTTTGAGAGGTTGAGAGATTTGATTTTCATTAGGTGTTTACATATCAAGTGTTGCTTACTTGATTGTTGTTGTAATCATCTTCTTATTAATGAAAGCAAAGCATTCGATTGTTTGTGGTTTGATGTATGTTAACACTTTTTATTGATTTGTTCAATTTTCCGCAGAAAGTGTATTCAACCCCCCTTCTACACTTTACTTGCTTGTTGATACTCTCACCAATGGACCAACAAACGAATTCACCACTCCAAAATTTTTTATGAAGTAAGGTTTCATGCTAACCCATGTATTGAAAACTTAAGCAAAATATAAAGAAAAAGTATAACGAATTCACCACTTCAAATTTTTTTATAAACTAATATTCATAACAAGCCACCATCACGTCATAGTGATGCGGTTGTCTGTCTTGACAACAATATGGTCTATGCCTACCACGCCCATTTACCCTCCTACTCCCCCATATTTAACAATCTTCCATGCTCTATTTGTATATCACAACATATTTGATGTTTAATTGATCATATTAATATTCTGAACTTCTTAGCTCTTTTCTTTTGTACTTGTGTGTTAGAGTATCCATGGTAAATGAATGTCACAGTATGTCAAAATAACCAACTCATGACTAAATATCCATATATCTAAGTCACGGTTACGCGCAACTATGTATCCGCAGTTCTTGGTACAAAGTTATAAATGGCGCGTAGCAAGGTAACCACTGTTCTTGTGCATAGATATACTCTCAGTATCGCTATACACGTTTACTTTACATCGCATAAACATATCACATATCATTTCACATAAATCTCATATTGTTTACTTTGTGCAATATACATAGTAATCATATTAAAGGCAGGTATACTCACCCACCTTAGTATCAGATATATGTAAAGCAGTGCTAATACAGTCTTATCACCGAGAAATCGTCACCTCTTATTGCCTACAAGCAATATACAATCTATGCATCAACAAACTGGACCGCTGAAAAACTAAAAACTGAGTACGGAGGGACACGCCCGTGCTTACTTGCAGGCCCAACTGTGCTTCCACCTCAGGTTCGGTCGTGACCTCTACAGACATTGTCGTACCTGCAGACACGTCCATACCTTCCATATATACGCCCGTGCCCAAGCACGCCCGTACCCCAAGAATTGGGGTTTGTCACGGTTGCTAGGTATGCTCGTACCCTTCAAGGGCACGCCCGTGTCTTATGAACTACAACAGTAGTTCCATCACCTTCTTGCGGTTTGTCTAACAAAATCACACAAAAACAAAAGAAAAGTAATTTCCAGCACTTGTAACATGTACTACCGTTTCTAAAACAGCTAAATAGCATAAAAAAAACACAAATAACATCTAAAGATTATTTATACCCCGTGAATGTCTCTTTTGACCCATAAGCATCAAGAATCAATCAAACAACATATACTTGAGCTATATGATCACTATAGGATCAATTTTAGCTATCAAACTCTTGTGCTTTTGGTTCAAAGCTCAAAGAAAGTTGTCGGCTTTGTTGTACGTATGAATGCAATGGATGTATGTGTGTTTGCACTAGTTTGATTAACAAGAAGTTAAAACACTACAATGTATATCTAGAAGTTAAGCATAAAGACACATTTAGTCCCTGGACTATTCAAGTTATAAGAATGGCAATTCCAGCCTCTCAACTTCATAAACACATATAACACATAATCACATAATGGGAAATTATTAAACACATAAACACGTAACAATGTAGCTTTAAACATAACCATTTAAACCTTGAGGCGTTGCAAGAGTATTTCATAGTCATAATCATGACAAGATCCAATTATCTCCTTTGTATCATGTTGAGGTTTTTCTAATCTACGAAGTACTTCAAGTTTTTGTGATCGGTGTACATCATGCACATCACCCCGTAAAGATAGTACCTCCAAATCTTGAAACATATTATCTATTTTGCGGTAATGGATAATGATTCTTTATCTTAAGCTATTTTAGTTCCCGATAATCGATGTATATGGAATAAAACCTTTATCCAGTAGTTCTTGGAGTTGACTCATAAGTTCCTTCATCTTGGGTGGAACTCATTGCTGGGATTTATAGGATACAAATGCACAGCGGAAATAAAACATAAATCCCATCCCAAGATCACAACTGGATCAAGTAGGGCAACAGGGCAAATAATATTTTAATCATATTAAACATATATATATATATATATAATAGTAAATAAGGTATAGAAAATATACCCTTGGACTGCTATAAGGGGATACACAACTACTGCACCCTTAAACTGGCTGCTAGACCACCAATGCAATAATACTTGAGACGAGAAATAGTCCTTTGTGTGTGTAAATCACCAAAAGCTGCCGGATTTTGGTGTGGTTCGACCGCCGCCGAGAGCTAGCCATCGCAAAGGGCTCTTCGGTTTTGCGCAGCCGTTCGTCGGACACCATCAGCGGACCGTTTCCTGACCGCCGCCTAATTGCCGCCAATCACCGCCGAAGGTGGTGGTGTTGGGGTTTTCTGCCGCCGAGTTTAGAGAGAGAAAGAGAGAGGGAAGAGAGTGTTTTGTCCTTTTGTGGCTTAATGTAATGTTTTAACCTAATTATCAAGGGCTAATCCTTTATTTATACATAAACAAAGGATTAAGGCCTTTAAGCCCACAAGCTCGGTCCAAGATTAATAGCTTTGATCTTTTTGACAAAACAAACCGTTCAGTTTGGTTAATATTAATTAACTAACTATTAATTAATATTTCTTTAACCAAAAACATATTAATTAACTATTAATTATCACCGTACACACAATGTATTATTTCCTGGTTCAATAGTTGGGTGTACAACTCTATGACCCTTTAGTGACTTATAGTGTTCATGGATATGATGACACGTGTACATTATCCCTGCACACAATACATCAAACTCCCACTTGTGCATGATAGGTTCGAGTGCGTGTCCCCAAAATGACATTGGTAAACTAGTTCGACTCTTCATAGAACGAACCATGTCAAGCAAGGTTTTATTACTCCTTTCAGATAAACCATTCCATTATGGCGTATACGGAGGTGTGAGTTGTGAAATAATCCCACATTCCTTTAGATGATCGTCAAACTCCTGACTCAGATATTCACCACCCCGGTTAGACCGAAGCAGCTTTATCTTCTTGTCAAGCTGGTTTTGTACTTCATTCTGAATTTATTTGAAGAAATCAAAGCTTTCAAACTTGTGTCTCATAAGATACACATAACCATACCTACTGAAATCGTCAGTAAAGGTAATGAAGTACCGGTATCCTCCTCTGGCTTCATGACTGAAAGGACCGCAAACATTTGTGTGTATTATCCCTAGCAGTTCCTTTGACCTTTCTTTCAAACTGTCAAAAGGTTTCTTTGTCATCTTTCCGGATAAACAAGATTCGCAATTGTCAATTAATTCAAGATCAAATGACCCTAGAACTCCATCTTGATGAAGTTGCTCTATGCGTTTCTTGTTAATATGTCCGAGCGACAATGCCATAGGTAAGTTTGCTTCAAAGAGTCCTTTGACCTTTTACTTATATGATAGATTTCCTTGTCATCTTGTAGATTTATTGTATATAGACCATTTTGTGAACTTGCTTTAACATAAAATAAATCGTCTTTAAAGCACAAAATTGTTTTTCCTACCGACTGATAGATAAAACCACTGTCTATTAATAAATCGTACGAGATTACATCTTTTAATCTAGGAACATAATAACAATTATCTAGTTCTACGATTAATCCGAAAGTAGCCTGCGACTATATGTTCCTACAGCTTCAGCACCAATAATGGAGCCTTCGCCAATCCGTAGGTGATTGTCACCCTTCCTTAGTTTCCTACTCCTCTTAAATCCATTCAAGTGATTACAAATGTGAATACCACATCCGGTATCGAGTACCCATTTCAAAAGAAGTAACTAAGCAATCTATCATAAAGATACTTGACTCATTGGTTGAACCCACGTCCAGCAGATCAATGTTGAGTGAGTGATCGCAAATATCCTTGCTACGGCAAACTGGGCAACAAATGTCTAGTAGCTCATCAATCCTCTCATCATCCTCCATTGATTCAACTACTGTTGTATCAAAGATGTCCGGGTGCATCTGGTCATCCACACACATTAGAAACTCATGTATACTAACGATAGTTGATTCCTGTCCTCTGATATCATCAACTACCTTCGCCTGATAATAATCTGTTAGATTCCTTACCAAAAGCATCATAATCTCTTGTTCACTGACTTGTGACCCTAGAAACATTAAGCAATCAAATAACCTTCTCATATTAATGAGATGATCGCTTAGTGACTAGCCTTCTTTCATTTTCTATGAAAGAATATCTTTCAAAAGCAGAAAGCATCCATAGCGTCACTGGTTTTAAAATTGTCCTCTAAACCTTGCACAACCTCAAAATTTGACTTACTTTTGAGTTCATTCGAAAACTCAGATTCTGTGGAGAATACAGAACTGACATGACATCAGATTCATCACATAGATACTTATAATATGTATCATACTCTCTATCCTGAGTAGTGTATTCAGGTCGTGCCAGAGGTGGCTTATCAACTTTGTACAACTTTCCTTATGCCCTTAGGATATTCCTAAAGTGCAACCTCCAAGCTGAAAAGTTCGGTCCTGAAAGTTTCCACTTATTCATGATGACACAAAGAGACTCCTCTGGTGAATAAAATGGTATAACATATAAATATGACATCTATAGAAAAAGCAAGAAAAAAAATATTTCAGTAATTAATTCCTCTAAAATAAATTATAACCCTTTAAAAAAATTTATTTTAAAATAGGATTCATATTTCACACGTGCCAGTGCATGGTTTGGGCACGACAACACCGACTCCGTGTTATTTCTGGTGGGTATAAACAATACCGATCGTATTTTAATCCAAAACACGACTTCTATATCTTTGGGACATTAAATGAAACATGATTCGTACATATTTAGTCCTCCTAGGTGCACTTTGGGCCCGTCACATTAGGGAATCATCAAAATAGACCTCACCACCTAAGATGGGGTGAACTCTGGCCCGTCAAATCAGGAATCACAAAGTGTTTCACCACCTCCCCACATCGGTTTGAACCCCGGTGTGCACGGTTTGGGCATGATAACACACCAAGTTACCGGTAGCAGGAAGGTGTTCCATTAGATGGGTTATACTACTAGTCTAAGATTAAAAAAAAAGGGTCTATTGTTTCAAAAACTTTGTCAGTTTTACATTTTTCAAAACTTGTTTACTTTTTTAAGTGAAAAATCATTTCAACTTAAATGTATATATATATATATATATATATATATATATATATATATATATATATATATATATATATATATATACACACACACACACACACTAGCATTATGCCCGCATAATGCGGTGGCACTGACAATAGTTTGTGATAGATTTTGTGCAGGGATAGTGTACACGTGTCATCATATCCATGAACACTATGAGTCACTAAAGAGTCACACAGCTGCACACCCAATTTTGAACCAAGAAAATAATATCCTATGTGTACAGTGATAATTAATAGTTGATTAATTATCCAGTAAATAAATACTAAATGGACGTTTATTATTTAAGAGAGATTAAATATAGGTTAGGTATTTAATTACTGTGTTTGATTAAAGAAATATTAATTAATTAATATTAATCAAACTAAAAGAGTGAGTTTCGTCAAAGAATAAAAGTGTTGATTCGGACCGGGCTTAAAAGCTTAATCCATGTATCTTATATATATAAGGGATTAAGCTAGGTTGATTGATCATAACATTACATAAGATTAATTAACAAGCCACCAAAACTCTCTCATCTCTTCCCTCTATTTATTGGCGACCGAGACCACCACCATCATCACCGATCGGTGGTAACGGCGCGAGGAAGGCAGTGGCGGTGGCCTGCGGAGGTTTCCGGTGAACACCCTCAGGCTCGAGAACACCCTTTGGAGGCGGTTCATTCTCGGCGGCTACCACTTCTCGAAACCCTAGGGGCGTCGTCGGCTTAGTAGTGTATACACACTCAGGAAACGTTTTTTGCCGATATTGTTTTGGCGGTCTGGCAGCCGGGATGATGGGTGCAGTAGCTGTGTATCTCCCTCTAGCAGTTCAACATATATTTTCTATCCTTGTTTTATACTGTTTTGGACTTATACAAATATATTTTATCTGTTATAATTCTGATTATGTGATTTGTTTCCCCAGTTGATCCAGTTGTGATCTTGGGATGGTATTTATGATTTATTTTCCGCTGTGCTTGTTGTACCCTGTAAATCCCAACAATGGTATGAGAGCCTTCTTCTAGGCTCGGTGGGAAACAAGTTTATCATGATTATATATATATATATATATATATATATATATATATATATATATATATATATATATATATATATATATATATATATATATATATATATATGTGTGTGTGTGTGTGTGTGTGTGTGTGTGTGTGTGAAAACTGATATTGTGGTTAAAGATCAAGTTTTTGATCTATTACCTGATAAGTTTTCAAGTTTTACTGCTTTAATATATTTTATATATATGTGCTAAACTTTTGGTTTTGGTTTAAGATCAAGTTTTAATCTTTTTACCATTAAAAGTTTCCCGTTTGTTGTTTATATATATTTATATATATTAACTGCGTGAAACTTGATATTTGGCAAAAAGTCAAGGTTTTGACTTTTAACCAATTAAAGTTTCCATATTAACTATTTTTAATATTTATACATATATAATGTGTGAAACTTGGTATTTGGCAGAAAGTCAAAGTTTTGATTTTTTAATCAATTAAAGTTTCCAGTTTACATGCCTTTATATATTTGTATAATTTGTGAGAAACTTGTGGTTATTAGAAGTTCAAAGTTTTTGAATTTTTTAAATCAAGTTTCCAACTTTATTACTATATATTTAATAATGTTGACATTTAACCTATGTGGTATTTTTGTTTTTTTCTAGTTTGAGATATATTACAAAAAGGCTCAGTATAGGCCTAGGTTGGATGTTTGGGTTTAACACAAGACTAATTGTGTTTTGGTGTTAAAGATTTAAGTTTTTGAATCAACCCGGAATTATACATTTGTATGATGGTTGTAATGCATGTATTATCATTATTTAATTTTTCGGTACGTGATTGGTTGAATGTTTATTATTATTAAGCCAAACGCCTAAAACCTAGTGGATCACCTTGTGGTTGTTTTATCTTTCTTGTTTGTGGTTGTTTTACATTTATTAGTTATCCGGTGTGGGGAGGCATGCGTGCCACTTACAACCCCTCTTCAATTTTGTAAAAGTACTAGTTTTAGTGGGCCTGCGTGCCTTTGAATTATTATGTAATAGGGCATTAGTTTTATCAAAATTGTAATAGGTTAGTTTGATATTTGTAAATGTAATATTGGAGGTGATCAAGACAAAGAGCTAAACAAGGAGAGAGGATGCCACGGTTGCTAGAGCCAGTGGGAGCATCAAGACTATCCATGCCATGTGTGTTGTTTGTGATCCACTTAGGGTTTGACCACAGGGGTACTTGATTTTTTTAATAAGTACCATGGTGAAAAGGCGTTATGTGTTTTCGCTTATTATTATTATTGTTACGTGAATGTGTTTTAATTAATTACATAGTGCACGCTCATCATTAAAACCATATACATATATATAAATGATATTTTTGAGATGAAAAGTTTTTCACTTAAAAATAATAGTTTTACAAGTTTTGTAAAGCGGTTAAAACAGGCAAAATATTCTTGAAACAAATTAACCCTTTTTCAAAATCTTAGACCAGTAGTGCTACCCATTTAATGGTACACCTTTCCTGCTCCCGGTACCTTGGTGTGTTGTCGTGCCCAAACCGTGCACACCGGGGTTCAAACCAATGTGGGGAGGGGTGAAAGACTTTGCTATTCCCTGATGTGACCAGCCAGATTCCACCCCGTCTTAGATGGTGAGGTCTATTTTTGTGATTCCCTAATGTGACGGGCCCAAAGTGCCCTTAGGAGGACTAAATATGTACGAATTTTGTTTTATTCGATGTCCCAAAGTTATAGGAGTCGTGTTTTGGATTAAATGCGATCGGTATGGTTTATACACACCAGAAATAATATGGGGTCGGTGTTGTCATGCCCAAACCGTGCACTGGCACGTGTGAAATATGGATCCTATTCTAAAATATATTTATTAAAAGGGTTATAAATTATTTTAGAGGAATTAATTACTGAAACGTTTATTTCTTGCTTTTTACTATAGATGTCGATTTTATTTTTTATACCATTTAATTCACCTGAGGAGTCTCTTAGCCTAATCAAGCAAAAGTAGAAGCTTTCAGGTCCAAACTTTATGGTTTGGAAGTTGCCCTTTAGGAACATCCTAAGGGCACAGGGAAGGTTATACACAGTTGACAAACCCCCTCTAGCACGACCCGACTATTCTGCTAAGGATGAAGAGTATGATACATATTATAAGTATCTGTCTGATAAATCTGACGTCATGTCAATTTAGATACTCTCCACAGAATCTGAGTTTTCGGATGAACTCAAGAACAAGTCTGTTTTTGAGGTCGTGCAGGACTTAGAGGAGCGTTTCAAGAACAGTGAGCGTTGTGGACGCTTTCTGCTCATGAAGGACATTCTTTAACAGGATATGAAGAAAGTTCTGTCTTTAAGTGATCATCTCATTAACATGAGAAGGCTGTTTGATTGCTTAATGATTCTGGGATCACAAGTCACTGAACATAAACTTGTGATGCTCTTGGTCGAATCTCTGACAGACCACTATCAGGAAAATGTAGTAGACATGTTTGGAGAACCAGATACAACAGTAGTTGGTATGCACGAGTTTGTAATGTGCATGGATGACCTGATGCACCCATACTTCCATGATGCAACAATAGTAGAATCAATGGAAGATCATGACTGGATTGATGAGCTACTAGACATTTGTTTCCTAGTTTGCGGTAGCAAGGATATTTGAGAGCACTCACTCGACATTGATCAGCTAGACGTCAGTTCTACCGACGAGTCAGGTATCTTTATGATAGATTGCTTAGTTACTTATTTTGAATCATGGGTACTCGATACCGGATGTGGACATCACATTTGTAATCACTTGCACGGATTCAAGAAGAGTAGAAAACTAAGGAAGGGGGACATGGACCTACGGGTAGGCGAATGCTCCATCATTGGTGCTGAAGCTGTACGAACTTATTGTCTCAGGCTACCTTCGGGATTAATCATAGAACTAGATGATTGTTACTATGTTCCCAGATTAATTAAAAATTTAATCTCAGTTAGGTATTTAATTAAAGTGTTTGATTAAAGAAATATTAATCAATCAATATTAATCAAACTAAAAGGGTGAGTTTCGTCAAAGAATCAAAGTGTTGATTCGGACCAGGCTTAAAAGCCTTAATCCATGTATCTTATATATATATATATATATATATATATATATATATATATATATATATATATATATATATATATATATAAGGGATTAAGCTAGGTTAATTAATCATAACATTACATAAGATTAATTAACAAGCCACCAAAACTCTCTCCTCTCTTCCCTCTCTTTATCGGCGAATGAGACAACCACCACCACCACCAATCGGTTGTAACGGTGCGACCAAGCTGCGGCACGACGAAGGCAGCGGCTGTTTCCGGTGAGCACCCTATGGGCCGAGAACACCCCTTGGCGGCGGTTCATTCTCAGCGGCTATCCCTTCATGAAACCCTAGGGGAGGCGGCTTACTGGTGTATACACACTCGGGACACGTTTTTTCTGGATATTGTTTTGGCGGTCTAGCAGCCGGGTTCACGGGTGCCGTAGCTATGTATGCCCCTCTAGCAGTTCAGGGTATATTTTCTGTCCTTGTTTTTTTACTGTTATGGACTTATACATATATCTGTTATAATTATGTTTATGTGATCTATTTCCCCACCGGATCCAGTTGTGATCTTGGGATGGGATTTATGATTTATTTTCTGTTGTGCTTGTTGTATCCTGTAAATCCCAACAGTTTGTACTCGACAACATGTTGATTTTAAAAGTAGGGTATGATATGTGTGAAATGCGTTAGTCAACATATCCATGTTTTTTTCTCATTTTTTCTGATTTCCTTACTTTTTATACAACCAATTGTTAGAATATGCCCACCGATGCACGTACACCATTTGGAATCACTACCGATGATGTATGGGCCTATTGGGTCATACACCGGGGTCAAATCTGACAGCAACTTAAGTAAAGGGATCAAAAATAACAAAAGAGAAAAGTTGACTTCGCAGGCCGCGTTAGCGCCGCTAACTATTAGGTATTAGCGCCGCTAAGTCCTAGAGGTTAGCGCCGCTACGGCTGCATGGGCTTTGTGTCATGTCAGCTGACATGCCGCGTTAGCGCCGCTAACCTTTAGTAGTTAGCGCCGCTAAGTTTGGGTTAGCGCCGCTAACTCCAAACGGCACCCTTTTGTCATATCACCTTAAAGTTGGCCAATGCATGTTAGGTTGCGTGTGTAACTCTCTTGGCCGGCTGTGGGAGTCTAGAAGACGTCCTGAGGTTTATAAAACTGACTTAACTCTCTCATTTTGTCTCCTTCTTGGCAATACACACACTTGAGAGAACTCTTTAGTGCTTATATAGCCTTTGTGAGTTCAAGAGAGTTCTTTGGTTCCAGAGATTGATCCTTGCTCGTGGGTTGTTGTTCTCCTACCGATTTTCTACTGTGAAGAATCGAAGGGAGCTTGCTAGCTCAAGAGATTTGGCGTGTTGCCGGGGTATCCACTCGATAGTCAATTCGTTCAAGCCACAAGGAGCAACCTCACCATCTTCATCAATCCTCTGGAGCTAAGGAGCTGGTATAATCTCCTTTACCCTCAGTTTTGTTGCATTTCATTTCATAGAGATTGGTCCATTATTGGGGTTTTCGTTTTATGCTTTATGTGCTTGTACTTTGGGCCTTTTATGTTGTACCTTTGCTTCCGTTGCGTGCCCAGAGAACCCCAACAGTGGTATCAGAGCCACCTCTATGATTGTTATGCACTTGGTGGCTTTGAAAACCCGAAATCGAAATTGTTTGTTTTCTGTCGAACAGGGTTAGCGGCGCTAACTTTGAGTTAGCGGCGCTAACTAGTTTTAGATAGCGGCGCTATCGTCGCTGGTCAGTTTTTGTTCAAATTTAAAAACAGTTTTTGGTCTCGGGTTTTTAGCCATGTTTTGAGCTTCTGGAATTTTTAATCCCTCTATCTCTCCCTCAAACACTATCAAACTATTATAGAGGTCATCTAACTCTATGTCTTTAAGGGAATCCTTAGTCCTCCATTGTGCAGCAAACACAGTCCATTCATCACCTAGAGACCTAAGAAACTTTCTATTTATCTCATCTTGATCAAGCCTAACCTTAGCACTCTCTAGTTGGCTTACCATCTTGTAAAACCTATCAAAGATTTGGGTGATACTTTCATTCTTTCCACTTGTGAAGTTCTCATAGGCTTGTTTAAGGAGATCTCTTTGGTTTCTCTTAGAGCTAGCATTCCCAGCAAACCTCTTTTCCAGTGCATTCCAAAGTTCATGAGCATCATCAAATTTCTTGAATTGATGTTGATACTCATTGGGAATAGCAATCTGAAGGATGCTGAGAGCTTTCATCTCAATCACTCTCTCCTTCTTTTCAGCATCTGTCTTTGGTGATGGCTTCTTCTTTGGTTTTCCAGTCTCATCCAGATCAACAAGGGTAGTGGGAACAGTTTCAATGATTTCCCAAACAGCATAATCCATTAATTGGACATGTTGCTTGATTCTCAGTTTCCACATCTCAAAATCAGTTGGTTTGAGCATGGGAACACGAATGTTTGACCAAGAGCCATTGTTATAAGAAGATCCACCAGAATCCATTGAAACAAAGTGATTTGAAAACAGTTTTAAAGAACAAAGCAAGATTGAAGCAAAACCTTCAACTGGTGATCAAGGGAACCTTAATGATAAGGCTCTGATACCACTTGTCAGGATCGGATATAGATTATATCAAATAACAAGAACTAACATTTGAATAACAAATCAGAGTTGAATAAAAAGTTAATCTTTAACTATGATCACAATCAACTAAGAAGTTGCGGAATCACACTTAATTGATCAAAGAAGGTTTTGAACACAAAGCAATTCAATCAAACAGTAGTTTTATTGATCAACCAGAATGATTACAATTGCAAACTTCACCCCCAATCTAACTTATTATGTTAGACGAAGAAAACAGATTGTTATTGGGTTTCAAAGAGAAACTTAGAGGCTTAGCACTATTCTGAAAGCAAATTACAACTTGAAGAATGAATGCAAAACTTAAACAATGAGTACGTACGTATTATAAATTCTAATCTAGAATTTATATACTCCTTGATCTTCCTTGATTTGCTGACAGTTAGGTAATCTTCTATCTTCTGAGATAATCTTGATGATCTTCCAAATATTTCGAGATATCTTCAAAGATAGGGTTTTCCATATTTAGCTCAACCGAAACTGTTCATTGGATGCAACAGTTCTGGTTCTTCTAACAGTCTTCCACTTCAAGGTCTTCAAACAGCTGTAGAAGTTTGAACTAACAGTTCTGAACTTTGCACTAACAGTTGTAATGCCCACAACAACTGTTATTCACAACTGTTTTCATATTTTCATCTAACAGTTCACAACTATTTTCCATAAACTCTTCTAACAGTTTCAACTTTGCATGTTAAACAGTCTTAATGCCTTAGCTAATTTCCCAACATTGCTGAATGCGGTCTATAGCAGCAGTAACACTTAGCAACTTTTGTTCGAAGATTCTATAGACCGGGTGAATTAGAACCACTCCAATCGCACGCCTCTGAGATGTGATGTCACAATCAGATATGATGGCCTTACCCTGAAAGGTGACTACCAACTTGTACCTCAAGTGGTATGGTAGTACTTGAGTATACTTGTATAACAATCAAACTTTTAATAAGTTTTTAATTTTCAATATTTAAAAAATATTATACTTATCTTCAAGGCTGAGTTTTCCAGATTTAAATCTCCATTAATGCTTGACAACCCAGAAATTTAATGACCAAAAAGGTGGGTATTAAATGAACCGATGCACTTTTTGCTTGTAAAACACTTCTCGGTTTGATATTTTCTTCAAAAAATCCCAATAAAACCCTTAATAAAACCCAAAGAAATGGTAGAAAGAAAGGTTGTTTATACCTTGAATGTGTTTTACCGTTGGGAATCGATGGTTTTTACTTAGTGGAAAACTTGAGATCGACTTCTTTTTGTAAGACCGAGGATTATATCACCTTTAAGATACCGAAATCTTGTTCTTCACTTTGGGCTTGAAATCTACAACTTTGAGCTTGTAAACCTTTGAACAATCACGAGCCAAAAACAAGTTTGGCTCTGATACCAATTGTTGGTCCCTTAAAGCAAGGATGAAGCAATGCTAGATGATTACTTGTTTGTGTGTGTGTGTGTGGTTCGGTTGTAGAGAGAGCCGAGAACTAGAGAGGAAAACACAAACAAGAGTGAGTGAAAAATGCAAAGCTTTATTAGAAATAAGGAGGCAAATGCCTTTTATAGCATTTGTCTAAGTATGCACAATTGACACTTTTGCACCCTCACTTTTATAATCTAACAGTGATCTAAACCAAAATATAAGTTTCACACACACACACACACACACACATATATATATATATATAAACATAATAATATGATTAAAACTTGACCCTCACCGAGCCTAGAAAAGGCTTTAATACCACTGTTGGGATTTACAAGGCACAAATGCATAGTGGAAATAAAACATAAATCCCATCCCAAATGAATAGGGCAAATAATATTATAATCATATTAAACATATATATATATATATATATATATATATATATATATATATACAGTAAATAAGGTATAGAAAATATACACTTGGACTGCTATACGGGGATACACAGCTACTACACCCTTGAACTGGCTGCTAGACGGCCAATGCAAAAATACTCGAGACGAAAAAACGTCCCGTGTGTGTGTAAATCACCAAAATCCGCTGGCTTTTGGTGTGGTTCGACTATGCTAGGTTTATAAAGTGATGGTGCAATATGTCAATATTGTAAACATAGGCAAAGACTATTTACGACTTTGCCTCTTCTATCAAAGTTAAGCTTTGCATGCATTAGTTGTTTACGCCCTTATGTGTGTGTTCTCTCTTAGCTCTTAGCTCTAGGCTCTCCTTCTCTCTCTAAAACCGAACTCAAACACACACAAACACACACTAGCATTGCTTCATCCGTATATTACGGGACCAACAATTGGTATCAGAGTCATACTCGTGTTTTGGCTCGTGATTGTTCCAAGAATCAAAGCTCAAAGTTAAAGATCTAGCTCTCGGGTACTGTTTCATTAAAGAACAACTGGGTTTTTCAAGAAGAAGTGATTCCGAGTGGTATTCAAGGAATTAACCATCGATAGTCAAGGGTAGAACACACTCAAGGTATAAATAACCACTCATTATACCATTTTATTGAGTTATTCAAGCCTTGATTACTGTTACATTGGTTTTTCTTGAAAAAGTGTACTAGCGAAGTGAACTCCATCATCAAAAAGGCTATCGATTCGGTTTTTATGCATTTCGAGTTTTAAAAATATGGGTTTTTATCTTATTAATGGAGTTTTAAGTTCATAAAAGTTCAGCTAAGAAGAAGATAAAACCATATTTCAGCAGGGTTTAATCTTTAAAAATTAAAAACTTCAAAAATTAAGTGTTTTTCAAGGTAATCAAGTACACATCAGCCACTTGTAGTACAAGTTGCAAGCCACTAATCAGGGAAAGTCATCAGATTTGACTTTTTGTGTCAGAAACTAGGCCTATCGACCGCACTATTCTGATCGGTTCGATAGGAAGGGCTTTAAGCAAGGCGGTCGATGGAAGCAACAATTTCTGTTCCTAAGTATTGGGTTCAATAGCTATCGACCGTACTTTCAAGAGGGCTATCAATCAGGTTTCTATTTTGTTTCTAAGTGTTGAAAACTGATTATCCACCGTGTTACCTTTGGTTCATTTGATACAAGGCTACAAATTAAGTGTTGGGTTCAAGCACTAAGGGGCTATCGATTGAGTTCTATCGATTCCTGTTATTATTATTTGAACTCACTAAGTGTTTGGTTCGACAGAGATCTATCAATTACATTTGGTTACTAATTCTATCGAACCAAGTTGTTACTCTATCCAATTTTCTACAGGTCAAGCTGATTCTATCGATCTAGTTATAGACAAGAATCTGCCAAGTGTTGGTATCTATAGAAACTTGTCAAAGAACCCTATCGAACAAAGGTTGAATTTATTGGACATATGACTTATCGAACACAAGATTGAAATTTTTTTAAAATCTATCTAATTCAAAGTTGAATTTAATCTAAATAGATCTAAGTCAAAATTGCATTAAATTGAAAGTATAAAGATAACCTTGAAAGAATCTTGTCGACTTTGATAACTAAACGACTTCAAACTATCAACTTCAAACGACTAAACGATCAATTCTTATATAACATGTCGAGCTCGAATGAAATGATGTCCATTGGTAATGATACAAAACCACCAGTTTTTGTTTAGAAATGAGTACCATGTGTGGAAAGGAAGGTTCATGGACTTCCTTGAGCATAATGAGATATATGGGGAAGATATGATCGACTGCATCTACAAGGGAAATACATCGTACATCAAAGTAGTTGAAGCTGATCCAAACAACAATCCTCCCATTCGCCGACAAAAGAGGGAAAAGACAAACGATAAACTCATCACTGCTGAAAAGGAGAGAAAGAAAGTTGAGCGTCTTGCAATATATTATCTCAAACAAGGACTTTCATCTGAGATATACACTAAAGTTGACAGCTTGGCTACTGCCAAGGAAATCTGGGATGAAATAAAGAAACAACTTCAGGGCACTGAACAAGGGGAGTACATCAAACGTACTAAACTAGTTAACAACTTTCATGACTTTGGTGCTTGTGAAAATGAACTTCTCTCATAAACTTATGGACGTTTTTGCAAACTGCAAAACGAATTGAGATCAAACAAGATCATCAGGACTGATCTAGACCTGAACTGTGTATTCTTGAAAAGGAACATGCAAGGCTTTCCAAACACATCAACAAAGATTTAACCACTGTCACCTTCCATAACATCTTTGAAGTTCTCAATCAATGCTAAGATGAAGTTTCCAAATGTATACCCAGACAATCCACTGTTGATCCTCTAGCTCTGGTTGCAACTGACCGACTTCCAAGAGAATCATTATCTAGACCTATGAAGTACAAGCAGGTGGCACTAAGTGAATCTGAACCTGATGACGATGATGAAGATTCAGTTAAAGCAGCTATTCATGCTCTTTCCGTTGTTGGTAAAATGTAACACCCTAAAACGGGGCCTAGTTGTAACGAGTTGTACGTGTAGCTTTGTTAGTTGTACCTTGCTTTTGATTGCTGTTTTGTTGTTAAATGTAGTATAATTTTTGTTAAATGGTGTTTTATGTGTTAACTGGTGTTAATTGGGGATAAAATGTGGTTTTGTGAGAATTGTAGTTAAAAGAGAAAATTGGTGTATTATTGAACGGTTTTAGATAACGGTTACGAAAATATCTCTGTTAGTTGAAACGGATAAACCTAAGTCGAGTAATAAGTTGAATAGGAAAACAAAATACCCGCGTTGGGGTATTTGACCATTTAGTCGGTCTTAACCCTTCCCTTATCTACTAGGAAGAGTCAAAACACACACACATGTTATACACTCATACATACATACGTAAACACCTACACACACATACTTTGAGCTTTTGGAGATAGAAATCAAGAAACAAACTATTGATTGAGGTTTCCTTAGCTGGTTTCAGAAGCAATCCATCCATAATCATCATCCTTGTAAGTATTTTTGAAGCTTAAACCTTGTTCTTGAGTCAAGAGAGGAAAGGATCCATTTGATGGATTCAAATGAAGATTTGATGTAGTTTTTGTGTAAAAACATGTTGGTTAGCTTCCATATGTGTTAAATAAACTGTAGGAGTGATTGAAATTGTGTTTGAGTCGGATTTGGTGTCAAAAATCTGAGAAACAACTTTTGTCGGAAAACAGAGCTGAAACTCGTTGTAAATGTGGTCCATGCGGTCGCATGAGGTACATGCGGTCGCATGGGAAAGCCACGCGGTCGCATGTTTGTCTGAAATCTCTTGCGGTCGCAAGCAGTGGGTCTTGCGATCGTAAGCTTGTTGCGTCGTGGTTTACCGTCCAAGGACGAAGGAAACATACTTGCGGTCGTAGGTATATAACTTGCGACCGTAAGCCCTCAAAATACCACCCTTGCGGTCGTATGGTAAAGCCATTGCGATCGTAAGCTGGGGTGGTTTGAATAGGACGCTTACGACTGAAAGGATATCCCTTGCGACCGTAAGGGAGGGTTTAAGATGGCCCTTGCAACCGCAAGGATGTACCTTGAGATCGCAAGCAGTGTTGTTATGCTGACAGCTTTGTAGTCTTGTGTTTTAAGCTTCGTTGGTTGTTGTTTATTGGTGATTAAGCCTAAGTCTAATGTGTTAGGTGATTCGGACTACTCTGGGGATTCCCGACATTATATCTGCCTCTTGTAACCTCGAGGTGCGTACAGGTTTCCCATGAGTCTCAGTAGGTAAGTTATCTGTTGCACTTGTTGACATGCGATTGGTGTTTTGATACGTGAGCACTAGAGGTATGCTATAATATGTTATGATTAAGTTATACTCGCATGTTTGTTCACTAGTATGAATAGTAATTGCTGTGATTATATGTGCGCATGAATTGGATCCTATTGGGATCAACTATTTGTTTATGAGATTATGTCCGGACACTCGGGGGGCTGTACAATAGTTCCCGACACGATTAAGGTCAGTCAGGTAGACTGGTGATGATCTGGCTGGGTTCCCAGGGTCCCTAGGGGGTATGAAATGGGGGACTAATGGTACTCAGGAGTATACGCATGGGTATGGCTCTGCAGGCCGCCGTTCCTTGATGGAATTGGGTTCTTTGCTTATGGTAGAACTAGTTATGACTAGAGTGCACTATGTGACCTGCTCTTCGCTCCCCCACTGGTGCAATTATTTGCGGCTGATTCCCCGGCTAGGGTTGTTGAGCGTGACTAGCTACCCTGCGAGACACGACTCTTGCTGACATGATTGGCGTTCCACAATATGATAGGATAGCCCTGTGTGCTATTCCTATATGTGATATCCTGCTTATTGTTGCTTATGTGTAATTGGTGCTCACTAGCTAGTTGTAGATAACATGTATCATCGTGTCCAATACTATGTGACACTAAAGGATCACACCGCTGCACACCCAATTAGAACCTTTTGGATTATAACCTTTGTGTGGAAAAGAAATAATTAATTAGTTTAATTAATTATCCAGAAAGAAAAAAATAATAATAGTTAATTATTATTTAAAAGAGAGATGTTAATATTTAGTTTAAATATTAACGGGACCAGTTACTTAATAGTTATTAATTAACTAAAAAGGTGAAGGGGTATTTTGTGTAATTGGGTAATAGTTTAATTAAAGCTGGGCTTTAATTAAACGGGCTTGGCCTAATAAGGGTTTATTATATATAAACCTAATTAAGCCTAATTAATCACATAAGACAATTACAAGTTAAAAAGAAATAACCCTAAGTGCTCTCTCTCCCCCTCTCTCCTTCTTTCGGCGGTGGCGCAAGAAGAAACCGACCACAAAGGGCAGTGGCCGGCGGCGACGCATACACACACACACGTGGATCTCAATTTTGTTCCAAGGGTTTAATCCTTAGGCGGTCTAGCAGCCAGTTCGAGGCGGTGCAGTAGCGGTGGATAGCATGCAGCTGTCTAGAGGTTAAAGAAAAGTTTTAATCCCTAAAGGTATAACTTTCTAATCCTCTTCTCTTTTAGTTCCTGTATGAGTTAGATGAGATCACTGGAGGGGGTTTTGATTTCCGCTGTGCATGTATGATAATATGTTTTTATACCCCACAAAACCCTTCAGTGGTATCAGGGCCAGGTTTAACCTCGTAGGAAACTAGGTAGGTTTCTTTTATTCTGATGAAAAGGGTTTATCTTTTATCAAGAAAAAAGGTTTGTTTTTATCCATGATAATAAAAATCAAGTTTCTGTTTTTTTATTGGATAAACCTTTTGATAAAAGATTATTAGATTTAATTATTAGTTAAATCTGTTTTTTTATTGTTGTTATTTGCAACAACCGAAACCACCACCCTTATCGGCGGAGGCCTCGGGCGGTGGTCGTGGTTGGTCGGCGGCGCCCAGCAGCGGCGGAAGTCGATCGGTCCACTAAGTATGGTGGTCGGCGACGTGGTGGTACGCGGCGACTAGGGCAGCGACGGCTGCAGTGTGACGGTGGACCGTGGGATACCTTGCGCAGCGGGTTAGTGACCCAGTTAGCGGCGCTAACTGTGTGGTGGGTTTCGGCCCAGTATACCACGGCCCAGTAGGCCTGTGGCCCAGTTTCGGGTTTAGCGGCAAGGTTAGCGGCGCTAAAGGTTTTATGGGCCTCGGCCCAGTTTTTGTTTACCCGGTCCTTTTTCCAATTTATAACCTAGTTTAAATATTTGGCTCAGCCTGCGGTTCAGATATATATAGTCAACATTAAATTAAGATACAGTTGTTATTTTAATTTAAAGTCTATATATTATTTTTGAGTTTTTGATTAATTATCAAGTATAAAACTCGAAATATATATTTATTGCAAATAACATGAAAAACAATATAGGGATTTTAACAGGTTGTTAAAATCAGTATTTTTCATCAAGGTGAATAATTAGAAATCAGTTGCTGTTTTTACTTTCATTTATTAGTTTAGTACATGTTTGGGATGTCATAGCCGAGCCTTAAACCTTGTGGATTGTTTATTTTCTCTCACTTGTGGTTGTGATTGGTTTTATTATTCTATGGTGTGGGGAGGCCTGCGTGCCACTTACAACCCCTATTCTATTTTGTAAAAGTACTAGAATTAGCGGGCCTGCGTGCCTTTGATCATCTTGTAATTTTTTTTTCTAGTTCTTTTTAGTTTTTAGACTAGAATAGATTATTAGAATAAATATGAAGCTGATACAAAGAAGCAAGGAGCAAGGAGCAAAGAGAAGGATTGGATGCTGGAGCCAGTGGGAGCTTCAGAACGCCATGCCATGTGTGTTGTGTTTTTCCACTTAGGTTTTGACCGTCGGGTTTTTCGTGTGGCTCACAAAACCGACATTAGTCAGGGGCAAGGCTAAGGCATAGTTGTTTGTGGTTGTTTTATTTCTTTACATATTTTATATATGCGTGGTTGTGATTAACACGATGAAATAAAACAAGGGTTTTAATAATAGTTAATTATTGAAACAGATGTTTAAAAGAAAACTGGCATTAAAGTTTTTGACGTTGAAAACTTGGAAAATCCTTTTTAGAAAAATCTTAGATCAGTGTGCTACCCACCTAATGGTACACCCTTGTTGTTAAACGGTACTCGGGTGTCGGAAGTGCCCAAACCTTGGGCATCCGGGTTCAAACCATTACGGGAAGGGGCATGAAAGATTCTGCGATAATCGGGAGTCCCGGGCAGAATTCATGCTGTGTTAGGTGGTGCGATCTATTTTGGTGATAATCGGGAGTCCCGGCCCAAAATGCACTAGACGGACTAAACATGCACGGTTCCTATAACCGATGTCCCTCGGATCTAGAAGTCGTGTCCAGTTAGGATACGATTGGTATAGTTCTTACCTACCAGAAATAGCATTGTCCCGGTGGGAAGTGCCCAAACCTTGCATCAGGAAATGTGAAATATGGATCCTAGTCAAATAATTTTTATTAAAAGGTAATAATTATTAGAAGATATAATCAATACTGAATCGGTTTTATCTTTTTCTTTTTCTATAGATGTCTATTATATCTGTTATTCCGTTTTATTCACCAAGAGAGTCTCTAAGTCTCATCACCGGCAATTGGAAGCTTTCAGGTCCAAACTTTGCTGTTTGGAAGTTGCATCTGAAAAATATTTTGGATGCACAGGGGAAGCTTCACATTATTGAGACATTGCCTTCAGAGCGACCAGGAGTAGATGCCCAGGATAGTGAGTATGACACTTACTATCAGTATCTGGATGATGAGTCTGACGTTATGTCGATTCTCATTCTCACAGCATCATCCGAGTTTACGGATGATCTCCGTGAGCAGTCATCTTATGAGGTTGATCATGGATTGGAGCAAAAGTTCAAGTTTAGTACACAGATATGTCGTATGCTACTGATGAGGGAAATCCTTTCAGCCAAGATGAAAGAAAGTCAGCCTATTAGCAACCATCTCATTAATATGAGAAGGCTCTTGGATTGCTATGAGAGCTTGGGGTCAAAATCAAAACCACATGAGCTAGTTATGCTCCTGTTCGGTTCCTTGTCGGACTACTACCAGAAAAGAGTAATGTATGTTCTCGGTGATTTTGAGACTACTGTCGCAGGGTTGCACGAAATCCTCATGTGCATTAGCGACGAGTTGAACCCGAAGCAGCTAGGGTCACCAGTTGTGGACCCAATGCAGGAGGATGACTGGCTGGAAGAACTTGGAGAAATTTGTTGCCCAGACTGTGGTAGCAAGGATTCATGCGAGCACTCACTCGACATAGATCAGCTGGACATTGGTTCGCCCAATGAGTCAGGTATCTTTATGATAGATTGTCTTATTACTTCTTATGAATCATGGGTATTGGATACCGGATGTGGTCATCACATATGCAATCATTTGCAGGGATTCAAGAGAAGTAAGAAGCTGAGACAAGGAGATATGGACCTGCGGGTAGGCGAAGGCTCCATGGTTGGTGCTGAAGCTGTAGGGACATATTGTCTTAGTTTGCCCTCGGGCATGGTCTTAGAACTAGAACCTTGTTATTATATTCCAAGACTAATTAAAAATGTTATCTCGTTTGTTTTACTTATAGACCATGGGTTTACTTATGTTTTAAATGAAAAGTCTACTTCTTGTTTCAAAAACGATATTTTCTATTTTAAAACTATTCCAAAAAATGGTCTATATACGCTAAATCTAGATAACAATGACATCTATCATATAAGTAAGAGATCCAAGAGTAACTTGAATCAAACTTATCTCTGGCATTGTCGTTTAGGACATATAAACGAGAAACGCATTGAGAAACTCCGAGATGACGGAATTCTAGAACCATTTGACTTGGAGTCATATGATATATGCGAATCTTGTTTATCTGGTAAAATGACAAAGCAGCCTTTGAATAGTGAGAATGAAAGGGCCAGTGAGTTATTAGGGATTATACACACAGATGTGTGTGGACCCTTCACTCCAGAGGCCAGAGGAGGATACCGGTATTTCATAACCTTTACTGATGACTTCAGTAGGTTCGGTTATGTCTACCTCATGAGACTTAAATCTGAAAGTTTTGACAAGTTCAAACAGTTTCAAAATGAGGTACAAAACCAGCTGGACAAGAAGATAAAGTCGCTTCGGTCGGATCGAGGTGGTGAATATCTGAGTCAGGAATTCGACGATCATTTGAAGGAATGTGGGATTGTTTCACAACTCACACCTCCGTATATACCTCAGATGAATGGTGTATCAGAAAGGAGGAATCGTACTCTGCTTGACATGGTACGATCAATGATGAGTCGAAGTTCACTACCATTGTCGTTTTGGGGACACACACTCGAGAAAGCAGCGTTCATGCTGAACCGGTTTCCAACCAAATCGGTTGAAAAGACACCGTTCGAGATATGGACGGGGAAAAAGCCCAAAATGTCTTTTCTAAAGGTTTGGGGATGTGAGGTGTATGTTAAGAGAACATTCACGGATAAACTCAATCCCAAATCAGATAAGTGTATCTTTGTGGGCTATCCCAAGGAAACCATGGGATACTATTTCTACAACCTAGATGAGAACAAAGTTTTTGTTGCTCGTAAAGGGGTATTCTTGGAGGAGAAATTTCTAAACTCAGAGACTCCAAGAAAAGAAATAGAGCTTCAAGAAATTGAAGAGGAGGAGATTAGATCACCACCGATAGTTGAACCTGTAGTTCAACAGAGAATTGTTGAACCTAAACCCGAGTCTGTGGTTGAGGAAGAGGTGCAAAAACAAGACCTTTGTAGGTCTAGTAGGCCTCGTATTGAGCCAGATAGGTATATGGGATTCCTAGTTGCTCAAGACGAAGGGGATCTCTTAGAACCCACTACCTACCAAGACGCTGCCTCTGGTTTAGAATCTGAGAAATGGCTAGAAGCCATGAAGGCAGAGATGCAATCCATGTATGACAACCAAGTTTGGGAGTTAGTGGATTTGCCTCAACACAGTAAAGCTGTTGGGTGCAATTGGGTCTTCAAAAAGAAGACAGACATGGATGGAAAGGTGCATACTTTTAAAGCAAGGGTAGTGGCAAAAAGTTTCACACAGACTCATGGCGTTGACTATGATGAAACTTTTTCCCCAGTGACAATGCTTAAAACTATTAGGATTCTAATGGCCATATCAACATATTTTGACTATGAGATATGACAAATGGATGTCAAAACCGCTTTCCTTAACGGGAAACTGACAGAGGATGTATATATGATACAACCGGATGGTTTTGCGGATCCAAAGAACCCTAATAAAGTATGCAAGTTGCTTAAATCCATTTATGGACTAAAGCAAGCATCTAGGAGCTGGAACTTACACTTTGATGAGCGCATCAAAGAGTTTGGTTTTACCAAAAGTGAGTTCGAGTCGTGTGTTTACACTAAATTCAGTGGGAGCGCGGTAACCTTCCTAGTCTTGTTTGTAGACGACATACTGTTAATAAGAAACAATATACCAGTATTACAAGGAGTAAAATCCTGGTTAGGTAAATGTTTCCAGATGAAAGACTTGGGAGAAGCTGCTTATATACTGGGTATAAAGATCTATAGGAATAGATCTAAGCGGCTTATCGGACTTAGTCAAAGTACTTATATTGACAAAGTCGTGAAAAGATTCAAGATGGATGGATCCAAGAAAGGATTTATTCCTATGCAATCTGGCGCGATTTTGAGCAAGGCTCTGTATCCTGTGTCTAGTCAAGATCAGGACAAGATGAAATTGATACCATATGCCTCGTCAGTTGGTTCAATTATGTATGCCATGCTATGTACTAGACCCGATGTTGCCTATTCTATCAGTGTCACGAGTAGATATCAGCAAAATCCTGGTGAAGCTCATTGGGTGGCCGTCAAGAACATTCTCAAGTATCTGAGAAGGACGAAAGACATATTCCTAGTATATGGAGGTTCGATGGATGAGCTCAGTGTAACTGGTTACACTGATGCTAGTTTCCAGACCGACAGAGACGAATTTAGGTCGCAGTCAGGATTTGTCTTTACCCTAAACGGAGGAGCCATATCTTGGAAGAGTCGAAATCAAGATACAATAGCAGATTCTACTACAGAGGTAGAGTATATTGCGGCAAGTGATGCGGCAAAGGAAGCTGTCTGGCTGAAGAATTTTATTTCGGATCTTAGAGTTGTTGCCAGTATCTCTAGACCGATCGATATATTCTGTGACAACTCAGGGGCTGTAGCGCAAGCTAAAGAGCCTAGAGATTATCAGCGGACTAGGCATGTACTCAGGAAATATCACCTCATCCGAGAGATTATTGGAAGAGATGATATTAGATTGCAAAAGATACCGACGGACGACAACGTTGCTGACCCGTTGACGAAGCCGCTAGCTAGGGCTAAGCATGAGAGGCATGCGAGTTCTATAGGAATGTAGTACTTGGAACATAGCAGCTAGTTCGTGTTTTTGATTATTACTATGGATGTAACTTGAAACCTTTTATTATGTATTTACATTTCATGGGATTAAAATAGGAGGTATTTGCATAATGTTTCGTAGTTGTCCATTTTTAGCATGTTTAACCTATCCATGACAAGTCAAGTTATGAATTGTCTAAATGCCCGTAGCTACTTAATGTAGTGGGAGCTAGATTAGGGAGGTAACGCTATTATGAATATTTGATGATTTATTCGGGTATGAATAAAAGCACAAGGATGTGACCAAATGTTCATAGATATTTATCAGGGGATAAATATTGGGGTGATCCGCATCGAGTTTACTTCATGGAGCGTTAAACATAAGTAAACTTGATAGGTTGTCCTTAGACCTGAGATATTTGGTTTGGGGCATGGTAACTTCTGTACTTTAGCATGTTCTAACGTCACGCCGTAACAGGGTGATCATAAGGGGCTTGTCTAGGTGCAGCGGAAGCCGTGTGCTCAAATTGCAAATAGTCAAGATGGGATTTGCACCTCTTTTTTAGGAGAGATATTTTCTGAGCTCCTCGACGATTAAGACTACTGAAAATGCGTGGCCGCGCTTGGTTAGAATGATAGTTATTCATTCGGGAAAACCGTAACTGCAGAGTGTCGAAATCAGAGTCGAGAAAATCTGAGTATTAGATGAGATCCCTGCTCCATGTCAAATACTCACATTACGAAATATCGCGATGCAAAAGGAAAAGACTAGATAATCCAAGGTATGGATTATATCTCTAGATATAAGAGATCTGATAGTCTGGTTAACCTAAGTGTCTGGCTAGGGACCTCCTTAGGCCAACGATGTACAAGGAGTGTTACTTATCTTGCACAAGTGGGAGTCTGTTAGATTATGTGCAGAGATAGATAACATGTATCATCGTGTCCAATACTATGTGACACTAAAGGATCACACCGCTACACACCTAATTAGAACCTTTTGGATTATAACCTTTGTGTGGAAAAGAAATAATTAATTAGTTTAAATAATTATCAAGAAAGAAAAAAATAATAATAGTTAATTATTATTTAAAAGAGAGATGTTAATATTTAGTTTAAATATTAACGGGACCAGTTAATTAATAGTTATTAATTAACTACAAAGGTCAAGGGGTATTTTGTGTAATTGGTTAAGAGTTTAATTAAAGCTGGGCTTTAATTAAACGGACTTGGCCTAATAAGGGTTTATTATATATAAACCTAATTAAGCCTAATTAATCACATAAGACAATTACAAGTTAAAAAGAAATAACCCTAAGTGCTCTCTCTCTCCCTCTCTCCTTCTTTCGGCGGCGGCGCAAGAAGAAACCGACCACCAAGGGCAGTGGCCGGCGGCCAGCGGCGACGCATACACACACACACACGTGGATCTCGATTTTGATCCAAGGGTTTAATCCTTAGGCGGTCTAGCAGCCAGTTCGAGGCGGTGCAGTAGCGGTGGATAGCCTGCAGCTGTCTAGAGGTCAAAGAAAAGTTTTAATCCCTAAAGGTATAACTTTCTAATCCTATTCTATTTTAGTTCCTGTATGAGTTAGATGAGAATACTGGAGGGGGTTTTGATTTCCGCTGTGCATGTATGATAATATGTTTTTATACCCCACAAAACCCTTCAGGAAACACGCTGATGGTTGAGGAAGATCAGTTCCTGAAATACACAGACTCGGAAAGTTACTTGGAAGCAGAGGATCACGCTCAATTCTGCTTGATGGCAAATGTTGAAGGTGCAAATAATGATGAAGGTGATGCAGGTGATCACTCCGATACTGAGCAGGAGGATCTTGACAGCGGGAAGGTACACTCTAACTCTGACTCATATGCAGGTTTTAAATTCGAATATATTCAAATAATTCTAAACCGCATGAAAAAGTTAGAGCATAAGGTGAAAAAATTAACAAGTACAAATCAGGTTTTAAAATAGGTCCTTCACACGCAAGATAAAGAAGCACATAATGTAATAGAAAAATTAGAAAATGAGTCAACGAATCTAAGGTTCAATTAGCTATCAAAGAATCTGAATTTTTATATTTAACTGATAAAACGAATGTCATCATTCACGACCTCAAAGCAGAACGTGTAAGTGCTGAAAAGGATACATAGATTCTTAGAAATGAACAACGTGCTCTTTACTCAAAAATCAAAGAACTTGAAGACCTACTAATTAAACGTGGCAAAGTGAGTTAACCTTCTTTTTATACAAAGAAAAGGAACGTGAATTTTCAAGATGGACATTCGAAGGACTCGGTTTTGAAATTCCAAGTGTCTAGAGCAAAGTTAGCGCCAAACAATTCTACAACACAAATCTATTTGGCGAGGGTCTTACTAAACGAATTATGTTCGTGGGTCAAGAAAAGGAGAGGCTTGAAGAGGAAATCAAAAGAACTCTACACCTCAAAGCAGAAATCTCTTTCAATTACTCTGACCTAAACAACACATATTTTGTTCAACCCCCCACCAAACCACAATCAAAAGCCATCTCTCCTGTCTACACTTGTAACACCCTCCTTACCGGCCTAGTTTGATTAAGGTAATTAAGTTGGTTTATCTTAATTAATTTGATTAATTATTTGTTTTATGTGGATTAATTGTTTTAATTAATTAAATGGTAATATTTGTTAATTAAATATGATTAATAATTGTGAGTGGGTTATGATGTGTCTTAGGACACATAACCCCCTAGTGCCACCACATTACTCCATTACATGCAAATTGTTCAAAGGTGTAAGTGTGTGTTTGTGTATCTCGGCCGAGAGCAAGAAGAAAGAAAGATAGAAGAAAGAATTTGGACTTTGTTGATCTTGATATGTGAAACCTGTTTATTTGAAGTGTTAACATCATCAAGAGGTTAGAATTCAGTATCAATATGATAATTGATATTATTTTCGGTTTTAAATGTTTATATATGAAATTCCGATTGAAATGATTTGTATGATGAATTTTTGATTTAGGATGAATGTTTGTTAGTATTTGATGTTTATATGATCAAAACATGTTTAGAATTCAGTTCTGGAAACTTAGATGAGGTTGCATGCTTAAAATCAGATTAAAAATCGAAGTTAGAATGATTTTTGAATGTCTCGGATTTCTTAAGTATGAATCGGTTGAATTTTGAGTTTGAATCGCTCGGAATTTGTGAAATCCGACTAAAAGTATCGGATTTGATAGGAATCCGAGAGAACTGGACTGTTTGCCTTAGCTTTTGTCGGAATTGATGTAAAACCGAGAAGAATTATCAGATTTGATGATTATCCTTTTATCGGAATTTATGTTATCGGATTTCTAATTATGTTGGATTTTTCTCGGAATTGAAATTTAATCGGATTGTTAATTCTCGGATTTTATGACTATCCTCTGATTTGGCCTTTTATCGGATTGTGCATTGTATCGGAATCCGATTATATCGGAATTGCCTTTACTCGGATTTGCCTTTGCTCGGAATTGGTTTATCGGATTTCATGTTTTATCGGATTTGACCTTATCTCGGATTTGGTTTCATCGGATTTGACCCTATCGGATTTTGATCTTATCGGAATTGAACACAATCGGAATTCTAACAATACCTATGCTCGGAATTTGTGTGTTATGATATGAAAGATCAACTCTTTGAGGATTTAAAGATAAACATGAACTTGTAACCTTGGGTTATGAAAGGAATGTATGAATTGCCTAAGCTAAGTACATGGATGAATTCACATAAAATTACAGATTGTAAAGTGTAATAGTGAATTACTATATATTGTTTGAATATACATAAGTTAATATGTACTTGTGATAGTATGTGCATATGTGGTTGATTATAGTATTGTGCTTATTGTGTATTGATTAAGCAAATACTGACTATTAGTTGTTGTTCAGTTGGAGACAAGACTCAGTAGTTGAGAAAAGACTGAGTTATCTGAACTTTTTGAAGATATCGGTTAGTAGATGAATATCTTGGATGTATAAGATATAACTCCTGATTGTTGCTCTTTGAGATGTTATCTCTTGCTTTCGGTATATATACATGATGTTTGGGAGATCAGCTTGGCGGTTGTTTTTCAGCTTGGCCTATGTTTAGGGATATATAGTAATAGTAATCGTCTTGATAAGCATTTGTTGTAATCAAGAGGTGCTAGTACTGTTATCTGTGATAACTGGGCTATCGGTAAACCTATGCTTTGGCCGGCATTTGGTTGAAGGTCCCGCAAGACCGCCGGTTCTCTTGTTGCTTGAGCTTGGTTGTTTGGGCTTTATGCCTTGTATGTTTTTTATATCTATTCTCTCACTTAGCTTTGTGCTAATCCCCCACTGTTGAACTCTTTTACAGGATATTCCTGGTATGTGGAAGATAGAGATGAAACTGGAATTGTGGACTGATCTAACTCTGATATCAGTTTGTTTTGTAAAGAGCCTGTTTTTGTGTAACACTGTTAATGTATTTTGTAAATCAAACAAGTTAAAGTTGTATTTTCATTATTATATTAATAATAGTATTGTAATTTAGCTTTCGCGCGTATTCCAAAGTAGTGTTAGAAAATACGGTGTTACAATTAATGTTATCAGAGCCCTGGTTTGAGGATTTACATTGTTGAGTTGTGCAATACTCGAACCGAGGCTCTGATCAGTCCAACATTTCCAGGGTGGGTAATTAGTAATATAGCTGTTGAGAATATGATATGGTACTAACAGATTATAATCTGACAACTGGTGAGATGTTGTGTAGAACAGATTATGGCTGACAACACCGAGAACCTAGTACTTACCCCTTCGTCCTCAAGAAGACAGCGCAATAATGTGTCTTCTACTGCTGCTAATGAACAACACAGAGCTAGTACCTCGCACAACGGGGAGTCTGATAACCAAAATTATGTGTTACAACTGGATACACTTTACAGACTAAGAGAGATCGGATTCAAGAGCTTGAACAACAATTGAATCAAACCCAGTTTTCACAACCAACCTCTACAGTACATATGCCTCCGTTATCAGCCACTGTTACTCAATCTTTACCACCACCAGTTTATACTGCATCTACTGTGAGTACGGTGTCAACTCCTTACGGATCGTTTCATTTTATCCCTATACCACAAGGAGTGTCTACCCAACACCAGATGCCATCACAGAACTTCTTCATCCCATGGTTTCCATAACAAGAAGTTAGGAACAAATGTAAATTCAAAGATTTTGTGGCGTGTGGAGCACCTGAGTATTCGGGAAGCTCAAACCCGAATGTTACCCTAAATTGGTTGAAAGAGACTGTGAAGGCTTTGGAAGCCTGCAACTGTGAGAAATCCGAGTGGGTCATGTTTGCAACGAGACGGTTGAAAGATCAAGCCTTGACGTGGTGGGATTCTCTGACTACACATCTGCCTCGAGATGTTGTAAATGCCATCACCTTGAAGAAATTCCAGGATAAATTCTTTGAGCAGTTCTGCAATGCGTTGGACATGGCAAAGATTCAATGAGAGTTCCTAGATTTGGTGTAGACAAGTAATATGTTTGTGGACGAGTTGATCAACAAGTTTCAAGTGACTCTCAGATTTGCAAAATAGTGGGTACCCGATGAACATTCTCAGGTTCAACACTTTTGTGAAAGCTTTGTTACCAGAATATCGGGGTAACACTCGTCTGGCGACATCGCTTGTCCAGGCATTCACATTATCAAGGGCTGCAAAGTCTGATGCTAAGGATTGGGAGAAGATGAACAGGGGGTCTTTCAGCAAGTTTGGTGGAGGTTCCAGTGGGAATCAAGGTAAAGATAAAGGACAAAGTCATCATGGAAAGTCCGACCAGAGGTCCAAGGGATCAGGATCTTTTCAGAATAAGCCATGGTGCCATAATTGCTAATCTCGTCACATTGGGCAATGCACGCCGCAAACTCGCAAATGTTTGAGGTGTGGTGAGTTTGGTCATGATATAGGTGCTTGTAGGTTAAGCCCCTTTGTTTGCTGGAATTGCAAAAAAGAGGGACACCAAGCTGGTGCGTGTCCCAAGTTGAAGACCGCGGGGACCGGGGCAGGGGTAAGTAACACTGGGGGATCGTCTTCTGCAGGTCAGAAGAGGAAAACTGTACCTTCTGCGGAAGGCAGGGCTTTTAAAATGACTGCCAAGGAAGCTACTGGCAGTGATGATGTGATAACCGGTATGTTCATAGCTAACTCTATGCCTGCACGTGTTTTGTTTGACTCTGGTGCAAATAGATCATTTATATCTATGAGTTTGTGTGATAAATTGAAATTACCTACTTCTGTGAATACTACTCCTTTAGAAGTAGAAATTGCTGATGGTAATGTAGTACCTGTGACAACTTCTGTGACTGGAGTTCAGGTTAGTATTGATGGTGCTAGTTTCCCTGTAGATTGTTTGGTGATGCCTTTACCTGGATTTGACTTAGTATTAGGCATGGATTAGTTGAGTCACCATAGAGCTAGTATCCAATGTCATAAGAAACTGATAATTATTCCTCTGGCTGATGGGTCGCATGTCGTGGCTCGTGGGGATAGATCTCCATCTTCTCTTCCAATTATCTCGTATATGAAGGCTAGAAAATCTTTAGCCAAAGGGTGTGCGTCCTTTCTAGCTTATGCTATTGATGTGAAGAAAGAGAAGCGGCCTGTTACCGATGTTCATGTGGTTTCGGAGTATCCGGAGGTATATCCAGATGATTTGCCACGGTTGCCGCCAGTGCGTGATGTTGAGTATAAGATTGATTTGATACATGGTAGTACACCTATTGCGAAAGCTCCTTACCGATTAGCTCCTTCAGAGATCAGAGAGATGATGACTCAGATACAGGAACTGTTAGACAAGGGGTTTATTCGTCCAAGCTGTTCGCCTTGGGGTGCATAGGTGTTGTTTGTGAAAAAGAAAGACGGGACTCTGCGTATGTGTATTGATTACAGGGATTTGAATAAGAGAACTGTCAAGAATAAGTATCCGTTGCCAAGGATAGATGATTTGTTCGATCAACTTCAGGGAGCTTCGTACTTCTCGAAGATTGATTTGAGGTCGGGATACCATTAGGTGAGAGTGGCCGAAGAGGATATACTGAAGACAGCCTTTCATACGCGGTATGGTCACTATGAGTTTCTTGTTATGCCGTTCGGTCTGACTAACGCTCCTGCAGTGTTCATGGATTTGATGAATCGGGTGTGTCGACCATTTTTGGATAAGTTCGTCATCGTGTTTATTGATGATATCCTGGTGTATTCTAAAACAGAGGATGAGCATGATCAGCATCTGCGACAAGTTTTGGAGACTCTAAAGCAACACAAGCTGTATGCCAAGTTGTCCAAGTGTGAGTTCTGGTTGCGTGAAGTCAAGTTTCTGGGTCATGTGATTTTTGAAGACAGTGAGAAAGTGGATTCATCAAAAATAGAAGCTGTGATGAATTGGAACGCTCCAAAGATACCGACAGAGATCAAGAGTTTTCTTGGTTTGGCAGGTTATTACAGAAGGTTCATTAAAGACTTTTTGAAGCTCGCAGGTCCGTTAACCAAGATAACCAGAAAAGATGTACAATTCCAATGGGGTGAGGCTCAGGAGAATACTTTTCAGACTTTGAAGAAACTTCTGTGTCAAGCTCATGTTCTTGCGTTGCCTGAAGGATCTGAAGATTTTGTGGTTTACTGCGATGCTTCACATGCTGGGTTAGGATGTGTACTGATGCAAAGAGGTAAGGTTATAGCTTATGCTTCCAGACAATTGAAACCCAACGAGAAGAACTATCCAACTCATGATCCGGAGTTAGCAGCAGTGGTGTTTGCTTTAAAACTATGGAGACATTATTTGTATGGTACAAAGTGCACGATTTGCCCCAATCACAAGAGTTTGCAGTATGTGTTCACACAGAAGGAATTGAACATGAGACAGCACCGTTGGTTAGAGTTGATTAAAGATTATGATTGTGAAATTCAGTATCATCCAGGAAAGGCTAACGTGGTTGCTGTTGCACTTAGCATGAAAGGTTCTGCAGATACAGTAAAGTTTATGTGGTTAGAGATCAAATCAGATTTGATCGATCAGTTGATGGCTGCATAATTGGAAGCACTGAAGGTAGAAAATTTGAAATATGAACTGATGGTTAAAGACAGCATGAGTTAACAATTGATTCTCGTAGATTGAAAATGTATCAGAATCGTGTTTGGGTGCCGAAATTTGGTAAGTTGCGGGAATTGATTTTGACTGAAGCTCATATGTCCAGAATGTCTGTCCATCCGGGTAGCAGTAAGATGTATCAATATATGAAGACTTTTTATTGGTGGCCTACTATGAAGTTAGATGTTGCACGATTTGTGGAGTCATGTCACATATGTGCACAAGTGAAAGCTGAACATCAGAAGCCGTACGGATCTTTGAGACAGTTAGCAATACCCGAATGGAAGTGGGATCACATTACGATGGATTTTATAACAAAACATCCGAGGACTCAGAAAGGAAACGACATGATTTGGGTTATTGTTGATATATTAACCGAGAGTGCACACTTTCTTGCTACTGCTGAGACTGCAAACTTGAGTAAGTTAGCCAAGCTGTATATAGATGAGATTGTACCTAGACATGGAGTTCCTTTGTCTACTGTGTCAGATCATGATTCGAGGTTTGTGTCGAATTTCGGGAACAGACTACAACAATAGATGGGATCTAGGGTTAATCTGAGTACATCTTACCACCCACAGACAGATGGTCAATCAGAGAGAACGATACAGACTTTAGAAGATATGCTTCGGGCATGTGCGTTAGAGTTTGGAGGTTCTTGGGATTCGCATCTACCGTTGGTTGAGTTTGCCTACAACAATTCTTATCAGTCCAGTATTGGAATGCCGCCGTATGAGATGTTATATGTGCGACCGTGCATAACTCCTACTTGTTGGTTAAAGGCAGGAGAGAAACAGTTTGCTGGGCCATATATTGTTCAGATCACAGCAGATAAGGTAGCAGTGGCTCGAGAAAATTTGAAAGCTGCAAGAGATCGACAAAAGATGTATGCAGATCCACGTCGTCGACCAGTGACTTTTATTGAGGGAGAACGAGTCTACTTAAAGGTTTCACCATGGAAGGGTGTAATTCGCTTTGGGAAACGTGGAAAGTTGGCTCCTAGATATATTGGTCCGTTTAGAATTCGAAAAGTAATGAATGATCAGACTGTGGTTTTGGATCTTCCTGATGAATTGGCAGGTATACACGATACTTTCAATGTTTGCTATCTAAGAAAGTGCAATGTAGAGGATCAGACGCAGGTATTGCGGATACAAGATCTTCGTGTAGATTCCAACAAGAGGTTGATTGAGGAACCTGTTGAGTTACTGGATCGTAAAGTAACAAAGTTGAGGAATAAACAAATACCGATGGTCTTGGTAAAGTGGAAGCACAACTTGGGTTCAGACTTGACTTGAGAAACCGAAGAAGATATGAGGAGTAGTTACCCTTCCTTGTTTGAGTGCGATCAGATTCCGAGGACGGAATCTTCTTAAGGGGGGAAGATTTGTAACACCCTCCTTACCGGCCTAGTTTGATTAAGGTAATTAAGTTGGTTTATCTTAATTAATTTGAGTAATTATTTGTTTTATGTGGATTAATTGTTTTAATTATTTAAATGGTAATATTTGTTAATTAAATATGATTAATAATTGTGAGTGGGTTATGATGTGTCTTAGGACACATAACCCCCTAGTGCCACCACATTACTCCATTACATGCAAATTGTTCAAAGATGTAAGTGTGTGTTTCTGTATCTCGGCCGATAGCAAGAAGAAAGAAAGATAGAAGAAAGAATTTGGACTTTGTTGATCTTGAATTGTGAAACCTGTTTATTTGAAGTGTTAACATCATCAAGAGGTTAGAATTCAGTATCAACATGATAATTGATGTTAATTTCGGTTTTAAATGTTTATATATGAAAATCCGATTGAAATGATTTGTATGATGAATTGTTGATTTAGGATGAATGTTTGTTAGTATTTGATGTTTATATGATCAAAATATGTTTAGAATTCAGTTCTGGAAACATAGATGAGGTTGCATGCTTAAAATCAGATTAAAAATCAAAGTTAGAATGATTTTTGAATGTCTCGGATTTCTTAAGTATGAATCGGTCAGATTTTGAGTTTGAATGGATCGGAATTTGTGAAATCCGACTAAAAGTATCGGATTTGATAGGAATCCGAGAGAACTGGACTGTTTGCCTTAGCTTTTGTCGGAATTGATGTAAAACCGAGAAGAATTATCGGATTTGATGATTATCCTTTTATCATAATTTATGTTATCGGATTTCTAATTATGTCGGATTGTATACTTTTCTCGGAATTGAAGTTTAATCGGATTGTTAATTCTCGGATTTTATGACTATCCTCGGATTTGGCCTTTTCTCGGATTGTGCATTGTATCGGAATCCGATTATATCGGAATTCCCTTTACTCGGATTTGCCTTTGCTCGGAATTGGTTTATCGGATTTCATGTTTTATCGGATTTGACCTTATCTCGGATTTGGTTTCATCGGATTTGGTTTCATCGGATTCCAACAATACCTATGCTCGGAATTTGTGTGTTATGTTATGAAAGATCAACTCTTTGAGGATTTAAAGATAAACATGAACTTGTAACCTTGGCTTATGAAAGGAATGTATGAATTGCCTACGCTAAGGAGATGGATAAATTCACAGAATTACAGATTGTAAAGGGTAATAGTGAATTACTGTATATTGTTTGAATATACATAAGTTGATATGTACTTGTGATTGTATGTGCATATGTGGTTGATTATAGTATTGTGCTTATTGTGTATTGATTAAGCAAATACTGACTATTAGTTGTTGTTCAGTTGGGGACAAGACTCAGTAGTTGAGAAAAGACTGAGTTGCCTGAACTTTTTGAAGATATCGGTGAGTGGATGAATATCTTGGATGTATAAGATATAACTCCTGATTGTTGCTCTTTGAGATGTTATCTCTTGTTTTCTGTATATATACATGATGTTTGGGAGATCAGCTTGGCGGTTGTTTTTCAGCTGGGCCTATGTTTAGGGATAGACAGTAATAGTAATCGTCTTGATAAGCATTTGTTGTAATCAAGAGGTGCTAGTACTGTTATCTGTGATAACTGGGCTATCGATAAACCTATGCTTTGGCCGGCATTTGGTTGAAGGTCCCGCAAGAACGCCAGTTCTCTTGTTGCTTGAGCTTGGTTGTTTGGGCTTTATGCCTTGTATGTTTTTTATATCTATTCTCTCACTTAGCTTTGTGCTAATCCCCCATTGTTGAACTCTTTTACAGGATATTCCTGGTATGTGGAAGATAGAGATGAAACTGGAATTGTGGACTGATCTAACTCTGATATCAGTTTGTTTTGTAAAGAGCCTGTTTTTGTGTAACACTGTAAATGTATTTTGTAAATCAAACAAGTTAAAGTTGTATTTTCATTATTATATTAATAACAGTATTGTAATTTAGCTTCCGTGCGTATTCCAAAGTAGTGTTAGAAAATACGGTGTTACAACACTGATGAGGAACTTTATGCTCCTGATGTACCAAAACCTCAAGTTGAATACATTCCCCACAAGGAACTGCAACACAAGTTCCATAACCTACAAAAGTTTTGCTACACCACCCAAGTAATGAGAGATATGCTTCTAGCCTTCCAACTTGTCACTACCCCTGTTTCTGATACAGTCTCATCACCCAATCTTGCCCAACTCATACAAGACAATGCTGAGCTAACTTAAAGAGTGAAAAATATCTGGCGCAACGATGGAAAGATCATCGACTCGCTAGGCATTGAAATAAATGAGTTAGAGGTCAAACTCGACAAACTTCAACAACTGATGCAAGATTCCACTCCAAACACATCTCTTCTGAATGAAGAAAGAATTTCCAGCTCCCAGCATGTTTCCACTTCATATCAATTACTTCAAGAGTTTAAGCAATTTGTTAATCCAACTGATTTGGTAAATCTAAAATTTAACCAGATTCTCAAGCCGAAACATGCAACCTCAATCCATCACAACTCTTGCCCACAACCAGATATTCTTGAAACATCCAAAGCTGGTGCAAGTCGTCCACGATTAAATACTAACACTTTCTCTTCTGCTGCAGATGTGAAAAAGAACGTGTCTAAAGAGAGTAAAATAAAAGCAACATGGCAGAGAGTCATTCCTAAGTCTTCTAGGAAATGGTCAAATTTGAAAGTTTCATGTGAAAATATTTTCATGTTTGATCGAGTCTGTAATATCTCGAGTTCACACAGGAAGATGAGGAGGCTGCTCGACAACTACACAGTCTCATTCCTCAATCGTCTTCCTACCATGAAAGAAAATGGGTCAGACATCACTCCGAGTAAAAATCATAGGAAACCCTTCAGTTGACTATGACAAAACGTTTTCCCCGGTTGCTCGTATTGAAGCTATCAGACTAGTTCTAGCTTATGCAGCCTCTCAAAACTTTCATGTCTTTCAAATGGATGTGCAGACAACTTCTCTAAAGGGCATTCTCAAAGTAGAAGTGTATGTCTCACAACCTGAGGGGTTCATCAACTCTAGACTTCCAACTCATGTCTACATACTAGATAAGGCATTGTACGGGTTGAAATAGGCTCCACGTGAATGGTATGATGTCCTTTCTGAGTACTTAATTGATGAAGGATACACGAAAGGTAAGACCAACACCACTCTATTCACTAAGACCAAACCGCGACAAGATGTTAGTAAAAACTATGTGGATGACATCATCTTTGGTTCAAGCAATCAGAAATACAGTGACGAGTTTGCCAAAACAATGGCAAATCGGTTTCAAATAAGTATGATGGGGGAAATGTCATTTTTCCTCGGACTCCAAGTAAAACAGTTGAGTCATGGAAATTCATTTGCTAGTCCAAGTATATCAAAGATCTTCTCACGAAGTCTGATATGCTCAACATTACACCTCTATCCATACCCATGACTGCTAAGACAAAACTATCAGCTGATGTTGATGGATCCCTAGTAGATCTAAAAACATATCATGGGATGATTGGTTCGTTACTGTATATAACAGCAAGTCGCCTAGAAATCATGTATTCTACTCGTCTCTGTGCCCGGTTCCAGGACAATCCCAAGGAGTCACATCCACGTGACGTTAAGAAGATCGTTAGATATTTTAAAGGATCTATGGATATTGGTCTATGGTATCCCAGAGATTCAAATTTGGAGCTCTATGCTTACTCTGATGCTGACTATGCCGGTTGCATGCTTGATAGAAAAAGTACATCTGGCAGTGCATACTTCCTGGGTGATCGCTTAGCATTCTGGGCCACTAAGAAACAGAACTGTGTGTCCACCTCCACTACTGAAGCAGAGTATGCTGTTGCTGAAATGTGCTATTCTCAAAGTTTATGGATACGTACACAGTTATCAGATTTTGACCTGCAGTATGAAAACATTCCGTTGCTATGTGACTCCCAATATGCCATAGCCATTTCTTGCAATCCGGTACACCACTCTAAAACTAAACACATTGATATCCGTTATCACATCATAAAGGATAATGTAGAGAAAGCTCTAATAGAGCTACAGTATGTTCACACTAATAATCAGTTGGCTGACTTGTTCACCAAACCATTAGACGAAAGTTGTTTTAATGAGTTGGTCTCCAAGTTAGGCATGCTCAACTTGCGAATATGACATACTGCTTCTTTATTTTTTGCTTTCTTATCTTTTTGTTTAGAGTAGGTGTTACACAGTTTGTTACTTGTGCAGATAACAGATGCATTATTCGAGGAGGAGTGTTTATCTTGTTATACACATACTGCGTATGTGTAGGGGGAGAAAACAATAGACACACTGATGTTTCTGTCCCCCTAAAACTGAAAACTTTGAAAATCTATGCAAAAGTGTAGGGGGAGTGTGTTTAACAATAATCAAAACATCTGTAAACAAGTTTTATTGACTCTCAATATACAGATGATTTTTAAAGTTATAACCTATCGACCCTATTTATAAAATCTACTTGAAATTTTCCAAGGGTTGGTAAGTATTCTTGACTTATCGATCTCATGTTGTCGATCTTAATAGGTCAAGTGGTTTCTATAAGAAAAATGCTAAGTGTTTGGCTCGATAGAAGGCTATTGATTAGGACCCATCGAACAAATTTTTCATGAAAATTTCCTAAGGATCAGAATACAAATGAGTTTGTCGAACAAAGCCTATCGAACAAAGCTTTGTGAAATATTTCTAAGACATGTGCCATACGCTGGTCTATCGACCGTGCTCTATCGACCGGATTGTATCGAAAGAATCCTATCAAATCAATCCTTGCAAAATTTGTCTAAGGTTTGGTGTGCATAAGTATTCTATCGACCGTTGCCTATCGCATGGATACTATCGAACGAACTCTATCGCACCACTTCTTCAAATTTTGCTAACTGTTTGGGAGTAAAATAGCATTCTATCGACCACATGTTTTTACATTCCATAGAATGTCTATCGACTGCGTTTTTACCACGGTTGGTCCAATGGGAAGTCATCATGTGTCATAGGCTATATAACCATCCCATCCCCCATCAGATTAGTTTACCTTTTCAGAATTCACAAAGTTTAAACAACTCTCTCTCGATTTGGTTACTTTGATTCTCAAATCCTCTCGTTACACTGCCAAAATTTAGAATTTTAGACTCAAAACACTCGTAATCACAAAGGTAACAACATTCACAGATTACATTGTCTAAAAAATTGAGTTTATTTGATGTTTTTAAGGCCTGAAAGTATCAAACTCTATGGGTTTGTCGGAAGATTGATTGGTTTTTTGAACATCAAAACGATCTTGTTTTGGGAAATAAACCTTGCGATGGGGCTTTGGATCACATGGGGAATACTAATATGTAAAAATATTTCAAAAATCTCAAAAAGTGTTCTTCGTGTTCTTGGGGTGTATGAACTTAAACTTATAACTCATGTTTTGGTTCAAAAAGGGGTGTTATGATTATTTTTTACTACACTTCAGTGTTACAAAGTTGTTTGTGTACCTCTAACTAATATGTTTCAAGTGACAAAACAACTTTTGTATATGTTAAATCATCGTGTACACAATGAGAGTTTTCAGTGTTAGGGATTTTCAAACCAAAACTTCGAATTTTCAAAGTTGGTAATCTTACTCAACTCGGGTCAACTTAGATTCATACCTTCTGTTTGATCGAAGTTTAATCACAATTCAAATGTTTTCATGTGTGTTCGAGTTATTGTTGCTTATCCAAATATCTTGAGCTTAATTGATTTACTTTCTGTGCAAATATTATGGCTCAAGTTGAACAAAACCCCGACGATCTGATGTCCAGGGCTAAATTTCTATCAGTTAACACCCATGAAAATAACCAGTATATCAACCTTACCACATTCAAAAATCCTACCTTTCCAATAATCACTGAAGTACTCAAAGTTCAACCTCTGAACCATGTCTTAACCTGAGAGGGGTGGTGAAGAAGGTAAGGAAGATGATAATAGAGAGGGAGGGGATCCATATGATCCCGCCACCGTTCAATTTGTCATTAAATCCCTTGCCCATACCACCACATCATCCAAATCCTATCCCACCAAAACTCAATATGTGCTTGAAGAACTTGGCCTTGACGGATCTGAGTCAACCAATTCTGAGTCAACCAGTGCTGAGTCTGCTTCTCAACCAGGTGGTAAGCCTTTATTTGACCCAATCCAATCACCTCTGGGTACCCCTGAAGCCTCCATAGACCAACCTGCAGCCGGCACTCCAATCTTCATGAAACTCACTGACCCTAATACTACATCTCCGGACCTTGCCCACGTTGTACAAATTGCTCATGTAATTCCTCAATCTAGTGGCCTTGTCCTTGTTCTTAACCAACCTCCACAACCTGCTATAGTCCTATCAGTTGTCCACGCAATCATTGCAGCAGACCATGATTTATCTGTTGAGACTGCCTCGGTCACCCCTGACTCTTTAATTTCACCTAATCGTTATGCGGGGTTTGGCCAATGTATTGGAGAAGAAGAAGAGTTTGTTTCTCTGAGTGTTAGTGTTAAGGAGAGAGAAAAAGAGAGAGATAAGGGGCCTACAGCCCAAGAAATCCGGGAAGCCACATCTACTATTAGACCTGACACTGTTGGGTCTAGTATTGAACAAGTCACGGTTATCCCATCCGTGCAGGTTGAAACCCCACCTAGCCACTTAGGTGCCTTTCAACAGGCATCTACTTTATTGCACAGGGCTATAGCACGTATGCTACCGAACTCTCATTTGGAGATGGCTGGTATTGAAACTAGAGGATTGCCTCCCTCGTCCTCGACCGTTCATTCTATGCACTTTAACATGCCGCAGATTTCTGCATATCTTTCACATATATCTGACACTATCACACAATTGGCTCAAATCTGTGGTCTGGCGCCTAGAACTTCCATAGGTGGTACCACTTCTGGTGCCATGCCAGGATTTGAAGAAAATTCTGCTGGAGTCAACATCCCTATAGCTCGAGTAGGTGGTTATGCCTTCATGGCTGGATACCATTCAACAAGTCGTGGCCCCTCTTCAACAACAACTCTCTGTTACCAATCTGAAACTAGATCGAATCAAAGCACTTCTTACTGCCAGAACTCCAGCAGCACAACCACCGCACCAATCTGATCCTACAAGCATGTCTGTGTTGGGAAAATGATCTCGTCAGTTAAGATTTGATGGGACAAATTTATGTTTGTAAGATGTGTTCTACGTATAACTTAAACAGAATTATGAAGCTTAGTCAGACTGAACACTCATAGTGATTCAGACTGAATATAAGCTGAGTATAAGCTGAGCATATGTTCGACTAGTTTATACTACACCTTAGTTAGTTTATTAATATGTTTAATAAGCTATATATGTCACATAAGGTATATATCGAGTAATCAGCTTGATGTGTTTCAAGTTGAGTGACTCAGCTCAAAAGCAGAGTCAGCTCGACAGAGTTGCTAATTATGGTTTAGTTAACTAGTTAGAATTCTAAGGATGAGTTTATCAATATACGTGTTAGTTCATGTATGTATTCGGGGTTGTTCTCTAAGAACTCAGCTTGATGAGTCTCAAGCTAAGTAAATCAGTCCAAGTAAGAAGTCAGTCTAAGAAAGTTTAAATATGTTTTAAACTTATCTTATTAACTCTCTATATCTACGGAAAGGATAAGTAGATTCCAGAATCAAGATTGAAGATTGAAGATAAGAAGATTCAAGATTCAAGACTCCGAGTTATCCGATAGTTAGTTAGCAAATTAGGATTAGTACAGTTTGTTAGGAACCGTAGCAATAGGATTATAAATACTTATCTCCTAATAAGTTTAGAGGTACGACTACGACCAATACGACTGCTATACTGCAGATTCAAAGACCCAAAGTATCTCACCTCAACCGTATGTGTTACAATTCTTGAATCACTATTTGTAAGTTCAACGTGATCAAGAAACTCACAGATTGCCAAGTTATTCGTGTGTTCGAATTATCACATCAGTTGTGATATTGGTAAGTAATCATAAGTTGATTCAATCTATGTAAATCCTGTTTAGAGAGTCGTCAGTAACTATAATCATAAGTTGATTATAGATAGCTAAGTTTGAGAGATTGAGAGATTTATATTAGGTGATTATGTATCAAGAGTTGCTTACTTGATAGTTACTGTAATCATCTTCTTATTCAAAGCATTGTAATCATCTTCATATTAATAAAAGCATTCGACAAATTGTGGTTTCACTTACTGTGTGTAAAACTTTTATTTGATTTGTTCAATTTCCGCAGAAAGTGTATTCACCCCCCCCTTCTACACATCTGTTGCTTGTTGTTATTCTCACCAAGGGACCAACAACTGGTATCAGAGCAGGCTGAATGATTTCATAAGTTGAAAGTTCAAGATTCTGAGAAAGTTTACAATGTCTACAAGCAAAAATTCTTCAAACTTTCCACAGATGTCTGCCAAAGGATCCATATTTGATGGATCTAACTATCCTATGTGGAAGTTTAGAGCAATGCTATTTCTCAAGTCCATTGACAATCGTATGTCCGATGTCTTTATCAAAGGACCGATAATCCCCAAGATCTCTGTTGTTGTCAGTGATACGTCCGCTGATAAAACAGACAAGAGTGAAAAAGAAGTAAAGAAGCCTGTTGCATCCTGGACTAATGAAGATTGGAAACTCTACAATCTGGATGACAAGGCTAAAAGTGTTATGGAAAATACCCTTACTAACGAGATCTTGCACACAATGACTGGGTTTCAATCTGCAAAAGAGATCTGGGATACTCTAAGTGTTACATATGAGGGCACAGATCTGGTCAAACAGCAAAAGAAGAACCATCTGAACAGATCATATGGAAACTTCTTTTCAAAGAAGAATGAAACCTTGGCTGATGTGTTTACCAAGTTTCATTGCTTGATTAATGACCTGCTAAGTGTAGGCATTAAGAAGGATGAAGCTGAACTCGTGCTGAAGTTTCTGGATGTGTTACCAGAAAGGTTCAATGAAGTGACCACAACACTAAGGGCTGGAGGAACATTGCATTTGTATAACCTACAGTCCATTTATGGGTTCTTGCTAAATCATGAACAGATCACTGAACACAAAAGAACTTCTCAACAACAACTCAAGGAGTCTTTAGATAAAAGTGAAGTTTCATTGGTTACACAGAAAAAGAAGAAAAGTTCCAAGGCACTAGTTGTAGAATCTGAGACTGAGTCAGAATCTCAAGCTGACCACTCAGACCCAGACACAAGTGATGCTGATGATGCTCGGATTATCACTGAGCAGATGGCCATGCTAGCCAGACATTTGAAAAGTACTCAACGGGGAAAAGGAAGATCTGACAGGGGCAGAGGGAAGAGTTCCTTTGATCCCAAGAATGTTGTGTGCTTCAATTATTAGAAGAAGGGACATATTGCTGCTGAGTGCAGATCAAAAAAGTTGGAATCAACATCAGTTGTTGATAAGAATGCTTACAGAGCTGATAAATACAAGAAGAAATATACTCAGCTCAAGAAAGGAAAGCCTGAACACAAACCCAGTGCAAAAGGTCTATATGCTAAAACCTGAGATACAGAATCATCTACCTCAGATGATGATGTATGTCTGATGGCTCAAGAAGATGAAGAGTTTGAAATTGACGAAGTTGATTATGGTCTGTCTGAGTCAACTTTTGAGGCTGACATGAAGGAAGCTGAGGAAAACAACAAGCTCAGTGATTGGGATCCTTCTTCCATGTATAAGTTTAGTAATTTCAACTCTTACACTGACGAAGAAAAGGGTCTTGCTTTTGATTATATACTGAATGATTTTAGGACCATCCTTAAGTCTCAAAATGACATTAAAGCTGAGATAGCTAAACTGAAGAAGGAGATTAAGGAAAATAAATCTCTCATTGATGTAGGTAAGAAAGCACAATATGATCTGGAATGCCAAAGACACATTAGCAAACTTCTAAGTGAAGAACTTCAGGAAGCTAAAGACAAAGTTGACCAACTTCAAAAGGTCACTGAGTCTTGGTGTAAGTCATAAAAGCTTGCTGAAAGGTGCATAAACCAACAAATTCCTAAACAGGTAAATGCTGTACTTGGAGATGACTATCAAACTGCAGCTTATCTAGCTGATGATGAGATAGCAAGTACAAACTCTGAGGAGGATAGACTACTGATTGAGTCTCAGAAGTCAGCCTCAGAGAAGAAACATGGTCAAAACCTTAAATACAATATGTTTGTAAAGGCAAAATATCATGGAGAAGAGTGCTCAACATCCAAACAACATGGTAAGTCTGTGCTGGACAGATTAAGCACTCAGCCTATTCAAAGAACTTCAGTCATAGAAAGGCTTAATCCAAATCCTTTCAAAAGACAACATTCTCTATCTGGCTCAGAGAGAAGTTACAAGGATAGGAAGACCACTGTAAGTCAGAGGTCAAAGTACAACAATGGTAAGTCCAAAGTTTTAGATCTTGGTAAGTCCAAGAAGATCAACAGTGGTAAGTCCAAGCATGTTGAAACTGGTGAGTCCAGTAGTCATGACAAAGGTAAGTCCATGGTCATGGAAAAGAAGGTTGTTAGTCAAATTTCTAAGGATAACAAACAAAGACCTGACAAAGGTAAGTCCAAAGTCAGTGATCATCACGTGAATCAACTTGCAAAGAAAGTTGAAAAGTTATCCACCACATATAATCCTAAGACTGAGAGCAAGTTCTCACAAGGATTATTAGACACTCTACCTCCTGAAATCATTGGAAGAAGGAGATGCTACAAGTGCAGAAGTAGAGGTCATGAGGCTAAGGACTGTGATACAGAAATCTCAAGGCCTAAACAAGAACAAGCTGATCAGCCTACACAGGACTCAGCTCCTGCTAAAGCTGAACAGTCAGTTTAACAAGATAGAGATGCTAAGTGCTCCTCATCTGAACCTACCAAGAAATGAGTTCCCAAAAAAAACTTATGTGTTTAGTTTTCATATCATGTGCAGGGTTCAAGTAAATGGTACTTGGATACTGGATGCTCAAGGCACATGACCGGGTGGAAAGGACTTCTTAGTGATTTCCACGAAGATAAAGGTCCTAAAGTAACATTTGGAGACAACTCCCATGGAAGAACTAAAGGCTATGGGAAGATGCAAGCTGGCAAGGTCACTTTACAAAGAGTTGCATATGTCAAAGGTCTCAAACACAACCTGATTAGTATCAGTCAATTGTGTGATGAAGACAATATAGTTACTTTTAGGATGAAATAAGAAACAATCTATAATGCTAAGGGAAAGCCTGTATTAATAGCTAAAAGAGAAAGAGATGTGTATCTACTTGATCTTAATTATGCTGATCCCTATAATGAAACCTGCTTGTATTCCCATTCTTTTCCTAAGCTGAGTTGGTTATGGCATAAACGTTTATCTCATCTAAACTTTAAAAATATAAATATGCTGTCCAATAAAGAGTTTGTCTCTGGATTACCAAAGATCACATTTGTCAATGACAAATTGTGCTCAGCTTGTGAACAAGGGAAACACCATAAAGTGTCTTTTAAATCAATTTTTTTTCAATAACAGACCCATTGCATATGGATTTGTTTAGACCCATAATTACTTCAAGCCTAAGTGGCAAGAAGTACACACTGGTGATAGTAGATGAGTTATCACGGTTCACATTGGTAATATTCCTTAAAGCCAAAAGTGAGGCTGCCCTGGAGATAATCAGTTTTATCAAACAGGAAGAGTTGCAGTAAGGTTTGTCTGTAAAGCAACATAGAACCAAATCCCTATTGTAACCCATCTCTCAGTTGGCTACGAGTGCAGTTGTCTCATCCAGAATTTCCTCAAAAGTTGGGTAGGAAGGACGATTTATAGCAACAGGGAGTCGGAAGAGCTCCCTAAGCCTTTCTGCAATGACAAAAAAAGTAAAATTACCCACATCCCCACGAATAGAAAGATTACAGGTTCTGGAGGAAGTGTGAACATGAGCAGTATGTCAGAACTGTTGAACATATAGTTCAGGGATGTGGGTACCAGAAATAGAAGGGTTGTATATCAAGGCAAGGTTGAGAAGGTGTACTTTGAATCAGACGGTGTGGGAAAGGTAGGGTTCTTGAAGGTAGTAAGGTTACCATAGTGATTGTTTTCGTGTGTGACCACAAACAAAATGATTCGCAAAAATTAGTTTATCATCTAGGTTCAAGCTAGCTGTAGAAGAATGGTATGTTCCAAATGAGTAATTTTACGTGTAAAGACAATAAACACATTAGATTCTATAACAATGTAATTAAAGAATAACCTACACACACTAAAATAACCTCAACTAGTCTAACTTAGATCAAACTCGACCTTTTGATCATAAGTTGACTAATGTTAACGTTTTTGAAATTTTGGTTTTTTTCAAAAAATTCCTCACTAAAAATCCCATTGACAAAGTGATGTCATATGATAATGAAAATATGTTTTGAAAGTGAAATTACAATGTTTACATGTGTACAAACACATTTGTAACATTAAATTTTTTCCAAATATCATCATAACATCAATATTCAAGCTCATTTTAAACTCATTAGTGTTTATTCAAACACCCGAAGAACACAAAGAACACAAAGTTGATTTTTCAAAATTTGCTAGTTGAATCATGTTCTTCAAGTGTATAAAACCCCCATGGTAACATTTGTTTACATTAACCTTATCATCTAGGGTACAAACAACTTTAAAGTTATCGGAGGTTGACAAGAATCGAACCTTGCACAGTCCTAAAGTTCAAGTTGATGTCATGTTAAACCTTTTAAATAATCATCGAAGTATACCTTTGAATTCACAAATAATTTTCTCACAATCAATGACATTTTTTGCAGCACTTCGTTATGTTTCAAAAATCAAGTAACCAGAGAATGAGTGTTCTTCAAAATTGAAAACACGAACAAGTGAGTAAGTTGATTCGAACATATGGTCTTAGTAACTGACAAGGACACATGTCTCATTCTTATTGGACCAACCACAGTGACAATACCACTGTAACGCACTCGAATCCTTAAAGGATTTCAAATTTTTCGAATTCAAAAGAAAAAAACACGCTCGAACCCTTCATGGGATTTTTAAACCATTTGAATTTGAACCAGAAACACGCTCGAACTTCATGGGTTTTTGTTCTTTTTGTTTGTTCAGATAAATGGTTTGATCACTCTGTACACGTTTGATAAACAAATCTTCCAACTCCTTAACCTTTGAACATAATTCACTAGTTTCTTTACAATGAAATTCCAAGTCCTTTTCGGCACTCACTCGTTCTGCTTTCAAATCATGGATAAACATGCTCGTTTCAGTAGTTAAAGTGATTATTTCCGTTTCTTTTTCAGCCAACTTAACCTTTGATTCTCAAATTTCTTGTTCTAATTGTTCAACTGGCAGATGAGTTTCTTCGTATTGCATTTTAATTACTTGTTTTAGTGTTTGGTTCTTACTGGTTAATTTATTCACTTTTATTCACTTTTTGTTCCAGCTTTTCATTCGTGCAATTATTACTTGTATGTATTCCATGTTTAAACCTGCACAAGACCAGAGTTAGTTTGTATCTATTCATTATGTATACTACTATATAAACCATTTAACACTCCCTCTCCTCTTTAATTTTAAGACTTCTTAATATTCAATCAAAAAATCATCTTGACCTTCCATTCTATTTAAACTAATCTCATCCACTCAATATTTAACCATTTCATACTCTCATTATTACTTTAATTTTTTTTTCATTTAAAATATACTCTCACACAAACACAATTATCCACTTATATCAACACAATTTTCAAAATATTATTAACTTATCTGTTCTTATTTCATAAGTATAATTATTTTTACTTATTTTAATGTGTATTAGAGTTTATCTTTAAAATTATTAAAATACTTGATGCAGATAAGAGAAAATTTAAAAAAATGACATGTTGTCGTAAAAAACTTTTTTGTGACATTCGCGAATAGAATATCATTACTCATTCATGAAAATGACATGTTGCAAAACAAAAACTATTCGCTGCCGCAACATTACGCGGGTACAATGCTTGTCTTCCTCAAGCTCATCCTCAGAGTTATTGAAAATTGGTTGATCTTCATTAAAGTCCTCTCAGCTTTCCCCTTCAACTATGGCCATCATGCAAAATTGTGCCTGGAAATCAGTATCCAGGTCACTTTCAGAGTCTGTGTCTAAGAGGAACGGATCCTCTTCAACAATCATAGCCTTACCATAACTCTTTTTCTTTGACAAATGGAACTATGCATATAATATACTTCATCTTTCACCTTTTTCTGAGGGAAGTCTCTGATCATATGGCCATTAATCCCGCACTTGTAGCACTTTTTGTCACTTTTTCTTTCTTCTCTTGCAAACCTTGGTTTTTCAGCAACCTTGTAGGCAACTAGTCTACAAGATCCAGATGTATATCTCTGCTTGTTGTTAGTCTTTGAAAACCAGTTTTTAAATGCCTTAGTAACAAAAGACATTGCTTGAACGACCTGTTCCATGGTATCCTCTTCATCTTCTTCTGGTTCTGTATCAGAAAGAACCACTTGTTTATACTTCATAAATCGTGAGGATTCACGGGAACTTCTTTGTTAGATTATGAAAAGTGAGGGTGCAATATGTCAATATTGTAAACTTAGGCAAATGCTATAAAAGGCATTTGCCTCCTTCATTCTAATTAAGCTTTGCATATTTTACTACACTTTTGTTTGTGATTCTCTCTAATGCTCTCGGCTCTCTCTCTCTCTCGAAACGGATTCACACACACACAAACAAGCTAAACATCTAGCATTGCTTCATCCTTAGAACACATTCAAGGTATAAACAACACTTCTTTCTACCATTTTGTTGGGTTATTTCAAGGGTAGCTACTGTTTTGTTGGGATTTCTTGAAGAAAACTTGAAACCGAGTGATGTTTTATAAGCAAAAAGTTTAATGGCTCATTAAATACTCACCTTTTTGGCATTTAAATTTCTGGGTATTTAAGCATTTATGGTGTTCTTGTTCCTGGAAGTACAACATTAAAGTAGAAGAAAGTAGAATTCGATTTTAAAAATTATAAATTCTTCCAGGGTTAATTGTTGTACAAGGAAAATCAAGTACAACCCATACCAATCAAGGTACAAGTGGGTAGATACTATTCAGGGTAAGGTCAACAGATCTGAAAGTGACCTCTAAAGACTCTATCAGCCGCATCCATGAGGTATGCGATTGGTATGATTTGCGGCTTATAGAAATTTCCAAGCTAAAACTCCCAAGTGTTTATTAAGCTATCATCCGCACTAGTTCAATCGCATGCGATTTGGTGATTTGTAAGTGTTGTTGTTCTATCAACCACATTGACCTAATCCGTGCGATTCGAAGGTTCTTGGTTACTTGGGTCTCTATCACACCAAAGGCAATCGCATTCGAATCCCTGACTTGATCAGTATTCGATTGGCATTACTAACTAATTTGTTTCTAAGTGTTTGGTGCTACAGTGATCAACCGCATTCTATTGGTTACTTATTTACTCACAACCAAGTCGTTACTCTGCTCATTTGTCTTCATGTGGTATTACCAATCGCACAAAACCATTCGCACACCTTGGATCTATTGGACAAGTGTTGAACTTTTTGGGACTTGACTTATTGAACAAAGAGGACAATTAAACTTTAAACTTTAAAATCTAATGCAAAGTTGAATTAAATTAACTTAAATCATATTCAGTATCATCCGGGTAAAGCGAATGTAGTTGCAGATGCAGTCAGCCGAAAAGGATCTATGAAGACTATACAATTTATGAGATTAGAGATTAAGTCTAATTTAGTGGATCAACTGTTAGCAGCACAACTAGAAGCTTTAAAAGATGAGAACTTGAAGGATGAATTGATGATTAAAAGACAGCATGAGTTAAATACTGATTCGCGTGGTTTAAAGGTTTATCATACACGCGTTTGGGTGCCGAAATATGGGAACTTGAGAGAGTTATTATTGAATTAGCCTCACAAATCCAGATTGTTGATACATCCGGGTAGCACGAAGATGTATCATGATTTGAAGACTCGATATTGGTGGCCAACTATGAAAACAGATATAGCTAAGTTTCTTGGGATGTGTCACATTTGTGCTCAAGTTAAAGCTGAACATCAGAAACCGTATGGATCGTTGAAACAGTTAGAGATACCTGAGTGGAAATGGGATCACATAACGATGGATTTTGTAACCAAACTTCCACGAACTCAACGAGGTCATGATATGATTTGGGTAATTGTCGATAGATTAACCAAGAGTGCTCATTTCCTTCCTACAGCTGAAATTGCTTCTTTAAGCAAACTGGCTCAATTGTATATCGATGAGATAGTGTCTAGACATGGAGTGCCTCTATCTATTGTTTCAGATAGAGACTCGAGATTTTTGTTTAACTTCTGGAACAGATTGCAACAGGAATTAGGATCCAGGGTAAATTTGAGTACGGCCTATCATCCACAGACAGATGGTTACTCAGAAAGAACTATTCAGACTTTGAAAGATATTCTTCGGGCTTGCGTGTTAGAGTTCGGAGTATCATGGGATTCACATCTGCCTTTGGTGGAATTTGCTTATAACAATTCCTATCATAGTAGTATCGGCATGCCTCCGTATGAGATGTTGTATGGTCGACCTTGCAGAACTCCGACTTGTTGGTTAGAAGCTGGGGAAAAGCAATTTGCAAAGCCTGACATTGTACAGATGACAGCTGATAAGGTTGCTATTGCTAGAGATAAGTTAAAAGCTGCAAGGGATAGACAGAAAATGTATGCTGATCCACGTCGTCGACCGGTATCATTTGTCGAAGGGGAGAGTGTGTTTAGACCTACCTGATGATTTAGCGGGAATTCAGATTTGGTAAACGCGGGAAGTTGTCTCCCCGTTACATTGGTCCTTTCAGAATCCGAAGAGTTGTTAACGATCAGACTGTTGTTTAGACCTACCTGATGATTTAGCGGGAATTCATGACACTTTTAATGTTTGTTATCTGCGTAAGTTCAACGTAGAGGATCAGATTCAGGTTCTACCGATACAAGATCTTCGTGTGGATACTAACCAGAAACTTGTAGAAGAACTAGTTGAATTGTTGGATCGAAAGGTTACAAAGTTAAGAAAGAAACAGATACCGATGGTTTTGGTTAAATGGAAGCACAGTTAGGGTTCAGATTTGACTTGGGAAACTGAAGCCGATATGATGAACCGTTATCCTTTCTTGTTTGAGTGCGATGAGATTCCGAGGACGGAATCTTCTTAAGGGGGGTAGATTTGTAACACCCTCTTACCCGGCCTAGATTAATTAAGGTAATTAATCTAATTGAGTTTGGGATTTAATTAATTTATGTGAAGATATTTATTTTTTGTGATTAATTAGTTAATTAATTAAATTGTAATTAAATGAATTAATTATATTATATTGATAATGGGGTATGAGGTGGCCGGTTTGCATGCAATTGTAACAAATTAGTCAAAGTGTGTCTGTGTGTTTATCCTCTCTCGGCCGAGACAAGAAGAGAAAGAAGCAAGAATTAAAACAAATTGATCTTCAAGTTTTGCATGCAATTAGATTACTGAATTTATAACAATTAGCAAGGTTAGAATATTGAATTCAAATTGTTAATTGATAGATTATTTCGGATTTGGATATTTGATATGAATTCCGATTGATGCTAATTGGTGATTTGATGAACTTAGGTTGTATGCATGTTAGATTGTATGCTTGTTATATGTTCTTTAAGTGATTAGAAGGATTACTGGAAACATAGAACAATAACATGTTAGAAATCAGTGTTAAATTGTGTTAGAAACTGAAATTGGAGAAGAACATATAAATTTATCGGATTTAGGGAATGAATCACTCGGAATTGGTGAAATCCGACTAAAGCACTTATGAATTTTCCCTAACACTTTTATCGGATTTGGGATGTGTCGGAATCCGACTAAACCTATATGTAATGCCTTAACTGTAACATCCTGAAAATGGGCCTAGTAGTACCCGGTTGTACTTCATGCTCAGATGGTTGTACCTTGACTATAAATAACTATTTTAGTGATTACTTATGTTTTAGTTAGTTAAAGTGGATATGTGGGGTGTCATATGAAAGTTAGAGTTAATAAGTAAAAATGATAAAATAATAAACGGTTTCGCGTAATGATTCCGTAGATATCCTCGTTAGTTGAAACGGGTTAGCGTGTGACAAGTTGTAAGGTGAATAGGGGATCGAAATACCCGTGTTTTATAAATTGACCAACTAAGGTCGGTTTTCCCCTCCTTATCCTCTGGAAACTCACATTACACACACAAAACACACATACATACATACGATTGTGTACACACATACACGACCTCCATCTTTGTTGGATTTTGAGAGAAGAAATTGTCAAGAAGCTTTGGGAATTCGATTTCAGTAGCATTAATCTCTTCTAGTGGCTAGAAGATCATCATCTTTGTAAGTATTTACCCCTAAACTCATATTTTTCAGGTTTTAAGGGTGAGAGACCAAATTGAAGGTTTAGATGGTGTTTTAATATGGGACTTATGTACAAAACATGTTAGTCAACTTCTATAGATGTTAAGTGAAGTGTATGAATGTTTGAAATTGAGTTTTGATCGATTTAGGTGTCAAAAATGTGTATAACAGCGGCTGTGCTCAAACATAGCAAAAACCTGCTGTAAAAAGGGTGCTTGCGGTCGCATGGAAAAGCCTTTTGGTCGCAAGGGTCCTTGCAGCCGCAAGGGTTATTTTGGGGAAAATCCATGGCTGCCACAAGGACATACCTTGCAGCCGCAAGGGGTATTTTTTAGAAAAGTCCTTGCAGCAGCAAGGAAATCCCGTGCAGCCGCAAGGGGTATTTTTCAGGAAAGTTGCCAGTTTTGTTGTAAATTGTGTGTTGGGGCGTGGGATATTTTGTGCGGCTGTAAACTAAGGTGTTTGCGGGCGCAAGGCGTGTACCTTGTAGTTTAGCGTCTGTGAACGATGGAAATTGCTATTTGGGCATAAGCACATAGCTTATGGCCAAACGCACTAGAAGTACCACCCTTACGGTCGTATGGTTAATCCCTTGCGGTCGTAAGGGGGGGGGGGGTTTGAGAAGGCTTTGCGGCCGTAAGGCAACCCTTTGCGGTCACAAGTAGGGGTCTTTTGTTGATGATTTCATAGACATGTGTTATAAGCTGCGTTAGTTGTTGTTAATTGGTGATTAAGCCTGAACCTATTATGTTAGGTGTTCAAGAGGAACCGGAAACCGTTGATTGTTGTGTCAGCCTTCTGCGAGCTTAAGGTGAGTACCGGTTTCCCATAAGGATCAGTAAGTATGGCTAACTGTAGTTATTACAATGTGTTATCTGTGTTGTTTTATATGCCTGAGGTATGATATTCTAGAAACGATGCGATATGAACTGGCGTGCCGTGAGGTAAGTTACGTTAGAATTGTTTAGATGAGAAATGAGGTGATGCGATACGTGTTAATTGTAAAATGAGGTGATGCAATACGTGTTAATTGTGAAATGTTAGCATGTTATAGGAACTGATAGATATTATCTGTGAAATGTGGTTACGGGTAAAGGGTGGTTATTAGGGAAATGTGTTTATGTGCAAACTGTGAATAATTGTGAAGTGTGGTAGTCGTCCAGACAAGTAAGTGTGGGAATTGTGGTAAGTGTGTGAATTGTAGTAAGTGTGGGAATTGTGGGAAATGCGGAATTGTGGGAAGTGTGGATTGCTGAAGTGTGGTAAGTTGAGGACTGAGGTTCTTAACATGAGTTCTGAGCGTCTTGGCCTATGGCTAGGATCCACGTGGCTCTGTAACGTGTCAGGTGTACTGCTCTTCGCTCCCCCACCCGTACGGTTGGTTGTGGCTGATTCCCCTGTTTGGGTCATTGAGCTGGGTTGGCTCCCCCGCGAGATATGACCCTGCTGACTCGTCGGCATACCGCAATGTGGTAGATTAGTTTGTGTGCCATGTCTGAACGTGTTAGCATGCTTATTGATATTTATGTGAAATATGTACTCACTAGCTAGTGTTGCTAACCGGTGTATGAATTTCCCTTTTTGCAGGTTAGTGATTATGTGCCTGGTGAGCTGGAAATACTTGTGGGTACTTTGTACATATCTTTTGGGAACGCTTGAAGTTAGTTTTTCATGTTTCGGTGGTCGGTGTCTAGTTGGGAACACTGGCAGTCTTGGGACTTCATGTATTTTGATATGTTTCTCATCAAGTCCGGTATCAATACTAATATTTTGTAATCAGTGGTTTGTTTCCGCTGTGATCTTTTGATAATTATACTTAAAAAGTTTAATTGGCGCTAATTTTAAGCTCGTGAAACCCGGTGTTACAATTAGGTATCAGAGCCTAAGTTTGAGGGAATTGGGTACTCGGAAGAGTATTCGAACACAAACTCGGGCCCGACCATCGTTAAGTGTTCCCGTTGGGGTAATTGGGTTGAGTGTGAGCGTTATGTGACTGTGATATGTGATAAACTAACTAGTAGTGTTAGTAGTTGACATGTTAGTGGTGTGTTAAATGTTGCTTTTGTGTTAATAGTAAGTTAAGTTAGAATGTTGAACCGAAGGGCTACGACTGAAGAAGATCTGAAGCAAATAGAGGATGAGGTTTTGCATACTTCTCATGAAGTAGAGGATGAGTCTTCTCACGATAGTGTGGAAGGTCCGAGGCATATTCTGGATCAGGAAGCATACATCGGACGTGTTGAGGAAGAGCTTCGGGTGACCAAAGAAGAGCTCTGGGTAACTAAGAAGGAGCTTCGGGTAATCAAGGAGTTATTGTTTGAGACAATTAGAAAGGAAAAGCAGGAGCGGTGTTCGTACAAAATGTTTATGACTTGTGGACCGAAGACTTACGAGGGTAGTGATGATCCCTCAGATACTATACGTTGGTTTCGGGAAATGGATCAAGTCTTTGAATCCTGCGATTGCGAACCCGAGTACCATGTCAAGTATGCGGTACGGATGCTAAAATGCCATGCATTGGATTGGTGGGATACGGTGAAAGATACACTCAGCAAGGAAGTGATTGCTGATATGACTTGGGAGCAATTTTTCGAGAAAGTGAAGATAAAGTATTGTACCGATTATGATCTAGAAAAGATGGAGAAAGAATTCAACAGTCTCTGTAACGGAGACAAACCAGTCGACGACCTTATTCATGCTTTTATAGATAAGGTGAGGTTTATTCCACATCTGTTGACCGATGAGAAAGCCAAGATGAGTAAATTCGTGAACATGCTACCACTAGATTACGGTGCTCATGTGAGAGATGCTGCCACTATGGACCGGGCTTTTGAGATAGCCCGACAAATTGATGGGGATCGTATCCAGTGCAAGGAAGACCAAGTCAATGGAAGTGAAAAGAGGAAGTCTCAACCGTCTACTGAGGGTAGAGAGTTTGATTCCCTGAAGAAACTGAGGTTTGACGGTTTTTGGTGTTCGTCGTGCCGCGCCTATCACGTCGGAAAATGTTCTAAAGCTACTATGAGATGTTTCAAATGTGGAATGGTAGGGAATACAGCAGTTGAATGCAATTGTAAAGAAAATGTTTACTATAGTTGCCACAAACCAGGGCACCGAATTAGTGACTGCCCAACAAAGCAGAATACCAGAGTTAGGGGTTCTAAGACAGGGCAAAGAAAAGGAGGTTCTCCCCGTATAAAGGAGTGTTCGTTTGATATGACGGCAGAAGAGGCAGGGAGTGCCGGTAACGTAATTACTGGTATTCTCCTTATTTAGTTTTAACTAACATGTGTATTATTGATTCTGGAGTTACTTGTCTATTCGTGTCCGAAACCTTTACATGATAAACTGAAATTGTCTGTATTTGTATTAACTGAGGCCTTTAGAGTAGTAACTACTAGCGTTAAAGTAGTTCCGGTTAGTGATAGTGTTTATTGAGATGATTGTCGACGTCAATGGGGAATCTTGTGTCGATTGTAGCCGTTTTCTGAAGGTGAACTAAGATTAGTCGATATAGTTAAGTGTATGATTATAGTAGAAAGTGGAGTTGTAAATACGTTCCTATATGGAATATATTTGAAGTAAGAACGGATTTAACTGTAGTTATAGTAGAAGTGTAAGAGGTCCAATCCTCTTTCATTGTTAACTAGTACGCAGATAGAAACAGACGAACTTTGATATGTTAGAGTTAAGGGATTAATGTGACAAGACCTATGGGTCCTGGTTATCTGGAGTAGTCGATTCGAGGTAAATCTCTAATGATGGTAAGCGTGATTGAAGGCATTATTCGTGATAAGAGTTCGTTGGTGATCTATGAGTGTGAGTGTAAGAATGGCAGGATTCCGAGGACGGGATCCTCTTTAAGAAGGGTAGATTTGTAACATCCTGAAAATGGGCGTAGTAGTACCCGATTGTACTTCATGCTCAGATGGTTGTACCTTGACTATAAATAACTATTTTAGTGATTACTTATGTTTTAGTTAGTTAAAGTGGATATGTGGGGTGTCATATGAAAGTTAGAGTTAATAAGTAAAAATGATAAAATAATAAACGGTTTCGCGTAATGATTCCGTAGATATCCTCGTTATTTGAAACGGGTTAGCGTGTAACAAGTTGTAAGTTGAATAGGGGATCGAAATACCCGTGTTTTATAAATTGACCAACTAAAGTCGGTTTTCCCCTCCTTATCCTCTGGAAACTCACATTACACACATACATACATACGATTGTGTACACACATACGAACTCAATCTTTGTTGGATTTTGAGAGAAGAAATTGTTAAGAAGCTTTGGGAATTCGATTTTAGTAGCATTAATCTCTTCTAATGGCTAGAAGATCATCATCTTTGTAAGTATTTACCCCTAAACTCATATTCTTGAGGTTTTAAGGGTGAGAGATCAAATTGAAGGTTTAGATGGTGTTTTAATATGGGTTTTATGTACAAAACATGTTAGTCAACTTCTATAGATGTTAAGTGAAGTGTATAAATGTTTGGAATTGAGTTTTGATCGATTTAGGTGTCAAAATGTGTAAAACAGCGGTTGTGCTCGAACAGAGCAAGAACCTGTTGTAAAAAGAGTGCTTGCAGTCGCAAGGAAATGCCTTGTGGTCGCAAGGGTCCTTGCAGCCGCAAGGGGTATTTTTGAGAAAAGCCCTTGCAACCGCAAGGGGTATTTTTGAGAAAAGTCCTTGCAGTCGCAAGGAAATCCCTTGCAGCCGCAAGGGGTATTTTTCAGGAAAGTTGCCAGTTTTGTTGTAAATTGTGTGTTGGGGCGTGGGATGTTTTGTGCTGCTTTAAACTAAGGTGTTTGCGGGCGCAAGGCGTGTACCTTGTAGTTTAGCGTCTATGGACGATGGAAATTGCTATTTGGCCAAACGCACTAGAAGTACCACCCTTGCGGTCGTATGGTTAATCCCTTGCGGTCGTAAGGGGGGGGGTTTGAGAAGGCTTTGCGGCCGTAAGGCAACCCTTTTCGGTCGCAAGTAGGGGTCTTTTGTTGATGATTTCATAGACATGTGTTATAAGCTGCGTTAGTTGTTGTTAATTGGTGATTAAGCCTGAACCTATTATGTTAGGTGTTGAAGAGGAACCGGAAACCGTTGATTGTTGTGTCAGCCTTCTATGAGCTTAAGGTGAGTACCGGTTTCCCATAAGGATCAGTAAGTATGGCTAACTGTAGTTATTACAATGTATTATCTGTGTTGTTTTATATGCCTGAGGTATGATATTCTAGATACGATGCGATATGAACAGGCGTGCCGTGAGGTAAGTTACGTTAGAATTGTTTAGATGAGAAATGAGGTGATGCGATACGTGTTAATTGTGAAATGAGGTGATGCGATACGTGTTAATTGTGAAATGTTAGCATGTTATAGGAACTGATAAATATTATCTGTGAAATGTGGTTACGGGTAAAGGGTGGTTATTAGGGAAATGTGTTTATGTGCAAATTATGAATAACTGTGAAGTGTGGTGGTCGTCCGGACAAGTAAGTGTGGGAATTGTGGTAAGTGTGGGAATTGTGGTAAGTGTGGGAATTGTGGGAAATGCGGAATTGTGGGAAGTGTGGATTGCTGAAGTGTGGTAAGTTGAGGACTGAGGGTCTTGACATGAGTTATGAGGGTCTTGTCATATGGCTAGGATCCACGTGGCTCTGTAACATGTCGGGTGTACTGCTCTTCGCTCCCCCACCCGTACGGTTGGTTGTGGCTGATTCCCCAGTTTGGGTCGTTGAGCTGTGTTGGCTCCCCCGCGAGATATGACCCTGCTGACTCGTCGTCACACCGCAATGTGGTAGATTAGTTTGTGTGCCATGCCTGAACGTGTTAGCCTGCTTATTGATATTTATGTGAAATCTGTACTCACTAGTTAGTGTAGCTAACCGGTGTATGAATTTCCCTTTTTGCAGGTTAGTGATTATGGGCCTGATGAGCTGGGAATACTTGTGGGTACTTTGTACATATCTTTTGGGAACGCTTGTAGTTAGTTTTTCATGTTTCGGTGGTCGGTATCTAGTTAGTAACACTGGCAGTCTTGGGACTTGATGTATTTTGATATATTTTTCATCAAGTCCGGTATCAATACTAATATTTTATAATCAGTGGTTTGTTTCCGCTGCGATCTTTTGATAATTATACTTAAAAAGTTTAAATTGGCGCTAATTTTAAGCTCGTGAAACCCGGTGTTACAATTAATTTTCCCTCTGATTTACCTATTCTCTCGGAATTGAACATGTATCGGAATCCGACTTAATGTTTATGACTTAAGTATGAAATCAGATTGGTAAATGCCTTAGCACTTTCTCGGAATCCGATTTACTCGGAATTTGGATATTATCGGATTTGGATTTGGATTCTATCGGAATTGGATCATTTGCTCGGATTTTGCCTATGCTCGGATTTGAGTTATGATTCCATCGGATTTGGACATTATCGGATTTGGTATTATCGGATTTAGACCTTTACTCGGATTTCCATTCGATCGGATTTGGATTCAACCGGATTCAATGATTTGTATATCTTTGGGACCATTGCTTGGGGGATTTACCATATCAGATCTTGTGGTGCATCTGTTGTACCCAAGAAGGCTGGTATTGTTATCCATTTTAGCAAGGTTATCGGTAAACCTTGGTTTTGGCTGACCTTGATTGTAGGTGCTTGCAACACCGCCGGTTCTCCTGGGATTCATGAGCTATTTGGTTTAGGCATGTTTGCCTTGTATTTGATTAGATATTGGTTCCCTCACTTAGCTTTGTGCTAATTCCCCACTAGACTGTTTTGCATATTAACTCCGGTGAGCTTTGAAGCTTGGACTGGGAATATGGACAGACCGTACTCTGATGTTAAGTTTTTTATAAGAGCCTGTTTTTGGATTAACACTGTAAAAGTTTTGATGTATAAAACAAGATAATCTTTTGTATATATTATGTAATTAAGTTAATTATATGTATTTAGCTTCCGCATGCGATTTAATTATATGTTTAAAAAGTACAGTGTTACACTGTGACTGGGTGTCAATCTGTGAAGGATATCTGGGATACACTGAGTGTCACTTATGAGGGCACCGATCTGGTCAAGCAGCAAAAGAAGAATCACTTGAATAGATCTTATGAAAACTTCTTTTCAAAAAGGAATGAAGCCTTGGCAGATTTGTTCACAAGGTTTCACTTCTTGATAAATGACCTACTAAGTGTGGGTGTCAAGAAAGATGAAGCTGAGCTCGTGCTAAAATTTCTGGATGTGTTACCAGAAAGGTTCAATGAAGTAACCACAATACTGAGGGCTGGAGGAACACTACACATGTATAACCTACAGTCCATTTATGGGTTTATGCAGAATCATGAACAGATCACTGAACACAAAAGAGCTTCTCAACAACAACTCAAGGAGTCTTTAGATAAATTTGAAGTTGCATTGGTTGCACAGAAAAAGAAGAAAAGTTCCAAGACATTGGTTGTTGAATCTGAGACCGAGTCAGAATCTCAAGCTGACCACTCAGACTCAGACTCAAGTAATACTGATGATGTTCAGAATATCACTGAGCAAATGGCAATGCTAGCCAGACGTTTGAGAAGAGCTCAAAGGGGAAGAGGAAGATCTGACAGGGGCAAAGAGAAGAGTTCCTTTGATCCCAAGAATGTTGTTGCTTCAACTGTCAAAAAAAGGGACATATAGCTGCTGAGTGCAGATCGAAGAAGGTAGAATCAACATCAGTTGTTGATAAGAATGCTTACAGAGCTGAAAAATACAAGAAGAAGTATACTCAGCTCAAAAAAGGAAAGCCAGAAGACAAACCCAGTGCAAAAGGATTATACGCTGAAACCTGGGATACAAAATCATCCACCTTAGATGATGATGTATGTCTAATGGCTCAAGAAGTTGAAGAGTTAGAACTAGACGAGGTTGATTATGGTCAGTCCGAATCAATCTTTGAAGCTGACATGAAGGAAGCTGAGGAAAACAGCAAGCTAAGTGATTGGGATCCTGCTTCCATGTACAAGGTCAGTAATTTCTACTCTTATACAGATGAGGAGAAAGGTCTTGTGTTTGATTATTTGTTAAATGATTTCAAGACCAGCCTTAAGTCTCAAAATGACCTCAAAGCTGAAATAGCAAAATTGAAGGATGAGATTAAGGAAAATAAATCTCTCATACATGTTGGTAAGAAAGCACAATGTGATCTTGAATGTCAGAGGCACATTAATCAACTTCTTAGTGAAGAACTTCAGGAAGTTAAAGACAAAGCTGACCAACTTCAAAAGGTCACTGAGTCTTGGTGTAAGTCATCAAAGTTTGCTGAAAAGTGCATAAACCAACAGATACCTAAACAGGTAAAGGATGTACTTGGAGGTGACTATCAAACTGCAGCTTATGTAGCTGATGATGAGATAGCAAGTACAGACTCTGAGGAGGATAAACAACTGATTGAGTCTCAGAAGTCAGCCTCAGAGAACAAACATGGTCAGAACTTGAAATTCAATATATTTGTGAAAGCTAGTGATCATGGGAATGAGTGCTCAACATCAAAACAGCATTGTAAGTTTGTGCTGGACAGATTAGGCACTCAGTCTGTTCAAAGAACTTCGGTCATAGAAAGGCTTAATCCAAATCCTTTCAAAAGACAAAATTCTTTTTCTGGCTCGGAGAGAAGTTACAAGAACAGAAAGACCACTGTAAGTCAGAGGTCAAAACACGACAATGGTAAGTCCAAAGTTGTGGATCTTGGTAAGTCCAAGAATATCAACAGTGGTAAGTCTAAACCTGTTGAAACTAGTGAGTCCAGCAGACATGACAAAGGTAAGTCCAAAGTCATGGAAAAGAAGGTTGTTAGTCAATCTTCTCAAAAGGATAATAAACAGAGACCTGACAAAGGTAAGTCCAAAGTCAGTGATCACCAGGTGAATCAGCTTGCAAAGAAAGTTGAGAAGTGATCCACCACATACAATCCTAAAACTGAGAGCAAATTCTCACAAGGATTATTAGACATTCTACCTCCTGTTATCATTGGAAGAAGGAGATGCTACAAGTGCAGAAGTAGAGGTCATGAGACTAAGGACTGTGATTCTGAAATCCCAAGGCCTAAAGAAGAACAAACTGATCAGCCTACACAGGATTCAGTTCCTGCTCAAGCTGAACAGTCAGTTCAACAAGATGAAGATGCTTAGTGCTCCTCATCTGAACCTACCTAGAAGTGGGTTCACAAACAAAACTAATGTGTTTAGTTTTCATCTCATGTGCAGGGTTCAAGTAAAAGGTACTTGGATAGTGGATGCTCAAGGCACATGACTGGGTGGAAAGGATTTCTTAGTGATTTCCAAGAAGATAAAGGACCTAAAGTAACATTTGGAGATAACTCACATGGAAGAACTAAAGGCTATGGAAAGATGAAAGCTGGCAAAGTTACATTCCAAAGAGTTGCCTATGTCAAAGGTCTCAAACACAATCTAATTAGTATCAGTCAACTGTGTAATGAAGATAATGTTGTTACTTTTAGGAAGAAAGCGGGAATAATCTATAATGCTAAGGGAAAGCCTGTATTAATAGCTAAATGAGAAAAATATGTGTATCTACTTGATCTAAATTCAGTTGATCCCTATACTGAAACCTGCTTGTATTCCCATTATGTTCCTAAGCTGAGTTGGTTATGGCATAAACTTTTATCTCATCTAAACTTTAAAAATATAAATATGTTGTCCAATAAAGAGTTAGTCTCTGGATTACCAAAGATCACATTAGTCAAAGACAAATTGTGCTCAGCTTGTGAACAAGGGAAACACCATAAATGGTCCTTTAAATCAAAGAAAAATTTTTCAATAACAGACCCACTGCATATGTTGCATATGGATCTATTTGGACCCATAAGTACTCCAAGCCTGAGTGGCAAGAAGTACACACTGGTGATAGTAGATGAGTTCTCACGATTCACCTGGGTAATATTCCTTAAAGCCAAAAGTGAGGATGCCCTGGATATAATCAGTTTTATCAAACAGGAAGAGTTGCAAAAAGGTTTATCTGTAAAGCAACTAAGAAGTAATCATGGGACTGAGTTCAGGAACTCTACCGTTGAAAGCTTCTGTGAACAAAAGGGAATAATACAAAAAATTTCATCTGTCAAAACTCCACAACAGAATGGAGTTGCTAATAGGAGAAATAGAACCCTAATTGAGGCTGCTAGAACAATGCTATGTGAGACAGGATTGAAACTCTATTTCTGGGATGAAGTTGTTAGTACAACCTGCTATACTCAAAATAGATCAATCATTGTCAAAAGACATGGAAAGATATCTTAGAGATGTATAAGTCTAGAAAGCCCAATATAGGTTACTTCCATATCTTTGGTTCAAAATGCTATGTGCTGAATCAAAGAGATCAGCTCCATAAGTTAGAACCTAAAGCTGATCTTGGAATATTCGTTGGTTATTCCTCAATCTCCAAGTCTTATAGAATATATTATACAAGGAGAAAGACCATAGAAGAATCAATTCATGTCTCTTTTGATGAAGACTGTTTTGATCAAGCTGATAAGAGTCAAGCTGACTCGGTCAGTCTGAGTGAGCTTGAAAGGCCTAAGAAAACCAACTTTTCAAATCCTATGTATGTCATAGGAGATGATAGTGATGATGATGTGTGTTCATCAAAGAAATCATCAAAAACTCCAAGGGATTCTCAAGCTGAGAAGGATGATGAGTTCGTCAACCCCTTTGGAGCAGAAGTCACTCAGACTGAGAATCTCAGTGATCATCAGTTTGCTGACAATGCTGCTGTTAAGACTGAGAATGTGTGTTCCCCTCAGATTTCTCAACATCACTCAAATTCAGAACCAGACTCTCCAACTACAACATTTAAATTCCTCAAAGATCATCCTCAAGATCAAATTATTGGAAATGTCCAAGAAAAGGTCATGACTAGGTCAAAGGTTACAGCTGATTACGCTGCACACTTTGGCATCCTATCTCAAATGGAACCAAAGAAGACTGAAAAAGCCTTAGAGGATGAGGATTGGATTGAAACTATGCAAGAGGAATTAAATGAGTTTGAGAGAAATAAGGTCTGGAACCTTGTCCCTGCCCCCAAAGATCATTCAATTATAGGCACTAAGTGGGTCTATAGAAATAAAATGGACAAGGATGGAGTGATAGTTAGGAACAAAGAAAGGCTGGTAGCACAAGGGTATAAGCAAGAGGAAGGAATCGATTATGATGAAACCTTTGCCCCTGTTGCTAGAATTGAAGCCATAAGGCTGTTCCTAGCTTATGTAGCATATAAAGACTTCAAAGTCTATCAAATGGATGTGAAGAGTGTTTTCCTAAATGGAAAACTTTAGGAGGAAGTCTATGTGAAACAACCTCCTGGCTTTGTTATTTCAAAGTTTCCACATCATGTCTATAAGTTAGACAAGGCGTTGTATGTTCTTAAACAAGCTCCAAGAGCTTGGTATGATACACTGTTCACTTATCTACTATCCATGGATTTCACCAGAGGTAGTATAGATAAGACACCCTTTATTAAAAGATGTAAAGGACAGGTGATTTTTGTACAAATCTATGTGGATGACATCATTTTTGGGTCTACCAATGAATCTCTGTGTGAGTGGTTCTCCAAAATAATGTCACAAAAGTACAAGATGAGTATGATGGGTGAGATGACATATTTCCTAGGCCTGCAAATTCAACAAAAGCATGATGGAATATTCATCAATCAAAGCAAGTATGTTCTTGATTTGATAAAGAAATATGGTTTTGATTCAAGTTCAACCATGAAAACAACCCATGTCACCAGCTGTCAAGCTGAGTAAAGACTCAGATGGAAAGACTGTGTGTCAGTCTACTTATAGAGGAATGATAGGTTCATTGCTCTATTTGATAGCTAGTAGACCTGATATTATGTTTGCTACATGTGTTTGTGCAAGATATCAGGCAGATCCTAAAGAATCAGATCTGCAAGCTGTGAAAAGGATCTTTAGGTACCTTAAAGGTACACCAAATCTAGGTCTTTGGTATCCAAAAGACTCTGGATTTGAGTTAGTTGGTTTTTCATATGCTGACTGAGCTGGGTGCAAGTTAGACAGAAAATCAACTACTGGAGGATGTCAAATGCTTGAAGGGAAGTTAGTCAGCTGGACTAGTAAGAAACAGAACTCAGTGGCTACTTCAACTGCTGAAGCTGAATATGTTGCAGCAGGTAGCTGTTGTGCTCAAATCCTATGGATGCAGCATCAGCTTCAAGACTTTGGCATGAGTTTCAAGAAAACTCCTATGTTCTGTGATAACCAAAGTGCTATAGCCATCACTTACAATCCAGTCTTCCACTCAAGAACCAAGCACATTGAAATTAGACATCACTTCATTAGGGACATCGTGGAAAAAGGTAAAGTTGTCATTAAATTTATCTCCACTGATGACCAACTAGCAGATATCTTTACTAAACCACTTGATGAGAAGAGGTTTATGTATTTGCTAAGTAAATTGGGTATGCTCAACCCCTAGCTAAGGTTTGTTGGTGCATATTTGTGAATCCCTAGTTCGTATCAATAAAGTATATTCATGTTTATTAATTCAAATGTGTTTTGATTAATGGTTTGCATGTTTATACATTCTTAGTGGCTCTTTGTGATGATCTTAAGCTTACAAGTACTTAATCATGTGTTGATGTGAGTTTGGAAGTTTAAGTGTGTGTGAAAGTTCATCACGTGTGTGATGTGTTCACTGCGTGCGTGGTTACTTCACTACGTGCGTAGTGAAGGTCAACTCGCACGTGGTGATTAGGTCGGTTAAAACGAAATTAATTATTATTAAACTAACCAGTACGTGCGTACTGGACACACTTCGTACGAAGTGTGATACATTACGTGCGTAGTGAATTAATTACTCTATAAATAGAGCTTAACCCCGCATTAGCGGGGGTAATCGAAAATCGACTAATCTACGAGTAACCTACGAATCAATCGAATAATCAACCGGGAGCCTTCGTAATCGACCTTATCCGACCTAAGCATTACTAAATCGCGACTTTAAACCTCATAATTCGTAATCTTAGTGTTAATCTCGAAACCAAGGGCAGCCTTAAGCATCTCTGTGTGAGTTCTTAGTGTTTGTTCTTGTTTCTACTCTGTTTGTTTCTTAGTGTTACTGTGTGCCGGACACCTAAGCAGATCTTAGAATCCTTAGGAGGTTTGGGAAATAGAAATTCCGCACTATTTCTCATCCTAGATCAGTCCTAGCATTAGGGTGTTTTAGTTTAGTTTAGAACCCCGTCCCCCAGCCGGTCCTACAAAGTGGTATCAGAGCCTTGTGCTTTGATTGATCACTTTTCCTTTAGGATTTCGTGATCTAGGTGTCGATTAGGCCTGTGTGTTTGTCCTTTTCGTCGTTTTTAATCGGTTTTTAGTTCGAAAATAGGTCGTTTTGCGTTAAAAAAGGTCGTGTTTTTACGTTAATCTGTTTGCATTTTAATCGTGCGTAGTGAGCTCCCATTGCGTGCGTAGTAAGCTTAGTGCGTGCGTAGTGTGTCGTAGATCTTCTAGACTCTTCGATTGACTATGTGTTCATTCCGTGCGTAGTAGGTCCTCAACGCGTTCGTGGTGTGTCCACTTCGTGCGAATTGAGTCTGTGTGGTTTACTTTGTGTTTAAAAAATTATTTTGTTGCTTCGTGCGTACCATCTTCACTCCGTGTGTCCTAGGTTCCAGTTCGTGCGTGGTAGAGTTCCAGTTCGTACGTAGTAACGTCTGTGTGTCTTCGTGTCAGTTCGCATTGAGTATTACCTACTACGTGCGTATTGTGTCCTGTCCGTGCGTAGTGCCTTCTCACTCCGTGCGTATTGAATATGTGTGGTCTATCAAATCCAAATTTCAGTCTGTGTGTTCTCAGCTCTTGATTACTGAAATGGCATCAAAACAAACAACAGTTTTAAATAACTTATTGCTAGACAGTGAAATGGGGAGTGCCAATAAAGTACCTAAACTGTTAACCATGGAAGACTATCCTATGTGGAAGCCCAAGTTCGAAATATTCCTCGATGGCCTTGACTGTAGACTTCGGAGGGCAATAAACACCGATTATATGGTTCCCAAGGGGGAGGGAAATATTGAAACCCCCTATGATGGAATGACTACTGAACAGAACAGCCGTCATGATGCAGAGAAGAAGGCCTATGCTCAATTAATCCAGGCGATCCCTAATGAGATCTTCCATCAATTCAGAAGATATAGAACTTCCCACAGCCTGTGGAGAGCACTAGAGAAGAGAAATGAGGGAAATGCCGCCCTCAAGGAATTGAAAGCAAGTCAATTGAGAAAGGAATTAGATCATTTCATGGCTACTAGAGATGAAAAAATTCCTTCTCTCATTACAAGATATAATCATCTTCTTAGTGAACTGGACAGTCTGGGTGTTACTGTTCCAGAGAAGCAGCAGGTGGAAATTTTGGCAAAAGCTTTGCCCAAGAGCTGGCGGCCATTTATTATGATATTGAAGAACAGTGGTGGTTTTGACGGGATGGATCTAAATGATTTCATCACAAAGTTGAAAGAGCAAGAGCAGGAGGAACAAAATTTGGATTCCATGTCCAGTTATCAACAAAATCCTTCTCTCTACTACTCTGGAACACCTGTATCGTCATCCACTTCTTCAAATGCTCCCTTACAATCTGCTTATGTGAGTAATGTAAATGATTCTGGCGGATCTACACCTGAAGCTTCATCTTCTGGGTCATCCTATACTGTGTCTACTTCTGGATTCAATGTCGAGCATTTCAAGTATGGGAGTGCAGATGAAGTAAAAGCACATATGAGCATGCTAAGTGCGCTAGTCTCCTCTTATGATGATCTACTGAAGGGGAAGATTGGTAATGCTCATCTTACTCAAGAGGATTATGAGCAGATTGATGACGATGAGATGGAGAGACAAGATATCCTCTGGTCATATGCTAACTTAGTCAGGAGGGCAAGAGCATATGAGAAAAGAACAGGGAAGAAAATATCAGCTACAAAGGATACCACACTTGGTTTTGATAAGTCTGCGGTAACATGCTATAACTGCGGTGAAAAAGGTCATTTCGCTCGAGAATGTGATAAGCCGAAGAGTATGGGACCGAAGTATCCTTTCAAAACCAGTCCTGGCAGCAGATCATCTTCCTCTACAACCATAAAGTCTGAATCAACTCCAACACCGGCTAAGGCAATGGCAGTTGTTCAAAAGGACGAGGGAATTGACTGGTCAGTACAATTTGGGAAAGATGGTGCTGATATTAATGTGGCAAATGTTCATGTGTTGAACGAAGATTCTCAATCCGAGACAGAAAGTTACTCAAGTGAGGAAGAATCAATTGCCAGCATTGATGATGAACCAGCCTCGGTTCCAGCTGCAGAAAAGACACCAGTGAAAGTTCGTGCCAATGAGTCAAACCAAAAGGTGTGCAGTTGTGGTCAATCATCCGAGGAAAAGGTATGTACTTTTGGCTTACCTTGTGGTTCTTGTAATGATTATGTAAAACAGATAGTGTTCCTAAAGTCTACAATTTCAGAGCTCACATCTAAGTTAGATAAAAACCTGTTGATAAAAGAAAGAGAAAAACAGTTGAAAGAAAAGAATGAAAGTTTAGGCAAACAGGTACATGAACTAGGTGTGGCTTTGTTAAATAAACAGGATGCTATAGTGTTTTACATAAATGAGATTGATAAGTTGAAACGAGACCTTGCTACTTCAAAGGTCGATTATGAGACTCTGAGTCAAAAACTCAAAAGTTATTCAACGTCTTCTTACTTATTTGAGTACATAATCGATCAGAGAGGTCAAGGTACTGATTCAGAAAAGAACAAGAAGTTATACTCTAAATGTCCACCACCAGTGTTAAATCAACTGGTGAATGATGATGTTCACTCTGAATCTGACCCACTACTCACAAAGGTTGATGAATCTTCTGCATCAACCCCAAAAGAGGATTTAAAGTTACACGAGAATGTGGGTGAGCCTCAGAAGAATGAGGTTCAGCAAGAAGAAATTAAAAAGGCTGAACCAGGCATAAGAGAACTGTTGGCAAGTTCTAATGTGAAACATCCGTTGATGCATCGTATTCGCGATGCCCTTCGGAAATTTGAAAAGGAGGGTGTAAAGTCTTCTGATACCCGTCCGTACCAAGAGGTCAAACTATTACCCAAACATCAAGGGTTAGGGTATCGATCTCAAAGGATGTCGAAAGGTCCTGTAAAGCAATATCCAGACAGGATTTGCTATTTGTGCAGGAGACCTGGTCATCTCAGTTACGAGTGTGATCAGCAGCTACATCAGCGCTGTAACAGGAAAGTTGAGACTTTTCAAAAGAATAAAACGTTTACTAAAAACAATCAAAACTCAACTCTTCCAGTTCAGCATCAAAGGACAAACGGGGATACCATAAGAAAATCTAAAAATCCCGAAGTTGTTAGCAAAAGAAAATCTTCGCTCAATCAGACTTCTAAGTGGACTAACAAACTGTGTGTTCAAATGCCTAAGGATTCGAGTGACAGGTTCAGCAATGCTGCTGAGAAGACTGGAACTTGGATGAAACTTCCAGTGATTGGAGAAGACGGGAAACCCATGACTATTCGGGCTTGGGTTCCTAATGCTTTCTAATTCTTTCTTCTATGTGAAGGATGTCAACCGCTATAATCAAGTGTGAGGTATTTGTGACTGTGTGTCTATTTTCTGTGTGATTAAATTGTTCTTTTGTCTTTGTGTTTATTTCCTGTGTGCTTCTGCGTATCTATTTTCTTAGTTTTTAGATTGTTTAGTATTTTAGGGGGAGATAGTTTAGAAAACTTAGAAAATACAAAAAAAATCAGAAAACTTAGAAAATACAAAAAAATCAGAAAATTTAGAAAATTCAAAAAAAAAATCAGAAAACTTAGAAAATACAAAAAAATCAGAAAACTTAAAAAAAAAATCAGAAAACTTAGAAAACTTAGAAAATAAAAAAATAAAAAAAAATCAGAAAACTTAGAAAATACAAAAAAAAAAGGGGGAGAAGTTGATCCAACCTAGATGGAGAGTGATGGCACACTGGTTCTCAATACAAAGTATGTCTAGTAAAATTAGGACTGAAAGCATGCACATATTCTTAAGAAAACTGTCTGAAAATTTGAGTCAAATCAGATAAGAAACAGATAGTGTGTAAGACATATAAGGAAAGTCTAGACTGATAAATGGTTATGCATGTGAAAACCAATCATAGATTTAAGCTATCGAGACATTCCAAGTCTATAAGTCAATAACAGTTGAGACTAACTAAGTCTGGTGCACACACCTACTACCATGCCAAATGTGTTAGATGACATTGAGCTATATGTAAAAGAGGGTGAAAAATTGACCCCAATTTTGAGAATGTCAAAAGAAATAGATACATTGATCTATCAATGTTGAATTGTCAAAGAGCATAAAATGCAGTGACAAAGGCTACATTGATCTATTAGTGTTGAATTGTCAAAGAGCATAAAATGCATTGACAAAAGCTCAGCAAGAAAAATGTCTAGAGAGGTGAAAAATCGACCTCCATGTCAAAGAGCATAAAATGCGTTGACAAATTAACATATCACATAAGCATGGTGGTTTTGGTAATTAAGTTGTGCAACCTACTGAGTGAATCAAAATACTGTGAGATTTTGAAAGAGATAGTCTTAATCATGTATTCAGTCTAGACAATCTGAAAATGTTGAAACAAAATCTGTTATTATCTGAAGAAAGATAGGTTGACAGACAGAGTTTAAGAGAATATGTTTATGCCCAAGGTTCTGAAATGAATGATTACTGAGTATAGACGAGCTAGTACTGATTCCATCTTGGAACCTTCTCACAAAAAGATTTAATTTCAGTAATTTTATTCCTGCAATTTGCTTAGTATTTTTTTAATTCAGTTCTTTAGGATTTAATTCGCTAATAGTTTACATTCGCATTTATTTTCCTTTATTATCAGAAAAATACAAAAAGAGTTCTAGTATGTTCTATTTTCTCTTAGTGTGATTTGTTCTGTTTACATTTCCTTCATCTCACTTTGATGTGTTTTTGCTTAAATGTTTATGAGTGATCTTGAAGTTACTGACAGTTTATTGCTGAGTGCAGTACTAACAGTAATTAAGGTTCACAGATGAGAAACTCATTACATGCGAGATGGAACCCCACTAAGCACGAGTTACAGCTCACATCGTGCGTAGTGCAGGTAAGGGCATGACGAAAGGTATTCGTTTAGCATTCTGCTGTGTGCATTTTGCTTTGTGGAATTTTTGCTTAGTGCAATGGTTATTGATAGAACTAGGTCTTAGGGGGAGTTTGTTGGTGCATATTTGTGAATCCCTAGTTCGTATCAATAAAGTATATTCATGTTTATTAATTCAAATGTGTTTTGATTAATGGTTTGCATGTTTATACATTCTTAGTGGCTCTTTGTGATGATCTTAAGCTTACAAGTACTTAATCATGTGTTGATGTGAGTTTGGAAGTTTAAGTGTGTGTGAAAGTTCATCACGTGTGTGATGTGTTCACTGCGTGCGTGGTTACTTCACTACGTGCGTAGTGAAGGTCAACTCGCACGTGGTGATTAGGTCGGTTAAAACGAAATTAATTATTATTAAACTAACCAGTACGTGCGTACTGGACACACTTCGTACGAAGTGTGATACATTACGTGCGTAGTGAATTAATTACTCTATAAATAGAGCTTAACCCCGCATTAGCGGGGGTAATCGAAAATCGACGAATCTACGAGTAACCTACGAATCAATCGAATAATCAACCGGGAGCCTTCGTAATCGACCTTATCCGACCTAAGCATTACTAAATCGCGACTTTAAACCTCATAATTCGTAATCTTAGTGTTAATATCGAAACCAAGGGCAGCCTTAAGCATCTCTGTGTGAGTTCTTAGTGTTTGTTCTTGTTTCTACTCTGTGTGTTTCTTAGTGTTACTGTGTGCCGGACACCTAAGCAGATCTTAGAATCCTTAGGAGGTTTGGGAAATAGAAATTCCGCACTATTTCTCATCCTAGATCAGTCCTAGCATTAGGGTGTTTTAGTTTAGTTTAGAACCCCGTCCCCCAGCCGGTCCTACAAGGTTCTAGAATCTGAGTTTTTCAGTTTGACAAATACTAAGTGTCTTAAGCTGAGTGCACAGTTTATAAATACGTTTTCATAAACTGTATAACAAGTCAAGCTGAATGATGAGTTCACTCGTTTGGTTAGTTCCAAACATATTTTAACTACTCAGTGTGGTTAAAATAAATGTTTGAGTAAGTCTTAAACATAAATGACTAAGTGTCATTGAGTCTAAGCTATGTACTTAACTCAGACTGTGTGATTGGTTCACACGTTTGGTAAGTTCCAAACAAATTTTTTTTACCACTCAGTGTGGTTGAAAGGTTCGTTTGAGTTAGTTTCAAACGAAAATGACTTAGTGTCATTAATCATGAGCTGTGTGCTCTACTCAAGCTGAGTTTCATTCTCAAGCTAAGTGCTTGAATCAAGCTGAGTGCTTGAGTTAAACTGAGTAATATGTTTACTCAGCTTGGTGTGTCCAAACTCATGTGTTATTTACTAAGTGTGATTAATTCATGACCACTGCGTATTTGAGTCAGTCTCAAATCGAGTATTATACTAGCTTGCGTATAGGTATAATACATCAGTGTATATAATCTTATTGTAAGTCAATATTATTATATTCAATTAGTAACGGTTGGAAGACGATGTGTTTCTAACCTCTAATTGTTACATCAACCCGTAATTTTTACGGTGTAACGGATAAAAAGGGGATTTCTAACGGTAACTTTTCTCTCTCCTCGGAAAGGTATATATACCGACTCTATTCGGTTTAGAGAAGTTTACGCTTACAAAACAAACTTCTCACATTCTGAAATACCTTTCGCACATAACCAATTGCTCGGTGCAATCTCTCGTTCATCTCTATTCTAAACCCTAATCGCTAAGTGCGACTTTTGAAGTTACTCAGTTTTACTCAAATTTTAGTCGACGATAGACGGAGTCATTCTAAATCTCGGTGATAGAATGGTTAGAGGTGCTACGTTCAAAAACAATGGGATGCCAGTTCTTAAAGTAAACAATCAAAGTTCATGTTTGGCAATCCCTGAACGTAAGAGGAACAGAGGCTATGAACTCTGGGTAGATTATATCCGAAAATGCCCTCTGGAATTTGCTTTCACTGGCGCACCTCTACATATTGTTCCACAGCACTTATTGGAGTTCTGGTACACTTGCATTTATGACCAGAATAGGGGAGAGATCGCTGGCACTATTCTAAATGGGGATAGAACAGTTGTCATAATTGTACAGCGGCTAAGGGATGTTCTTCAACTTCCTCCAGGTGATGTGTTCGAAGCTGCTGTTACCAGGCAAGTGGCGAGGTCAGTCCTATCTCGTATGGGTCACCCACAAACAGAGGGTGTAATCAAGAAGGCCACTTTTCCAACGAGTTGGGGCTTCATGGTTTCTACAGTGATTCGTTCGCTGGGAACAAAGGTTGGAGGCTTGGACCAGGTCAATGAGTTCAAGATGCAGCTGCTGTACAACATGTTCTTTGCCAGAAATCTAGACTACGCACTGCTCTTTTTCAATGAGCTCAAGGTCCAAGTGCTAAAGACACCAAGGGATCTCCATGTACCTTTTATAAGGTTCTTATTCTTGGTTATTGAAGCTGAGTTTGAAGACCAACTATATGAAGCTGGACAAGATTTGTTTCCTGCTCCAGCACTCAGCTCGAAGATGTTCAACAATGACATATTTCCAGAGCAAGAAAGTCTAAGTGACCCAATGCGATGGATAGCTGAGCAAGCTTCATCAGAAAGTGAAGATGAGGGATCCACTCAAGGGGGAGCTTCCCAAGCTGACACAGAAGTTCAAGCTGAGTCCTCTGCTCAAGCTGACCTAGCAACCATTGAAGCTGCTTCTGGTAAGACCTCTCCACTTTCTCTTTCGTCTCACTTTTCTCCATCCACCTTTGGAGATAAGACTACAGTGGAACCAACTCAGTCTAACCCATCTTATCCACTTTCATTCCATTTACAATCCCAATCTGAAGCCACCCCTAGTATGCCCACTGCTGCTAGGGAGAATATCCTAACCTATACCTGTAAAACTGCTATAGGTGGTGCCACTCCTAAAGGCATCACTGGAGCTGAGATCAAACTGATCCCTCCCCATGCAATAGTTGAGGGGGAGACCCCTTCTCTTAAGGTGTCAACCTCAAGGCTCATTCAAACCCAACAGCCTTACCCGGGTGTGGTGTCTACTCAGCCCACACTTACTCGAGCCATGGGAGAGCCTGTTACTGTGCCTGAGCAGACACACTCAGGTTACATTGAAAGAATGACCAATCCCCAGGGTCAATCAACCCCCACTACCCAAATTAGTTAACCACCAACCCAAACACTACACGTCTCGAGCCCAATAACTTCTCTTCACTTCTCACACTCTCTTACACGACCTGTCAATGATTCATATTCAAACCAAGATGAGTCACAGGGTCCAAACGCTGGTGGAAATGAATTTGAAGGTAAACACCAACCTTCGGATGATGCACCCAACGACTCTTCACCAACTAAAGTTGCCTCCTCAGGCATCCGGAAGCTAAAGGACTATGTTGCCGCTCAATTTAATCTGTTTCATCTCAAGCAGAAGAAACATAAGAGACAAATCTATCAGAGGCTTGAGAAGCTGACAAAGGATGTTCAAGAGATTACCTCTGCAGTTGCTGCGCTCCAACAACAACGCACTTCGACCTCTATTGATGATGACAAAAAGGGGGAGAAGGTTCAAGCTGATACTGAAGCTGAGCTAGTCCGAGCTGAAGCTGAAGCTCTTCTAGTTCTAGCTAAAGGAGCAAAGAGGAAAGCTCAGCCTGAGGGGGAGCCAGAATTAAAAGAAGATGAACCTGAAGCCAAGAAACAAAAATTAACAGAATCGGAATCTGAATCTGAGGCTAAAGAGGTTCCTGAGACTGAGCAGGAGACAGAAGAAGAAAAATCCACAAGGTTCATGATTGAACTGCTTGAACAAGAGGAAGCCAATGAACTAGGTATTTCGCTTGAAGAGCTAAGGAAGAGAAAAGAAAAAAAGGCAAAAGACCAAGAAAGGGCAAAACAGAGAAAAGCTTTGGCACAAGCTGAAGCTACATACACTGGTCCAAGACCTGATCCTATCCCATATACAGACGAGGATATTCAAGAGTGCTATTTCAGAAGGAGCACCAGCAAGGAGATCAAAGGCATGACCTTGAGCAGAATTGATGGAGCCATCATCCTCAACTTTGAATTCGAAGATAAATCTACAATGGGGATGGACCTGAGATATGTTCACAGGATGGGCTACATTGAATGGCAAAGAATATTAATGATGCTCAAGAAGTTCAAGAAAAGCCAAATCAAGCAAAAGATCTTTGCTAAAGTTTCCAAACTGGTTAATAGAGCTGAGGAATTGAGATATGTTCCAGTCCTGGTCTGCAGTGGGAGAGCTTATTCGAATTACCTGAAGGTGTAGAGTTTAAAGAAAATCAAGATATTGATACACCTATTCAGGGGTTTATGTTTAAGGATCGGGCTGGCAATCCTAGCTTTATCAAGCTAAAGGAAATAAGCTATCTAAAAGCTAGGGATGCCATACATATAAGAAACTGTTGTGGTAAAGAGGAGTCAAATCAGTTAATAAATTATAAGCTGAATAAACTCATTAGAGTACAACAGAAGAAACTTCAGGGAAACGATGAAGCTGAAAGATTGTTAGATGATATCAATAAAGAGATCATCATCTGGGAGCTTCTACATCCTGAGTTCATCAGATTGATTAGATTAGTTCTAATTTTGTAAATATTAGATTAGTTCTAATATTTTTGTAAGCACTATGTGTGCATGATGTAAGTGATCAACAACTTTTGTATTATGATCAGTTCTATTAATACAAATATAAAGTTTGATATGTTCAACTGTGTTGTGATGTGTTCCTATTCATAAGTCTGATAAGTTCAGCAAAAATGAATAACATATAAGTTCTTATTCATTTATGTAATTAGTTGGTGTGTTCAACTAAAAGTTGGTGTGTTCCAATTTAAATTGATAAGTTCAATTAATATTGATATGTTCAACAAATACTTGATCAGTTCAAATAATAAAATCTTAATAAGCTTGAAATTTAAAACATAATTCTGTTAAACAAACTTAAGAATTGTTTGATGGTTTTGTCATCATCAAATAGGGGGAGTTTGTTGGGAACATGATCTCATCAGTTAAGATTTGATGAGACAAAGTTAAGTTTGTAAGATGAGTTCTACATATAACTTAAACAGAATTATGAAGCTTAGTCAGACTGAACACTTATAGTGATTCAGACTGAGTATAAGTTGAATATAAACTGAGCATATGTTCGACCAGTTTACATTATACCTTAGTTAGATTATTAATGTGTTTGATAATCTGTGTATGTCACATAAGGTATATATCGAGTATTCAGCTTGATGTGTTTCAAGCTGAGTGACTCAGCTCAGAAGCAGAGTCAGCTCGACAGAGTTAATAAATATGTTTTATTTAACTCTTTGGACTTCTAAGGATGAGTTAATAATTATACATGTTAGTTCATATTTGAATTCGGGTTTGTTCTCGAAGAACTCAGCTTGATGAGTTTCAAGTTGAGTAACTCAGTCCGAAATAAGAAGTCAGTTTAAAGATAATTTAAATAAGTTTTAAATTCATCTTTATATCTCTCTATATCTACGGCACGGATAAGAAGACTCCAGAATCAAGATTGAAGATTGAAGACTCAAGATAAGAAGATTCAAGATTCAAGATTCCGAGTTATCCGATAGTTAGTTAGCAAATTAGGATTAGTCCAGTATGTTAGGAACCGAAGGAACTGGATTATAAATACTTATCTCCTGTTAAGTTTAGAGGTACGACTACGACTCAAGAAAACAACTAAGTGTTGCAGAGCCAAACCTCACCTCACTGTATGTGTTATGATTCTTGAATCATTGTTTGTCAGTTCAACGTGATCAAGAAACTCACAGATTGCCAGATCATTCGTGTGTTCAAATTGTCACATTAGTTGTGATATTGGTAAGTAATCATTAGTTGATTCAATCTGTGAAAAATCCTGTTTAGAGAGTCGTCAGTATCTATAATCATAAGTTGATTATACATAGCTAAGTTTGAGAGATTGAGATATTTATATTAGGTGATTATATATCAAGAGTTGCTTACTTGATAATTACCGTAATCATCTTCTTATTCAAAGCATTGTAATCATCTTCATATTAATAAAAGCATTCTACTGATTGTGGTTTGATTTACTGTGTGTAACACTTTTATTTGATTTGTTCAATTTCCGCAGAAAGTGTATTCAACCCCCCCTTCTACACACTGTTGCTTGTTGTTATTCTCACCAAGGGACCAACAATCATGGTAACGAGTACTCAACATCCAAACAGCATGGTAAGTCTGTGCTGGACATATTAGGTACTCAGCCTATTCAAAGAACTTCAGTCATAGAAAGGTTTAATCCAAATCCTTTCAAAAGACAACATTCTCTATCTGGCTTGGAGAGAAGTTACAAGAATAGGAAGACCACTGTAAGTCAGAGGTCAAATCAGAACAATGGTAAGTCCAAAGTTGTGGATCTTGGTAAGTACAAGGAGATCAACAGTTGTAAGTCCAAACCTGTTGAAACTGGTGAGATCAACAGTGATCATGGGACTGAGTTTAGAAACTCTACCCTTGAAAGCTTATGTGAACAAAAAGGAATAGTACAAAATTTCTCATCTGTCAGAACTCCCCAACAAAATGGAGTTGCTAAGAGGAGAAATAGAACCCTAATTGAAGTTGCTAGAACAATGCTATGTGAGGCAGGATTGAAACTTTATTTTTGGGATGAAGCTGTTAGTACAGCCTGTTATACCCGGAATAGGTCAATCATTGTCAAAAGACATGGAAAATCATCATATGAGATGTATAAATCTAGAAAGCCCAATGTAGGTTATTTCCATGTCTTTGGTTCAAAATGTTATGTGCTGAATCAAAGAGATCAGCTCCATAAGTTGGAACCCAAACCTGATCCTGGAATATTTGTTGGTTATTCCTTAATCTCCAAGTCTACCCAGAGTGTCTAACACTAGGAGAAAGGCTATAGAAGAATCAATTCATCTCTCATTTGATGAAGACATTCTTGATCAAGCTGAGAAAAGAAAAGCTGACTTGGTTAGTCTGAGTGATCTTGAAAAGCCTGAGGAAACCAATATGTCAAATCCTATGTATGTCATAGGAGATGATAGTGATGATGATGTGTGTCAATCAAAGAAATCATCACAAGGTTCAAGGGATTCTCAAGTTGAGAAGGATGATGAGTTCGCTATCTCTTTGGAGTTGAAGTTACTCAGACTGAAGATCTTAGTGAACATCAGTTTGTTGACAATGCTGCTATTGAGACTGAGGATGTTTGTTCATCTCAGAATTCTCTATATCACTCAGATCCAGAACCAGATACTCCAACTACAACTTTTAAATTACTCAAAGATCATCCTTAAGATCAAATCATTGGAAATGTCCAAGAAAGGGTTATGACAAGATCCAAGGCTACAGCTAACTATGCTGCTTACTTTGGTTTTCTATCTGAAATGGAACCAAATAAGACTGAAGAAGCCTTAGAGGATGAGGATTGGATTGAAGCTATGCAAGAGGAATTAAATGAGTTTGAGAGAAATAAAGTCTGGAGCCTTGTCCCTGCCCCCAAAGATCATACAATTATAGGCACTAAGTGTGTCTATAGAAATAAAATGGACAAGGATGGAGTTATAGTTAAGGAACAAAGCCAGGCTGGTAGCACAAGGGTATAAACAAGAAGAAGGAATCGATTATGATGAGAACTTTGCCCCTGTTGCTAGAATTGAAGCCATAAGGCTGTTCTTGGCCTATGCAGCATATAAAGACTTCAAAGTCTATCAAATGGATGTGAAGAGTGCTTTCCTAAATGGAAAACTTCAGGAGGAAGACTATGTGAAACAACCTCCTAGCTTTGTTAGTTCAAAGTTTCCACATCATATCTATAAGTTAGACAAGGCATTGTATGGTCTTAAACAAGCTCCAAGAGCTTGGTATGATACACTGTCCAACTATCTACTATCAATGGATTTCATCAGAGGTAGTATAGATAAGACACTCTTTATTAAAAAGAGTAAATGATAGGTGATTCTTGTACAAATCTATGTCGATGACATTATCTTTGGTTCTACAAATGAATCAGTGTGTGAATGGTTTTCCAAAATAATGTCACAAAAGTACAAGATGAGCATGATGGATGAGATGACATACTTCCTTGGCTTACAAATTCAACAAAATCCTGATGGAATATTCATCAATCAAAACAAGTATGTTCTTGATTTGATAAAGAAATATGGTTTTGATTCAAGTTCAACCATGAAAACACCCATGTCACCTGCTGTCAAGCTGAGTAAGGACTCAGATGGTAAGTCTGTGTGTCAGTCTACCTATAGAGGAATGATTGGTTCATTACTCTATTTGACAGCTAGTAGACCTGATATCATGTTTGCTACATGTGTTTGTGCAAAATATCAGTCAGATCCTAAAGAATCACATCTTCAAGCTGTGAAAAGGATCTTTAGGTACCTTAAAGGTACTCCAAATCTAGGTCTTTGGTATCTAAAGGACTCTGGAACAAGAAGAGGTCCGTGGATAGGGCCGCTCTGGGAAACGTTGATGGGAAACAACTTTACAAGAAGCCTAACACTAGTAAGTCCAAGTTTGCTGAGAGGAACCCCGGAGTGAAATGCGGGAAGTGTGGCAAAACTCATCTAGGGGAGTGTCGCCAGGGACTGGATCGATGTTTCAGGTGTGGGAGGATTGGGCATCACGGGAGAGACTGTCGGGCTCATTTGAACGTTTGCTTTAAATGTAACAAACCAGGTCATTTCATGGGTGAGTGTCCTAAGATAGCTGGAGGAAGTGGGAAACCGGCCAGGCAACCACCACTACGAATCACTAATGGTGAAAAGGGGAAGAAGCCTCAAGTCCCAAAGCCTCGGGGACATGCATTCCAAATGACTGTGGAGGAGTCCAAGAAGTAACCCGAGGTGATTGCAGGTACATTTATTGGTAACTCCTTACCTACGCTTGTACTTTTTGATTCCGGGGCAAGTAAGTGCTTTGTATCTTCTTCTTTTTGTAACAAATTTGTAATAGAACCAGTTAAACTAGAAACACCACTAGAAGTAGAAATAGCAGAGGATAAGACTCTATGTGTAACTACTATCTATAGAAACAATGTAATAGTGATCGATGAGGTAAAATTCCCTATAGACCTAATACCTATCCCCATGAAAGAAATCCAAGTGATCGTCGGAATGGACTGGCTAGGTCGTCATCAAGCCAGTATATTGTGCAAACAGTGGATCGTGCAGATCCAGAATCCAAGTGGGGGAGAAATCTCTATCTACGGTAAGCGACAGAAGGGTTTGACAGCATGTTGTACTGTATCTAAAGCTACAAAGTATCTACGCAAGGGTTTCACCGCTTATATAGATCATGTGGTTGACTCGAAAATGGAGAAGAGAAAGTTAGAAGTGGTAGAAGTGCCAGAAGTGCGTGACTACCCAGAGGTATTCCCTGATGATTTACCTGGGATAACACTGGATAGACAAGTGGAATTTCGCATAGACCTAATGCTGGGAGTAGCGCCTATCGCCAAGGTGCCGTATCATTTGGCACCACCAAAGATGCAAGAACTGATGTCACAACTGCAGGAACTACTTGATAAGGCTTTTATCCGTCCTAGTAGCTCGCCGTGGGGAGCACCGATCCTTTTCGTGAAAAATAAAGACGGAACCTTCCGAATGTGCATTGATTACCGCGAGCTTAATAAAGTAACCGTGAAGAACCGTTATCCATTGCCCAGAATCGATGATTTATTTGACCAGTTATAGGGGCGCGGCTTGCTTTTCAAAGATAGACTTACGGTCGGGATATCGTCAACTCAAAGTTAGAGAAGAGGATATAGCAAAATCGGCCTTTCGAACGCGTTATGGTCATTTTGAGTTTGTTGTTATGTCGTTCAGTCTCAAGAACGAGCCAGCGGCCTTCATGGATTTAATGAACCGAGTCTGCAGACCGATGCTTGATTAGTCAGTAATCGTATTCATCGACGACATTCTGATTTTCTCGAAGACTGAAGCCGAGCACGAGAATCACTTAAGGGAGGTACTCGAGACATTGAAGAGAGAGAAACGGTATGCTAAGTTTTCTAAGTGTGAGTTCTGACTACAAGAAGTGCAATTTCTTGGACACCTGGTTAACCAAGAAGGGATAAAAGTCGACCTGGAAAAAATAGAAGTGGTAATGAAATGGGAAACACCAAAGAGTCCTACGGAAATCCGGAGCTTCTTGGGTTTAGCCGGTTACTACCGAAGATTCATTCAGGACTTTTCAAAAATAGCGGTACCGTTGACTAAACTGATGAAGAATAATGTTCGTTTTGACTGGGGAGCAGATCAACAGAAAGCATTCAAAACCCTCCGTTGTAAATTGTGCGAAGCCCCTATCTTGACTTTGCCCGAGGGAATGGAGGATCTGGTGGTATACTGTGATGCATCACATGTGGGCCTCAGTTATGTACTTATGCAGAGAGAAAAGGTAATTGCTTATGCGTCAAGACAACTAAAACCGCACAAGTGTAATTATCCGACGCACGACTTAGAGCTAGCAGCAGTAGTTTTCGCGCTAAAGATATGGAGACATTATTTGTATGGAGTTAAATGCACCATCTACACTGATCACAAAAGTCTAAAATATTTTGCTGATCAGAAGAATCTGAACATGCGCCAATGGAGGTGGTTAAACCTGGTGAAAGATTACGATTGTGAAATTTTATATCATCCGGGAAAGGTGAATGTTGTAGCGGACGCACTATGTCGCAAGACGAACTATTCACAACTTAAGGTAAAGTGTCTACGAATGACAGTTACGACTTCACTATTCGATTCAATTTTAACTGCTCAAGCTGAAGCAATGAAGGAAGAGAATCATAAAACTGAACGGATTAAGGGTCAGATGGCACTTATGGTGAAGGATAGTCGCAGGTTATGGACTCATTACGGACGAGTGTGGGTGCCAAAAGTCACGGACGTTCGGGAATTGATACTAAATGAAGCACACAAGTCGAAATTTCTATACACCTGGGGGCCACCAAGATGTACAGGGACTTGAATATGGATTACTGGTGGCCAGCAATGAAGAGGGATGTGGCAAAGTATGTCGAGAAATGCCTAACGTGCTTACGAGTTAAGGTCGAGCATCAGCGACCACATGGTAAACTACAAACGTTGTAGATTCCCATATGGAAGTGGGAGAACATCACAATGGTTCTGATAACAAAGTTACCTAAAACACCATGAAACTACGATGCAATTTGGGTAACAGTGGATAGGCTAACTAAAAGTGCACACTTCATACCGATCCGAGAGGCCAGTTCAGCTGAAAGATTGGCAGATATCTACGTAAAGGAAATAGTTTCAAGACATGGGGTGCCAGTATCGATCATATATGACCGTGATGTACGATTCACCTCCAGGTTTTGGGACAAGTTTCACGAGGATTTGGGTACGAGGGTTAATCTTAGTACAGCTTATCATCCTCAAATTGACGGACAGAGTGAGCGAACAATTCAAACTCTAGAAGACATGCTTAGGGCTTGCGTGATTGACTTTGGAGGATGTTGGGATTTGTATTTACCATTGGCTGAGTTCTCGTATAACAACAGCTATAATGCCAGTATCGGCATGCCGCCATTTAAGATGTTATATGGAAGAAAATGTAGAACCCCAATCTGTTGGGGAGAAGTCGGTCAGAGAGAACTGGGAAGTACAAAGATAGTCCAACGGACCTCAGAGTATGTTCAATAGGTACGCGAAAGACTGAAAGCCGCTCAGAGCAGACAGAAGAGTTATGCCGACAAGAGGAAATCAGAGTTAGAATTCCAAGTGGGCGACTTTGTCCTACTTAAAGTGTCTTCGTGGAAAGGAGTGATTAGATTCAGAAAAAGAGGGAAATTGTACCCTAGGTTCATCGGGCCATTTAAAGTGATTGCAAGAGTCGGTAAGGTAGCTTATCGTCTAGAACTACCTGAGGAATTATCGAAGATACACAACACCTTCCATGTGTCTCATTTGAGGAAGTGTCTAGCCGATGAGACGGAGTTTGTACCATTAGAAGATATCACCGTGGACGATAAGCTGAATTACATAGAGAAACCAGTAGCGATCATTGAAAGACAGGTAAAGCAGTTACGCAACAAGCAGATAGGAATGGTTAAAGTGCAGTGGAAACACCGCAAGGGTTCCGAGTGGACTTGGGAGTCCGAAGAAGAGATGAAGAGGAACTACCCCGCACTTTTTGAGTAGGAATTTCGAGGACGAAATTGTATCTAAGTGGGGGAGAGATTTAATACCCGCAACTTTTTTTATTTTATTCTAATAATTTAAAATTGTGAACTATTATTATTTTGTTCTGATAATTTAAAATAGTGAACTATTATTATTTTGTCACGCTAAAGATAAACTTCGATATTTATTAATTAAGCCCTCTTGAGTTTTGGGCCTTGTAATCAGAAGATATCTATATATATTTATATGTGGGCTGAGTAAATTAATTTATTGGTGGACTTTATTAAGCAAATGGACCTTAAGGGTTAAGTAATGGAGTGATTTAGTCATGGGCCTTGATTTTTACATGGGCTTGGCCTCCTAGAAGGATATATAAATATATGATTAGGGTTCAGTCTCCTAGACATCTCATTTTTACTGTTTCATTACTGGAGAAAGTGAGGGAGCTATTGTGTGTGTGTGTGACTTGAACGAGAAGAGCAACATGGAGCAACTTAGGTCTTCATCTTGGAGAAAGTAGTGGAAGAAATCATCCAGGTAATGCTCTTAGAACTTTACTCACCATGTAGAGGTTCTTTTACTATGATTTAAAGGCTATATACCAAGTTAGAGAAGCTGCGAAAGTGGTATGTGACCTTTAAAATCAAGAACAGAAGAAGGGATTTAACGGTATAAATTGGGTTGAATCACCTTAATGATTATAAGGAAATGATTTTGAGTAGTGGAGACAAGTTTTGATGAAATTAGTTTTCAAAAACTCATAGTTTTTATATGATGAGAAAACCCTGGTTTTAAAATATAGATACAGAATCTACAGTCCTAGGTTCTGGGAAGAATATGGAAGAATCGAATTTTGATACAAAAATTCGACACATGATACACAAAATTCAACTACTAGAGTTTTGTGCTTAATTAAGTTGTACACACTGCTTTCTTGGGTGTACTTAAACAAAATTCGATACTTGGGTCTTGTAGTCCAAAAATTCGATAGAAGCATATCATAAATTCGAAGCATGCCTACCTGCTTATGAAATTCGAAACTAGTTAAGGAAATGGTAGAAATTTTTGATTATTACACTTGATAGTGCATGGCTCACTTGTACCCAATGCTTCCACATTTGTACTTATTGGCAAAATTGCAAAATTCGAAACTTGCTTGAAAACATATAAATTCGATACCTGATACACAAAGATTCGATAGTTGGGGGATAACTCATAATTCGATTGTTGGCTTTTCACTCAAAATTCGATATATAGATAGGCCTGCTTCTTCGACTTGTACATATGCAACTTTGGTTTGAACATCAGAAAATGCGACACTTAGGATTGGAAATTAGATATTCAAAATTAGACATTTGAGGTAAAATTAGACATTGAGATTCTAATTTGGTGAAATTAGACATTCAGATTCTAATTTGGTAAAATTAGACACTTGAGATTCTAATTTAATGAAATTAGACATTTGAGATTCTAATGTTGGTACTCGGGAAATAAGACAGTGGTGAAATCCTAATTTGGCTACATTCGACTTTACGCAATGAGCAATGTATCACAAATGAGAAATGTTATGATTAGAGTTAAGAAGTATTACCCTATACTAAGTTACGGGATGTGTTTAAATAGGTTGCGGACTATTGCGTGACTCAAAACACTCGTTAAGCTTTTATGTTAACTTAATCGCGAGATCAGGTGAGTATTCTTACTTATACTTTAAATAGAGATCCACGTGACATGCTATGTGATCTTATGATTTGATATGTTTCTAGACCGCACACTTCGGTGTCGGGTATGTTAGACCGCACACTTCGGTGTTGGGTATGTTAGACCACACACTTCGGTGTCGGATATGATAGACCGCAAACTTCGGTGTCGGGTATGTTAGACCGTTGTGACGACAACGGGTATGATGAGACCACTAACTTCGGTAGTGGGTACGAGTTGTGCCTTTGTTCTTTGAGCTATTTGAATTATAAGTAAAAGTACTCGCTAAGCTTTATGCTTACTGTTGCTATTTAAATATTTTTCAGGTAAGGACCACGGCGGGACTCCAGTTCGTGGTTGATAGCTCAGTTGTGTTTGCTTCCGCGACTTTTAAATTTAGAAATGTTTAAACTCTTACTTTAGTTATGTTCGTCATTGGATTGTAATCAGATATTTTGTGACTCTTATTACCAGTATGGCTTGGGTTCTGACGTTGTTAGTTTCCTTGTGTTGTTACAAAAAAAAAATTGGGACGTTACAGTTTATGTATCTGCTAAGTGAATTGGGGATGCTCAACCCCTAGGTAAGTGTGAGAATTTGAGTTTTTCAGTTTAACAAAGACTAAGTGTCTTAAGTTGAGTGCACAGTTTATAAATAAATTTTCATAAACTGCATAACCTGTCAAGCTGAATGATGAGTTCACACGTTTGGTAAGTTCCAAACATCTTTTAACTACTTAGTGTGGTTAAGATATATCGTTTGAGTTAGTCTCGAACAACATGACTAAGTGTCATTGAGTCTGAGCTATGTGCTTAACTCAAACAGTGTGATTGGTTCACACATTTGGTAAGTTCCAAACATATTTTAACTACTTAGTGTAGCTAAATTACATGTTTAAGTCAGTCTTAAACATAAATGACTAAGTGTCATTGAGCCTGAGCTGTGTGCTCTACTCAAGTTGAGTATCAATCTCAAGCTGAGTGCTCAAATCAAGCTGAGTGCTTGATTTAAACTGAGTAATAAGTTTACTCAGATTTGGTGTGTCCAAAACCATGTTTTAATTACTAATTGTCATTAACTCATGTGTCTCTGCATATTTGAGTCAGTCTTAAATCGCGTATTACACCAATTGTGTACTGGTATAACACAATAGTGTTTATAATCTTATTGTAAGTCGATAATATTAATTTACACTTGTATCCGTTGGAAGATGATGTGTTTCTACCCTATTACTGTTACATGAAGCCGTTATTTCTCCAGCGTAACGGATAAAAAGGGATTCTAACGGTAACTTTTATCTCTCCTCAGAAAGGTATATATACCAATCATAACCGGTTTAGAGAAGTTTACGCTTACAATTCTACCCTCTCATTTTCTCACACCTTTCGCAAACACCTCTATTGCTTAGTGCATTCCTCCGTTTATTTTCAACACCCTAAATTGCTAAGTGAAGTTTTTAAAACGCTCAGTGCGAATATTAAGTTGCTTAGTGCTGATTCAACAAATTACTCAGTGTAATTAAACAATGGATGGAATCACATTAGTTCTCGGTGATCGAATGGTTCGAGGTGCTCAGTTTAAGAACAATGGAGCGCCGTTGATCAAAATCAACAATCAACGGGCCTGTCTTGCAATTCCTCCAAGGAAACAAGGCAGAGGATATGAAATATGGCTGGATTACATCCGTAAATGCCCCCTGGCATTCGCCTTCTATGGCGCACCACTCCACGTTGTTCCTCAACATCTTTTGGTGTTCTAGTACACCTGTACTTACAACCAGAACAGGGGAGAGATCACAGGAACTGTTCTAAATAGGGATAGAACAGTTGTCCTTTCTGTGCAGCGGCTAAGGGAAGTTCTTCAACTCCCTCACTCTGATGAGTTCGAGCCGGCTGTAACAAGGCAGGTGGCTAGGTATGTCCTACCCAGAATGGGTCACCCGTAGACAGAGGGTGTTATCAAAAAGGCCACCTTTACAACCAGTTGGGGTTTTATGGTGTCAACAGTGATTCGTTCACTAGGAACCAAGGTTGGAGGACTGGACCAAGTAAACGAGTTCGAGATGCAGCTGCTGTACAACTGTACTTCGCGAGAAACTTAGATTATGCTCAGCTCATCTTCAACGAATTTACGGTCCAAGTGATGAAGACCACAAGGGATCTTCATGTACCTTTCATAAGGTACATGTCCTTGGCATTTGAAGCCGAGCTGGGGACAGCACTCTACGAAGCTGATAAGGATGTGTTCCTGTTTCCAACACTCAGCTCTAAGATATTTAATAATGAGATATTCCCAGAGCAAGAGGGTCTGACTGATCCCATGCTACTGATAGTTGAGGCAGCTTCATCAGAAAGTGAACCAGAGGGATCAAATCAAGGGGGAGCTTCCCAAGCTGATCTAGAGGTTCAAGTTGAGCACTCTGCTCAGGCTGAACCAGCAAATATTGAAGTTGCTTCTGGTAAGGACTCTCCACTTTCTTCTTCTTCTCTCTATTCTCCATCCACTTTTGGAGACAGGACTGCAGTAAACCCAACTCAGTTTAACCCATCTCCTCTACCTTCCATTCAACTCCAATATGTAGCCACCCCTAGTGTGCCCACTGCTGCTAGGGAGAAAATCCAAACCTATACTCGTAAAACTGCCAAAAGTGGTGCTTCTCTTATAGGCATCACTGGAGCTGAGATCACACTGATCCCTCCCCAGGCAGGAGTTGAGGGGGAGACGCCTACTCTTCAGGTGTCAACCTCGAGGCTCGTTTCAACCCTTGAACCTAAGCCGGGTGTGGTGTCTACTCAACCCACACTCTCCAGAGCCATGGGAGAGCCTATTACTGTGCCTAAGCAGACACACTTAGGTAACATTGAAAAACTGACCAATCCCCAGGGTCAATCACCCCCCTCCAAACCAATAAGCCAACCACCTACCCATACACTTCACGTTTCTAGCCCAATTACTTCTCTTCACTTCTAACATCCCCATGCACGACCTGTCAATGTGTCATCTCAAGACCAAGATGACTCACAAGGTCCAAACTCTGGTGCAAATGAGTTTGAGGGTATACACCAACCCTTAGATGATGCACCCAAGTTCCAACCCTCTCAAGATGACTTGGACGATTTAATGAAATTCTTTAAATGTCAGTTTGATACCTTGCACCTCAAGAGAAAGAAGACTAAGAAGGATATGCTAAGGATTCTGGATTCTCTGGATGAGGAGTTGCTGTGTTTGAAATCTGCTGTCGCTGCCCTTCAACAACAAAAGACTTAAATCCCTGTTAATGATGACAAAAAGGGGGAGAATGTTCAAAAGGCTGAAGCTGAGTTTGTCCAAGCTGAAGCTTTACTACTATTGGCAAAGGGAGCCAGATTGAGGGGGGAAAAGAAATGGAAATAGAAGTTGAGCCAACTGAAAAGGCAAAAGGCAAAAGACCAGTAGTGGTCAGCTCAGATGAGTCGGAAACCCCTCAATAGAAAAGAAGAAAAATGATTCTTAGTGAATCACCCTCAGATGAAGACTCTGCAGATAAAATAACACTACAAGAAAGAGCTTCTTTGCTGGCAGTAAGGAGATTGCCACAAGAAGATGTTGACCAGCTTGGGATATCTATCAACGAGTTAAGAAGAAGGCAATTGGATGCTCAAGATGTGTTAGTTGACGAGAAAAAAGCAAGAGAACAGGCCTGGGCTGAGCAAATAAGAAAGCGGAATGAGGATTTAGCTAAATTCAAACTGCCTATTTTGCCCAAGGAGGAAGAGGTAGAAGAACCTCTTGTTCAGGATCAACAAGAGGAGGAGAACATAACTCGGTGTTATACAAGATCTTACTTCTCTTCTAAGATTGATTCACTCAAGTTATGTTCAGTCCAAGGGATTATCATTATGGAGTTCGCCTTAAAGAATGGTGAATCAATTTCTCTGGAGCTGAATCAACTTCATAAACTGGGATATGAAGAGTGGAAGCAAGTGGCTATCCTCATCAAGCAGATGGAAAAGTCCTCTGCTAGGAATCAAGTTAAATACGAAATCTTAAGGCTACTTGCAAGAGCTGATGCGATGCAAATCATACCCAGATCTGAGATAGCTACCCTACTGACTTCTTTTCATAAAGTTGGAAAGAAGAAGCAAACAAAGCCAGCTGGACTAGCAAATACAGACCAGTACAGTCTAAATCTTCCTGAAGGCATGGAATTCAAAGGAAATATCTATGTGGAAAAGCCTCAGATTGGATTCATGTACTTGGACAGGAATGGTGTACAATGCTTCCAGTCTGATGCAAGTATCTATACATGTGGGGTATCTCGGGTGTTTGCTCTGAGACAAATAGTGGAAAATACTAAACAAACTGTAAGGTTCAGATACAGAATTAACAGAGCAATAAGATCACAGAAAGATCAGCTTCAACACTTACCTAATTTGCAAGAATTCCTTGAAAAAATCAACAGGGAGATCAAGGAGTTTGAAGAGCTGCATCTTGAATAGATTAGTTCTATTTGTAATTATTAGATTAGTTCTAATAATTTTGTAAGCACTAAGTGCATGATTTGAGTGATCAAAACTTTTGTATTATGATATGTTCAATTAATACAAGTATGAGTTTGATATGTTCAACTGTGTTATGATATGTTCATAATTATTAGTCTGATAAGTTCAGCTTGAATGAATAATTGATTAGTTCTTATTAATTAATGTGTTTAGTTGTTGTGTTCAACTTAAAGTTGGTATGTTCCACTTATAATTGATAAGTTCAATTAAAATTGATATGTTCAATTAATATTTGATTAGTTCAAATGTAGAATCTTGATAAGTTTGAGATTTAAAACATAATTCTGTTAAACAAACTTAAGAACTGTTTGATGGTTTTGTCATCATCAAATAGGGGGAGTTTGTTGGGAAAATGATCTTATCAGTTTAAGATTTGATGAGACAAAGTTAAGTTTGTAAATTTGTTCTAAATATAACTTAAACAGAATTATGGAGCTTAGTCAGACTGAGCACGTATAGTGTTTTAGACTGAGTATAAGCTGAATATAAGCTGAGCATATTCGATCAGCTTAGACTATATCTTAGTAAGATTATCAATGTGTTTGATAAGATGTGTATGTCACCTAAGATATATATTGAGTTTTCAGCCTGATGTGTTTCAAGCTGAGTAACTCAGCTTGTATACTGAGTCAGCTCAACAGAGTTGCTAAATAAGTTCTAGTTAACTCTTAGGACATCTAAGGATGAGTTTGTTATTATACGTGTTAGTTCATGTTTGTTTTCGAGTTTGTTCTCGAAGAACTCAGCTTGATAAGTTTCAAGTTGGGTAACTCAGTCCGAGCAAGAAGTCAGTTTAAGATAATTTGAATATGTTTTAAATTCATCTTTGAACTCTCTATAACTACGGGAAGGATAAGAAGACTCCAGAATGAAGATTGAAGATTAAAGACTCGTGATAAGAAGATTCAAGATTCAAGATTCCGGTTTATCCGTTAGTTAGTTAGCAAATTATGATTAGTCCAGTTTGTTAGGAACCGTAGGAACAAGATTATAAATACTTATCATCCTGATAAGTTTAGAGGTACGACGACGACGACTACGACTACGATTACAACTAAGTGATGCAGAGTTAAATACCTCACCTCAACCGTACGTGTTACGATTCTTGAATCACTGTTTGTCAGTTCAACGTGATCAAGAAATTCACAGATTGCCAAGCTATTCGTGTGTTCGAATATTCACATTAGTTGTGAAATTGGTATGTTTTTAATCTGTGATTAAATCCTGTTTAGAGAGTCGTCCAGTATCTATAATCATAAGTTGATTATAGATAGCTAAGTTTGAAAGATTGAGAGATTTATATTATGTGTTTACATATCAAGAGTTGCTTATTTGATAGAGTCTGTAATCATCTTCTTATTAATGAAAAGCAAAGCATTCGACTGTGGTTTGATTTACTATGTGTAACACTTTATTTTGATTTGTTCAATTTCCGCAGAAAGTGTATTCAACCCCCCTTCTACACATCTGTTGCTTGTTGTTATTCTCACCAAGGGACCAACACAACCAACGTTACCAATACTAACAACCTCTCTCTTCGCTTTATACTAGAGAAGGATAAGTTCACCGGACCAAACTTTCTCACTTGGGAGAGAAATCTCCGGATCGTGCCGAGGCACGAGAGAAAGTGGTACATCTTAGAACAACCTCTAGGAAATCCCCCTGCCAAACAATGCTAGGGCAGACGTCAGGGAGGCTTATCAGAAGCGCTCCAATGATGCCCTGGATGTGAGTTGCCTCATGCTTGCAACAATGAGTCTTGAGTTGCAGCCAAGAATGATGGAAACTCCTACTTACGACATGATCCGCCAGCTGAGGGACACGATTCAAGAGTAAGCCCGCATAGAGCGTTATGATGCCACTAGGGCATTTAACTTGTGCAAGATGGTGAAGGGGACATCGGTCAATACCCATGTCATGAAAATGAAAGGATATATGGACCACCTAGAGGCTTGGGCACCCAGTACTGTTGCAGCTAGCAACGGATACGATACTCAACTCATTGTCAGACGGTTATAAACCTTTTATAGTCAACTACAACATGAACAACATGGAGAAATCCGTGACAGAGCTGCATTCTATGCTTAAGACTGCGGAGCAGGGTATCGGGACCAAGTCTAAGGACGTTCTCATGATGGGCAATGGTGGTAATAAGAAGAGGAAGGGGCGCAACGGAAAGGGAAAGCCCAGCCAGAATGCACCCAGGGCTAGTGATAACAACAAGGGCAAGAAGCCAAAGCCGAACAAGGCAAGAACCGAGAATCGGTGCTTCAGGTGCAGCGAGACCGGACACTGGAAGAGAGATTGTCCGAAAGCTCACGAAGCAGGAGGCAAGTCTGGCTCCTCATGTATCGTGTGACTAGCTTCATTGTCACTTTCCACTTGTAAAGTTTCTTACGAGTTTTCTAATATCATGCAATCGTTTATTGCAGGAGGTGATGGAAAGTGAATTAGCCCAGCATTCAAGATCCTACGTGCTTTATCCGGATATTTAATAATTCTTTTTCTTAGTTATTAAACTTTTTTTAAGTTTTTGGATTTGATTTGTTTGCTGCAAACTATTGGTTGACCTTTTGGTTTTTTTGAATTTTGAATTCTTTGACTAATATCCGTGCACGTATGTTTTAAATGAATCAAGTTAGTCCAGCTGTGACTAAAGGCTACTAATAAGTCAAGTTTTGACTTAATAGGTTATTCATAGTGATCTTATGCAGTAGTTGTAATAGTTACATTAAATCTCACTATATAAATACTTAGGTAAACAAGTTGTCTTTATGAAATTAGAAAGTCTTTCTAATTTACAAGTATTTAAGGATTTTATGAAAGATAAATGTTCAAAGCATTGAACATGATAAGATAAGAAATAATAGTTATTATTTCTAGATAAAAGTTTTTGGATAAAACATTTAAGAAAGTATAAGGTGATTATAATAGTAATTATGATCAAGGGTATCTTATACTAAATGTTTTAAGCAAAGAAATTTAAAATACATTTACAAGTGTTTCATACTTGTAATCGTGTTTTGGGTTTAATGAAACAGTTTTCCATAATTGGAAAGGTGGATATATGAGAAATCCAAGTTCTGGTTTCATGAAACGGTTAAATTTCTCACGAAAACTATTTTTAAGAGCAAGTGTTTAAACACAAGTTTTAGGCGTATTAGTCAAAGATTGACTGAGTCTAAAAGGGTGTTTTAAGGTAATGCACTTTTTCATAAAAGATAGTGGGAGCGCTTGACTAGTGTATTTATCAAGTTATCAAGGTTGATCTAACTAGTATGATAAATACAAGTGTGAACTCTTAAAGTATGTAATTGTCGGATGATTTTAGAAGTGGTCTAAAATAAAGGTATTTGAAAGGGAACTAATCCGAGGAACGCATGACTTATTGAAAGGTTCTCAATGAAGATGTCATGCAAGTTTTTTAAGTCAAGTTATGACTTAAATAGAATTATATATTATTATAAAGGAGTTCAAAAAGTCAAAATAATTAATGTTGGTAGTTGATTAACGTTAGAGATGATAAAATAGGATATTTTTAATATCCTTAGTAATGAAATTAGATAAGTGTTAGTATACACTGAGGATCTAATCTCAAATTTACAAGTATGTGTAAATGGATTTATCGTTTTAAAAGGGGTATGAATCTAGTGAGATTTAATACATCTACAAGTGTAATTAAAGTTTTAATTACAAGGGGATTATTTTATAAACTCAGAAACTTTGGAGTTATTTCCGGTTCTCCAAGTTTAAGGAATTTATAAAATAATAAGTCTAGAATTGTTTTTAGGTTGCGAAAACGATTTCTAGCAAAACCAAGAAGGAGTCCTACAAGGTACTAGTCTTGAGTTTTTGGGTTTATAGGCATATTATTTTCTTTGTAATCCGTGATAAGTGACAATGTAAAATAATAAGTAATTCAGATAAACGCTGTGAATTGAGTCAATGAAATGGTAGAAATTATGCATCTTTATTCCAGGGTGGAATATGGAGGATGCAGAAATTAGTTTCATTGCTCTTCACCATTTTGTATGTTTTAGTCCATCCAGGAATAAACTTGGTTTATTCAAAACATCATCAGTGACTACTTATCTTGGTGGGAACCTTGATAAGGTTGTAAAGTCATCGTAATTTTGGGGTAGATTCGATGGTATATCGAATATAGCTGCAAAAGGTTTTTGCGGACCAAAATTGACGGATATTCGTTAGGGTTACGAATATTGGATTGACCCACCGTGAAAAATACTTCGTGGATTCGTGTCAAAAGTATTTATCACATAAGTTATCCTTAAACCTGAGGTATTTGGTTTCGGATGCGGTAACTGTTGTCTCCTTAGTACGTCCTAACGACACGCCGTAACAGGGTGGCTATAAGGGGCGTATCTAGATTCAGTGGGAGGCGTATTGACAAATGCAAATATGCAAGAAGGTATTTGCAACTCCTTTTTAGGAGAGATATTTCTGGGTGCCTTAACTGATTAGAAAAACTGGTAAGTGTACGGTCGTGCCCAAATGAACTGATCTGTTTTTTGTCGTTTATCACGCAGTTTTGAAATCAAGTATGTCATGAAATAATTCTTGAGATTTTGAGTTGACACACTCCATGCTCATGCTCAAAAATTGAAATATCGTGCTGCAAGGGACAAACCTATAATAACCATACCCATTCATAAACACGTAGTTTATGATAGTTAGTTCATGAACAGTTAGTTTATGACAGATTGCTCATAAACAGTTGTTTTATGAGAGTTTACTCTATCACACGTTACTTTGGGGTATAAGAGTTCTTATAACCTGGTTATCCTAAGTGTTTGGCTAGGGACCTCCTTAGGCTAACAATATACAGTAACTATTACTTATCTTGCACAAGTGAGAGTCTGTTAGATTATGTGCAGAGATAATTAATTGATACATTGTATCTAATGTTATAAGAGACTAAAGGGTCACACTGCTACACGCCCAATTAGAACATTTTGGAATTTACCAATATCTGTGTGAAAATAATTAATCAGTGAAATTAATTATTTGAGAAAAGAAATAAATAATTAATAGTTATTTATTATTTAAAGGGAAATTAAATATTAAGTTTAATATTTAACGGACCAGTTAATTAATAGTTAATTAATTAACTAGAAAAGTCCAAGGGGTCAAAGTGCAAGGAATGAAACTTCAATTAAAGTCATGGGCTTTAATTAAATGGGTTTGGGCTTGGGCTTGGATAAGGTTTAAGTATTTAAACTTAGAAAAGGCTCATTTAATCAATAAGTGATTTAATCTTAAATCAAGAAAAACCCTAGCCACCTTGCTCCCTCCCTGCGTAGACCCCTTCCCTTCCCTACGTCGACTTCGAGAAAACCCCAAGGGGGTTTCGAATTTTGCGATTAACGCGTACACACACACGCGCGCGCGGTTCGTGTTGTTCAGGTAATTCCAGCAGCGGTCTAGCAGCTAGTTCGTTGGTGGTACAGTAGTGGTGGACTAACTTTAGCAATCCCAAGACTCAAGAGGTATTGTTTTTCCTTAAACTTTTATCCGGATTGTAGATAAGAAACTGATGTGATCATAAGAAAGATCCTAACCCTTTTAGGGTTTAGGGGATTGTGTTCAATCCTGTTCCGCTTTAGGATTGAAGCAATAGTATCAAACCCAGGGTTAGACCAGTTTGTGTCTTAGGGTGGTTTGGTTAGATCAAAACCCTTTAAAATGGATAGAGAGGTCTGCATATGAAAAGAAGGAGAAGCAGTGATGGTGGGATACAGTCATACAGATGAGGGTCTCGATGGACTCTGTGGAAAGTTGGAGAGGGATTAAAGGAAGAAAGAGAATAAAATCCTAAACTACCAAATTTACCCTTTTTTTATTTATGTCATATATATATATAATGGAGAGGTGGTATATCTTCTCCTATATATCATTTTACTCATAAGATCATCATAAGTGTCAATCTCAAGATCAATGGAGACTATGAGAAAATGAATTTATGAATTCTATATGTTATTATATAATAATAAATAAGAGCATAAAGTAGAAAGAAATTATAGCGGGATATATATCTTTTATACAAAAACTTGATATAAACACCATCTATCCGAATATTTAAAGCTGTTTTAATCATTAATATGCCAACAATAGCTAGCAATGTCTTGTGTTCGTTGTAGGAGAGCTAAATTTGGTATGGGTGACATTATCAATCATGTATATACATGACAAGACAGTGTTGCCCTAATTCATTGCTTTTCAGTAAAAATGTAATCAAACAATTTGGTCAAGGCCCCATCATGCATCATGGATTTTGCAACATTTGCTCACCAAATGGGAAAAGGACAAAGACTCTTTTCACTGCTGTGTAAATTGATAGCAACGCTTTGTTTTATTAGTCGGTAGACCTGACCACACTTTGCTTTGTACCTCAGTTTATTACTCACTCCATTGTAAATTTACTTTGGTTAAGGGATGCTATTTATAATACTATCGAAGTTATCTTACAAATTAGTAATACATATATTGTTTTTGAATGAATAAATTTTAATAAGTGAAAGTATCATTTTTCTTTAATTTCGGGTATCATATATGCAACAAAAGTCCGAGCATCTATGTTTCGACACTACCGAATGTATAGGGTCCTCGTTATATCTTGTATCCTATGTGCGAACCATAAAAAATTAATAAGCCCACTACGTACTACTATGATTTTATACTTTCTAAGAGAACAAAATAGGTTAGCTCAGCGCAAATTATTCATATATTAGTACTGTAATTGATTTACCAATAACCAAAACAATACAACGGTATAGTAAAAGAGTTTACGTAAACTTTTGGCCTAATGCTTATTAATTAATTGTGTTCGATACGTGCTTTAAAATAGTTTCTTACTGAAATATTGTGTTCGGTGTCAACAAATAGCTAATGTTCAAAAACATATCTGTTTTCAAGCTTATAAGTGTATGATACTTAATTATTGTGCAATACAGTGTAAACTATTGAAAATATCTTTAATAATAAAATAAAGATCGTGATTAATACAAAAGAGTAAACTATTGACTAATATTTTTCTGTAATAAGGTAGTCCTGTTGAAGCTTTTGTTGTAACTAAACTAATTATGCATATTACGATTTCAGGCAAGATTATTTAAAAAAAATATATATATGCTTTAAATATGTCATGTTGTAATTAGGCAACTATTGTGGCAATCTATATCACTAATTTACTTGTCATAAACATTGATAAATATGTATTGTAGTTTACTTTCTGATATTAAAATATAACTCTAAGGTAGGAAACTACTGTTTGTATTATGCATGCAATAATTCGTATTTCGACTTATCATTTTACAGTAATCATTTGATTGCTTTAAGTGTTGTTCATTGTAAAAAAGGTGTATTACATGCATAAACATTAAGGTATAGACATTATTCCCTCCCGACTAAGGTGTTTATATTATTTATATAAGATAAGATTTATGTATTACTTACATTGATTTAAGGGTTTAAGATATTGTAAGAGAAAGAAATTTGTATGTATTAAATAGTAAGATTTAAAAAAGTTTTGACCCCTAGTAGATATAGGCTGCGTGCGATCTTTAACCCTGCACATGACCTCAAGGGGCCCCATGTGTTCCTATATATATATTGATTCTATATAGGAATGGTACTAGAGTGTAGAGGTGCATAAAAAATCCGAATATCCGATTTTGTGCAAAAACTATCCGAACCGATTTTTTATAAAACCGGATTTTTTTCAAACTGGAGCGGATTTAACCGGTTTTATCTGATCCGATCCGGTTTTAATCCGATCCTAAACCGGTTAAACTGGTTACACTTTTGTCCGAGAAAATCTGGTTTTAATCCGTACGAAACCGGTTACACTTTTGTCCGAGAAAATCCGGTTACAATCCGAAAATCCGTTCCAAAAAAACCAAAAAAATCCGGTCCGGATTTTATCCGATTTTATCCGATCTGGATCGGATTAAAATCCGAAGATGTGCACCTCTACTAGAGTGTGTGTTCGTTTTTGTGTGTGCCAAAAATAGTATAATTAATGTGTATATTGGGGTATATTTGGTAACAAGTTTATTGATGATTATAGAGGTTCGAAATTTATTTTTCATTATCTTCAGTCTCAAGTTTAGTTCGAATATTAAAATTTTGATGAGATTTTATATAAGCACCTAAAATAAAAAGACTTTCCAACTAGTTAATGATTGGGCTTGAGATTATCAATTAATCAGTCTTAGTGTCAACCCCAGCTCTAGTCTCAACTAGTTTCTTCTAACACATCCTATGAAATAATGCTTTCACTGGGGTTCATTCGATAACCGTTGTGAGCGCGAAAACCGCGAAAATCAATCTCAGCCGTTCCTTGGATATGGGAAGATCACGGACGGAGAGCGTGAAGTGATAGAATGTGGCAGTGTGCGTGTGATTAAATCATGGGTGGTCAATAACATTGAAGTAGGGGGAATTGAACGGTTCAGATTGGTTCTCGCGCTAACAACGCTTCTCGCATAAACTTATATATATATATATATAGGCGAGGGTTCATTCGAGAACCGTTGTTTGTGCGAGAACCGCGAGAACCAATCTCAGCCGTTCCATAAATATGGAAAGTTCATGGATGGAGAGCGTGGAGGGATAGAGTGTGGCAGAGTGATTGTGAGGAATTCATGGGTGGGCAATGATATTGAAGGAGGGGGAATTTGATGGTTCAGATTGGTGCTTGCAGTTCTCGCACTAAAAATGATTCTCGCATAAACTTTTTCATATATATATATATATATATATATATATATATATATATATATATAGGCAAAAGTTCAAACGAGAACTGTTTTTTGTACGAGAACCAATCTAAGTCGTCCAATTCCCCCTCCTTTAAGGTCATTGCCCACCCATGAATTCCTCACATGCACCCTGCCACATTTGATCCCCTCCATCCTCTCCATCCATGAACTTCCTATATCCAAGTAACGACTAAGATTGGTTCTCGCAGTTCTCGTACGAAAAACCGTTCTTGTTTGAACCCTCCCATATATATATATATATATATATATATATATATATATATATATATATATATATATATATATATATATATGTGTGTGTGTGTGTGTGTGTGTGTGGAGAAAGAAAAATTATATTTGTTTATATAAAGTCTTTCTATTTTGTTATTTTACTCACAAAATAATGATATGTGAAATTTAATAATTCATTTTCCTTATCATGACTTTTGATTTCGAGAGATTAATGAGCAACAACTTAAATAGAAAGATCTGATAAAATGATATAGAAATCTCATATGGAAATAAGCTATATGGAATATATTTTTACAATTATTGTGTCTATGGTGGAGACATAACACAATGGTGGGGGTTGTAATAATATCTACACAACTATTAATCATTATTAATAAAAAGATTAATTTTCACAATTATACTCTGAATGAGATAGTGCTAAACCCGCGCGTTGCAGCGGGAAAAATTAAAATTTATACTCTATGATGTATCCTTAACGTGTCGTGAAGTTTATATCGGAATGTACATAAAAATAGAATGGTTACAAATATATAATTGTATTGGGTTCAGACAATATATGTTAAAAGTTGTTAAAGAAAAAAAATTCTATATAAAGTTTATATCGGAATGTACATAAAAATAGAATGGTTACAAATATATAATTGTATTGTGTTCAGATATATGTTAAAAGTTGTTAAAGAAAAAAAAAATCTATATAAAGTTTATATTGAAATATACATAAAAATAGAACGGTTGTTAAAAGTTGTTACCGAAAAACAAATTCTATATATTAATTAATTAGATAGATTATATATTAATTAATAAAATACAAAAAGATGTAAAATAGTAATGTGCATATGAAAGATAACATTATGCGCTGATGCAAAAAGTAAAAAGCAAAATTGTTGTAAGCAACATTCGAACCCTCGACTTATGGGTTGACAACTCATAGTTACCGTCTAAAAATGATAATTGAGTTGCTTTTCCGGATTAATACATATTATAAGGAAGGGTTACTTCATTGAACAGTACCCTTTATATAGTATAATTATAAAGATAAGAAAAACGCATAATAATCAAGTGAGGATATAAAGGTCGTCAAATTTATTGTATATTTGTATCACTAAGAATTGTTACGTAGATATTACCTCCGAATAGAATGTTATAACAGAATATATAGTAAATTAGTAATAATGTTTAATTCTACTCTGATTATAAATCTAATGATGTAAAAAGGACACGTTCTAATAAAAAAAAATCTAATCACAGTTTTTACGACTTTGGATAACAAATATTTTTATAGTTTTTGTATTTAACAATCTCATAACTAATTTTTTATAATCAATTTTCTATGTATACATAAAAACCCATATGAATACCTTTTAATTAGTATTTAAACTTTCCACATATGACATACGGTTACTATTTATAAAAGTTAATATTATATTTTATTACTCTTATCCACATAATTAAAGACTATGATTAGCATTTATTTTAAAAAAAATTAGAAAATATATCATTTGTAACTTGTAATATTTGTTCATAGCATTGACCGAAAGAGTTGAAGTTTCATTTCCTCCCGTGTATGAATAATTGTTATTATTAAAGAGTTTGTAATCGTGTGTATATAACTTTTAACTACTACCATATTAACTACTACCATTTAATATGCTAAAATTTCATAATCTACGATTTAGTGAATTGAAAAACTTGTCTAACAAGTTACGGTAATTTTCTTCAATATTGATTTATTTTTTAATACTATATTATTATTAATATTTAACATTTAGTTTAGTGAAATATTAAAATTTACAATTTAACATGTTAGGAAATATGGTGACTCACTACTAACTTATATTTCATATAAATCCATTTACAATTAAAGATGATCCATCACAACTAAATATGATCATACGGACCCGTTATGACCCATTAGAAATATAAGTGACTAATATATGCATGTGATGATTCATTACAGATAAATGTAAGCGATACTAACCCATACACAAAATTTGGTACATATAAACTCATTTACAACACTGTACAAGAAGACCAGGCATCAGAAACAGATTTCCCACGTACCAGATCCGTGGGAAATTTTCAACGGATTTCCCACGAATTTGAGTTCGAAAACCGAATTTCAACGGGTTTCCCACTAATTCCGTGAGAAAATTATGGAATATCTGAGGGAAAATAGTTTTCCCACGAAGCTTTTAGCCACGGTCGATTATGTGGGAAATCCGAGAGAAACATCATTTTCCCACAGATTTTCCACGGATTTGTCCGACACAAAATGGAGTGTTGTGTTGTAGTGCAAGTAAAGATGACTCATTCCTAGCAATTATGACCCATTACGCTCTCATATAAATCCATTCACAAATAAAGATAACCCTTACATACCCATAATAATTCATCATTACTAAATATGATCTATCTCGACCCATTATGACCATTCCAAATAGAAGTGACTAATTTAGGCATGTATGATTCATTACTGGTAAATGTAACCCATACTAAGCTATACACAATATATGGTACATATAAACTCATGTACAAGTAACGATGACTAATACCTACCCATTATGACCCATTACGTTACATATGACACATATAAATTCATTTACAAATAAAGATAACCCATACATACCCTTTATAATACATCATGACTAATATGACCTATCTCGACCCATTATGACCCATTACAAATAGAAGTGATCAATATAGATCCCGTTATGATTTATTACAAGTAAAAATAACTCACATTGAACCGTTATGACCCATTACTTGTCATATGGCCTATATAAACACATTTACAAGTAAAGATTATCCATACTTGTGTATGTCTTGATGTACGTGATTGTGCCTTAGAGAAACTACTAAAAGTCATCTTTGTGGAAGGTTTATGCTCAATGCCCTTAATATGTCCACATCACGAACTTATCAAAACGCTAAGCTCATCCAAAGGTGTTGGATTGCTTTTGGAGGCTGAGCGTTGAGTTTGTTCAACAAGCTCTCACACCAAAGCATTCTGCATTTTACAAAGACGGCACCCACTTTGGTTGCCCCGTACTGTGCCAAATCATAACTTTTTCCGATGCCTTGAACATTACAAAGGAAAGTTTCATAACAACTTGAGCTACCTTCTTACCCTTTACGTTCTTATCGACCCAATGACTCTAATTACCGTTACAATTAGGACAATGCTCCAACAACTCGTGTTCTTTCCACAAGAGAAAACATATATTTTTGCACACGTGTATGATCTCATAATCCAAACCAAACTTTTTTAGTTTGCTACATAATCTGAAGATCGGAAAAGCATATTGCAAAAACATCAAAAGATGATTAAATGAACTATTAGTCCATTCTTATTCACCTTGATTTGCATCATCTTTACTAAAAGTTAAAGGAAGAAAACCAAGTATAGCAGGATATAATTCTACATGAACTTCCTCTAATAGCTTAAGAATTGCATCATTGACAGCACTACCCTTATGTACAAGTTCCCTTCGTCGTGATAACACAAACCATCTCATTTCTTGGAGCAATGTCATCTACAACCGGAGGAGTTCTTGTTTCACCGTGATAGACCCATGTATTATAACATTGAAAGAAACTAAAACTATTTATATGAACTTTCATTATTGAGATTTTTTGAATTCATTGATTACACATTTTCGAAAGGGCATCTGATTAGACCTATGCAATTGACTTCTACCTAACAGGTTCTTGTTAGAACTTGTCATTGTTACGACATTCAATAGTAGTCCATATTTTATTAATAGACATGAGGCAACTAGAACATATTTTAGGGTTTAGAGTCTACCAAAAGGGGGAGAGTATATTTGAGGGTAGGCTTCAAACCCCACCCGTGTTTTGAATACCCTACCACATATATGGATGCATATTACACGAATGGTCGTTTATCAAAATTTGATAGCATTTCCCGTTATCTCCCATGTATATTGTAACGACCGGATATCTCGAGGTTAGTTATTCATTTAAGCGATTTTTGATATCCCGTTATTGTTTGGAAATTATTTGAACGTATGTATGAATTAAATATGTAATTTATATAAGAATTATGATTAAGGACTAAAGGTGTAATTATGTGATCTTCGAGGGATTAACTAGCGATTAGTGAGATAGTTAAGCCTCGCTAGGGTTAATTACACGTTCACGGCAGCCTTAGAACATACAGTAGTTTTTAAAATCGAAAGACAGTACATGAAGCTTTCATACGATCGACTTGGAGAGGAGAAGGCTAAATCGAAGGTCTGTTGGTCCCTTGGTGAGAGTATCAACAAGCAAGTAATGTGTAGAAGGGGGGTTGCATACACTTTTTGCGGAAAATTAAACAAATCAATAAAAAGTGTTAACACACATCAAACCACAAACAATCGAATGCTTTGCTTTTCATTAATAAGAACATGATTACAGGAATAATCAAGTAAGCAACACTTGATATGTAAACACCTAATGTAAATCAAATCTCTCAATCTCTCAAACTTTGCTATATATAATCAACTAATGATTATAGACACAGGACGACTCGCTAAACAGGATTTAATCACACATTGAATACTTACCAACTTCACAACAGATGTGAAGATTCGAACACACGAACAATTGGCAATCTGTGAGTTTCTTGATCACGTTGAATTGACAAACAGTGAATCAAGACTCGTAACACATACGATCAATACGTTGAGGTGAGACTTGAGTTTGGCTCTGTAACTTGTTGAATGTAGTCGTCGTCGTACCTCTAAAATTATCAGGATATAAGTATTTATAATCCTATTCCTACGGATCCTAATAAACTAGAACTTATCCTAATCTGCTAACAAACTAACGGATAACCCGGAATCTTGAATCTTGAATCTTCTTATCTTGAGTCTTCAATCTTCAATCTTGATTCTGGAATCTTATTATCCTTGCCGTAGATATAGAGAGATAAAATGAATTTAAAACATATTTAATTTCTCTTAAACTAACTTCTTTATTTGGACTGAGTTACTCAGCTTGAAACTAATCAAGCTGAGTTCTTCGAGAACAAACCTGAAAACCATCATGTACTAACACGTATAATGATTAACTCATCCTTGGAAGTCATAAGAGTTAGCTAGAACTTATTTAGCAACTCTGTTGAGCTGACTCAGTCTATACGCTGAGTCACTCAGCTCGAAACACATCAAGCTGAATACTCAACCTATATCTTAGGTGATATACACAGCTTATCAAACACATTGATAATCTTACTAAGATATAGTCTAAGCTGATCTACTATACGCTCAACTTATATTGAACTTATGCTTTGTCTGAAACATTATAAATGCTCAGTCTGATCAAGCCTCATAATTCTGTTGAGTTATATTTAGAACACATCTTACAAAATTAACTTTGTCTCATCAAATCTCAACTGATGAGATCATATTCCCAACAAACTCCCCCTATTTGATGATGACAAAACCATCAAACAGTTCTTAAGTTTGTTTAACAGAATTATGTTTTAAATCTTAAACTTATCAAATATTAATTGAACTTATCAATTATAAATTGAACTTATCAATTTTAAGTTGAACAAACCAACCAAACATTTAAATGAACACGAACTTATCATTTTGTTCATTCAAGCTAAACTAATCAGACTAATAATTATGAACATATCATACCACAGTTGAACATATCAAACTAATACTTGTATTTATTGAACACATCAGAATACAAAATTTTTGATCACTTAGATCATGCACACTTAGTGCTTACAAGAATTAGAACTAATCTAATATATACAATAGAACTAATCTATTCAGGATGCAGCTCTTCAAACTCCTTAATCTCCTTGTTGATTTCTTTAAGAAGTTCTTGCAGATTTGGCAAGTGTTGAAGCTGCTCCTTTTGTGATCTTATTGCTCTGTTTATTCTGTATCTGAACCTGGCAGTTTGTTCAGTTTTTTCCACCGGTAGTCTCAGAGCAAACACTTGAGATACCCCACATGTATATATACTTGCATCAGACTGGAAGCATTGTTCACCTTTTCTGTCCAAGTACATGAATCCTTTCTGAGGCTTTTCAACATAAGTATTTTCTTTAAACTCCAAGCCTTCAGGAAGATCTAGACTGTACTTGTTTGCATTTGCTAATCCATCTGGCTTTGTTAGCTTATTCTTTCCAACTTTATGAAAAGAAGTCAGTAGGGTAGCTATCTCAGACCTGGGTATGATTTCCATCGCATCAGCTCTTGCAAGTAGCCTTAGGATTTCATCTTTCACCTGATTTCTAGCAGAGGACTTTTCCATCTACTTAATAAGTATGGCTACCTGCTTTCATTCTTCATATCCCAGTCTGTGAAGTTGATTCAGCTCCAGGGAAGGTGTTTCACCATTTCTTAAGACGAACTCCAAAATAACTATCCCTTGGACTGAGCTCAACTTGAGTGATTCAATCTGAAAAGAAAGCAGGACCTTGTATAACACTGAGTCATATCTTCCTCCTCTTTTTGATTCTTAACATGAGGTTCTTCTACTTCCTCTTCCTTAGGCACAATCGGCAGTCTAGGTTTTGCTAGTTTCTCATTCTGATTTCTGATCTGTTCAGCCCAGGTATGTTCCATTGCCTCTTTCTCATGTGCTAACTCAGATTGTACATCCATTTTCCTTCTTCTTAATTCGTTGATTGACATCCCAAGCTGGTCAACATCCTCTTGTTTCATTCTTCTCACTTCCAACAGAGAAGCTCTTTCTTGTAGTGTCATCTTATCTACCGAGTCTTCATCTGAGGTTGATTCACTAAGAATCACTTTCCTTCTTTTCTGCTTGAGGGGTTCTGATTCATCTGAGCTGACTACTACAGGTCATTTTCCTTTAGCCTTTTTAGTCAGCCCAGCTTCTATCTCCTTTTCTTTCTCCCCCTCAATCTGATCTGCTCTCTTTGCTAGTAGTAACAAGGCTTCAACTTGGACATACTCAACTTCAGCCTCTTGAACCTTCTCCCCATTTTTGTCATCATCAATAGGGTTCGAAGTTTGTTTTGGGATAGGGCAGCAACCGCAGATTTTAACCTCAGCACCTCTTCATCCAGAGAATCTAGAATCTGCAACATATTTTTCTTTGTTAGTCTTTTCTTGAGGTGCAAAGTCTCGAACTGAGTTTTAAAGAAGTTCAGTAGTTCAAACAGGTCAGCTTGAGAAGGTTGGAACTTGGGTACATCATTCAAGGGTTGGTGTTTACCCTCAAATTCATGTGCACCAGAGTTTGGACCCTGTGATTCATCTTGGTATGTAGATGAAACATTGACAGGTAGTGTTTGTAGGTGTGAGAAGTGAAGAGAAGTAATAGGGCTCGAGACGTGATGTGTATGGGTAGGTGGTTGGCTTAGTGGGTTGGAGGGGGGTGATTGACCCTCGGGATTGGTCATTTTTTCAATGTAACCTGAGTGTATCTGCACAGGCACAGCGGTGGGCTCTCCCATGGCTTTAGAGAGTGTGGGCTGAGTAGACACCACACCCGGATAAGGCTGTAGGGTTGAAACGAGCCTCGAGGTTGACACCTTAAGAATAGGCGTCTCCCCCTTAACTCCTGCCTAGGGAGGGATCACTGTGATCTCAGCTCCAGTGATGCCTTTAGAAGTGGCACCACCTTTGGCAGTTTTATGAGTATAGGGTTGGATATTCTCCCTAGTAGTAATGGGCATACTAGGGGTGGCTTAGAGTGGAGATGAAAAGAAGGTGAAGGAGATGGGTTAGACTGGGTTGGGTTTACCACAGTCTTATCTCCAAAAGAGAAGTGAGAAGAAGTTGAGAGAGGATGAGTGATACCTTATCTGGGTCTGGCAACGCGTATAGACTCTGAAGATGACTTAGAACCAGAGGGAGAAGAAGGCTCAGCTTGAGCTGGCTGCTTAGCTCGATGATCTGGTTCAACTCTAGATGCTCCCCCTTGATCCGACTCCTCAACTTCACTTTCTGATGAAGCTCCCTCAGCTATCAAAAGCATGGGATCACTAAGACCCTACTGCTCTGGAAAGATGTCATTATTGTACATCTTTGAGCTGAGTGTTGGTGACAGGAACACATCCTGATCAGCTTCGTACAGTGCTGTCCCCAGCTCAGCTTCAAATGCCAAGGACAAGTACCTTATGAATTGTACATGAAGATCCCTTGTGGTCTTCATCACTTGGACCTTGAGTTCATTGAAGATGAGCTGAGCATAATCCAAGTTTCTCACGTAGTACATGTTGCAGAGCAGCTGCATCTCGAACTCATTAACTTGGTCTAGTCCTCCAACCTTGGTACCAAGTGAACGAATCACCGTGGACACATGAAACCCCATCCGGTTGGAAAGGTGGCATTTTTAATCACACCCTCTGTTTGGGGGTGACCCATTCTGGGTAGGACTGACCTCACCACCAGCCTCGTCACAGCAGGCTCGAACTCGTCAGATTGAGGAAGTTGAAGAACCTCCCTTAGCCTTTGTGCTGTGAGAGCAATTTTCCTCTCTCCGTTCAGCACCGTGCCCCGAATTTCGCCATTGTTTTGGTTATAGACACACGTATACCAAAACTCCAGTAGATGCTGAGGAACCACATGTATTGGTGCTCCTGTGAAAACGAATGCCAGTGGGTATTTATGGATGTAATCCACCCACGGTTCGTATCCTCTGTTTCTCTTGCGTCCAGGGATTGCAAGGCACGCTCGTTGATTATTGGTTTTGAGCAACGGAAATCCATTCTGTTTAAAAGCAGCCCCCTTACCATTCTATCACCGAGATTGATTATGGTTCCGTCCATCGTTGATTTTGTTAATTCACACTAAGTAAATATTGAATTCGCACCGAGCGATTTAGGATTTTGTGATCGAAGAGATGAAGAATTGCACTGAGCAACTAGTGGTTGTAGAAGGTATAGAGAGAATTTCAGAAGTTTTGTAAACATAAACATCTGAAAGTCGGTTATGGTCAACTTCACTTTCTGATGAAGCTCCCTCAGCTATCAAAAGCATGGGATCACTACGACCCTCCTGCTCTGGAAAGATGTCAATATTGTACATCTTTGAGCTGAGTGTTGGTGACAGTAACACATCCTGATCAACTTCGTACAGTGCTGTCCCCAGCTCAACTTCAAATGCCAAGGACAAGTACCTTATGAATTGTACATGAAGATCCATTGTGGTCTTCATCACTTGGACCTTGAGTTCATTGAAGATGAGCTGAGCATAATCCAAGTTTCTCATGTAGTACATGTTGCAGAGCAGCTGCATCTCGAACTCATTAACTTGGTCCAGTCCTCCAACCTTGGTACCAAGTGAACGAATCACCGTGGACACCATGAAACCCCATCCGGTTGGAAAGGTGGCCTTTTTAATCACACCCTCTGTTTGTGGGTGACCCATTCTGGGTAGGACTGACCTCGCCACCAGCCTCGTCACAGCAGGCTCGAACTCGTCAGATTGAGGAAGTTGAAGAACCTCCCTTAGCCTTTGTGCTGAGAGAGCAATTTTCCTCTCTCCGTTCAGCACCGTGCCCCAAATTTCGCCATTGTTTTGGTTATAGACACACGTATACCAAAACTCCAGTAGAAGCTGAGGAACCACATGTATTGGTGCTCCTGTGAAAACGAATGCCAGTGGGTATTTATGGATGTAATCCACCCACGGTTCGTATCCTCTGTTTCTCTTGCGTCCAGGGATTGCAAGGCACGCTCGTTGATTATTGGTTTTGAGCAACGGAAATCCATTCTGTTTAAAAGCAGCCCCCTTACCATTCTATCACCGAGATTGATTATGGTTCCGTCCATCGTTGATTTTGTTAATTCACACTAAGTAAATATTGAATTCGCACCGAGCGATTTAGGATTTTGTGATCGAAGAGATGAAGAATTGCACTGAGCAACTAGTGGTTGTAGAAGGTATAGAGAGAATTTCAGAAGTTTTGTAAACATAAACATCTAAAAGTCGGTTATGGTCAACTTCACTTTCTGATGAAGCTCCCTCAGCTATCAAAAGCATGGGATCACTAAGACCCTCCTGCTCTGGAAAGATGTCAATATTGTACATCTTTGAGCTGAGTGTTGGTGACAGTAACACATCCTGATCAACTTCGTACAGTGCTGTCCCCAGCTCAACTTCAAATGCCAAGGACAAGTACCTTATGAATTGTACATGAAGATCCCTTGTGGTCTTCATCACTTGGACCTTGAGTTCATTGAAGATGAGCTTAGCATAATCCAAGTTTCTCATGTAGTACATGTTGCAGAGCAGCTGCATCTCGAACTCATTAACTTGGTCCAGTCCTCCAACCTTGGTACCAAGTGAACGAATCACCGTGGACACCATGAAACCCCATCCGGTTGGAAAGGTGGCCTTTTTAATCACACCCTCTGTTTGTGGGTGACCCATTCTGGGTAGGACTGACCTCGCCACCAGCCTCGTCACAGCAGGCTCGAACTCGTCAGATTGAGGAAGTTGAAGAACCTCCCTTAGCCTTTGTGCTGTGAGAGCAATTGTCCTCTCTCCGTTCAGCACCGTGCCCCGAATTTCGCCATTGTTTTGGTTATAGACACACGTATACCAAAACTCCAGTAGATGCCGAGGCACCACATGTATTGGTGCTCCTGTGAAAACGAATGCCAGTGGGTATTTATGGATGTAATCCACCCACGGTTCGTATCCTCTGTTTCTCTTACGTCCAGGGATTGCAAGGCACGCTCGTTGATTATTGGTTTTGATCAACGGAAATCCATTCTGTTTAAAAGCAGCCCCCTTACCATTCTATCACCGAGATTGATTATGGTTCCGTCCATCGTTGATTTTGTTAATTCACACTAAGTAAATATTGAATTCGCACCGAGCGATTTAGGATTTTGTGATCGAAGAGATGAAGAATTATACTGAGCAACTAGTGGTTGTAGAAGGTATAGAGAGAATTTCAAAAGTTTTGTAAACATAAACATCTGAAAGTCGGTTATGGTCGTTATATATACCTTTCCAAGGAGAGAGAAATGTTACCGTTGGAATTCCCTTTTTATCCGTTACGCATAACAAATTTACGGCGCAAGGTAACATTAATCAAGATGAAACTTTACACTGTTGTATTACACCAATATGCAATCGGTATAAAATGTAATTTGAGACGGACTCAAATACATAATACATTATTAATTAATAACACATAGTAATTAAATCATAGGTTGGACACACCAAACTGAGTAAACTTATTACTCAACGTGAGTCAAGCACTCAGCTTGAGTTGATCACTCAGCTTGAGATTGATACTCAGCCTGAGTAGAGCACACAGGTCAGAATCAATGACACGTAGTCATTTATGTTTGAGACTGACTCAAAGTTATATTTTAACTACACTGAGTAGTTAAAATATGTTTGGAACTTACCAAACGTGTGAACTCATTGTACAGATTGACAATATATTCAGTTTATGAAAACTTATTTATAAACTGTGCACTCAGCTTAAGACACTTAGTCTTTGTCAAACTAAAACTCAAATTCTAGACACTTAGCTAGGGATTGAGCATACCCAATTCACTTAGCAGATACATAAACCTCTTTTTATCAAGTAGTTTCGTAATGATATCTGCCAATTAGTCATCAGTGGAGATAAATTTGATGTCAACTTTACCTTTTTTCACGATGTCCCTGATGAAGTGATGTCTTATTTCAATATGCTTGGTTCGTGAGTGGAAGACTGGATTGTAAGTAATGGCTATTGCACTTTGGTTATCACAAAATACTGGTGTTTTCTTGAAATTTATACCAAAGTCTTGAAGCTGATGTTGCATCCACAAGATTTGTGCACAACAGCTTCCTGCTACAACATACTCAGCTTCAGCAGTTGAAGTAGCCACTGAGTTCTGTTTTTTACTAGTCCAGCTTACTAACTTCCCTCCAAGCATTTAACATTCTCCTGTTGTTGATTTTCTATCTAACATGCACCCAGCATAGTCAGCATATGAAAAACCAACTAACTCAAATCCATTTAGGAAAGCACTCTTCACATCCATTTGATAAACTTTGAAGTCTTTATATGCTGCATAAGCTAAGAACAGCCTTATGGCTTCAATTCGAGCAACAGGGGTAAAGGTCTCATCATAATCGATTCCTTCTTCTTGTTTATACCCTTGTGCTACCAGCCTGGCTTTGTTCCTAACAATCACTCCATCCTTGTCCATTTTGTTTCTATAGACCCACTTAGTGCCTATAATTGTATGATCTTTGGGGGCTGGGACAAGACTCCAGACCTTGTTTCTCTCAAACTCATTTAATTCCTCTTGCATAGCCTCAATCCAATCTTTATCCTCTAAGGCTTCTTCAGTCTTCTTTGGCTTCATTTGAGATAGGAAACCAAAGTAAGCAGCATAATTTGCTGTTGCCTTCGACCTGGTCATGACTCTCTCTTGAACATTACCAACTATTTGATCTTGAGGATGATCTTTGAGGAATTTAAATGTGGTAGTAGGAGATTGTGGTTATGGATCTGAGTGATATTGAGGACTCTGAGGTGAACTTGCATCCTCAGTCTTAATTGCAGCGTTGTCATCAAACTGTTGATCACTAAGATCTTCAGTCTGAGTAACATCAGCTCCAAAGGGATTGACGAACTCATCATCTTTCTCATCTGGTGAGTCCTTTGAAGTTTGTGATGATTTCCTCGATGAACACACATCATCATCACTGTGATCATCCATGACATACATTGGATTTGACATTCTGGTTTCCTCAGGCTTTTCAAGCTCACTCAGACTGACCAAGTCAGCTTGTCTTTTATCAGCTTGATCAAAACTGTCTTCATCAGATGAGACATAAATTGATTCTTCTATAGCCTTTCGCCTAGTGTTATAAACTCTGTAAGACTTAGAGATTGAGGAATAACTAACAAAAATTCCAAGATCAGCTTTAGGTTCCAACTTATGGAGCTGATCTCTTTGATTCAGCACATATCATTTTGAACCAAAGACATGGAAGTAACCTATATTGGGCTTTCTAGATTTATACATCTCATATGCTGTTTTGCCATATATTTTGACAATGATTGATCTATTATGAGTATAGCATGCTGTACTTACAGCTTCATCCCAGAAATAGAGTTTCAATCCTGCCTCACATAGCATTGTTCTAGCAACCTCAATTAAGGTTCTATTTCTCCTTTCAGCAACTCCATTTTGTTGAGGAGTTCTGACTGAGGAGAAGTTTTGTAATATTCCTTTTTGTTCACAAAAGTTTTCTAGGGTTGAGTTTCTGAACTCAGTCCCATGATCGCTTCTGAGTTGCTTTACAGACTTACCTTTTTGCAACTCTTCTTGTTTGATGAAACTTATTATCTCCAGAGCAGCATCACTTTTGGCTTTAAGGAATATTACCCAGGTGAATCGTGAGAACTCATCTACTATCACCAAAGTGTACTTCTTGCCACTTAGGCTTGGAGTACTTATGGGTCCAAACAGATCCATATGCAACATATGCAGTGGGTCTGTTATTGAAAAATTTTGCTTTGATTTGAAGGACCCTTTATGATGTTTCCCCTGTTCACAAGCCGAACACAATTTATCCTTGACAAATGTGATCTTTGGTAATCCAGAGACTAACTCTTTATTGGATAGCATATTTATATTCTTGAAATTTAAATGTGATAATCTTTTATGCCACAACCAACTCAGCTTAGGAACAGATTGAGAATACAAGCAGGTTTCAGTATAGGGATCAAGCAGATACACATCTCTTTCTCTTTTTGCAATTAATACAGGCTTACCCTTAGCATTATATATAGTTCCTGCTTTCTTCCTAAAAGTAACAATATTGTCTTCATCACACAACTGGCTGATACTTATCAGATTGTGTTTAAGACCCTTGACATATGCAACCTTGTGGAAAGTCACCTTGCCAGCATGCATTTTCCCATAGCCTTTAGTTCTTACATGGGAGTTATCACCAAATGTTACTTTAGGACCTTCATCTTCCTAGAAATTACTAAGAAGTCCTTTGCACCCAGTCATGTGCCTTGAACATTCACTATCTAAGTACCATTTACTTGATCCCTGCACATGATAAGAAAACTAAACACATTAGTTTTGTTTTGGAAACAACTTCATAGTGGGTTCAGATGATGAGCACTTAGCAGCTTCATCTTGTAGAACTGACTGGTCAGCTAGAGCAGGTGTTGTAGGCTGATCAGCTTGTTCCTTTTCAGGCCTTGAGATTTTAATTTCACAGCACTTGTAGCATCTTCTTCTACTAATGGCTACAGGAGATAGATCATTTGATAATCCTTTGGGGAACTTATCCTCAGCTTTAGGATTATTTGTGGTGGATAACTTCTCAACTTTCTTAGCAAGTTGATTCACCTGATCTTCATTGACTTTGGACTTACCTTTGTCAGATCTTGGTTTATTATCCTTTTGATTAGAAGCTTGACCAACAAACCTCTTTTCCATGACTTTGGACTTACCATTGTCATGTTTTCTGTACTTACCAGTTTCAACAGTCTTGGACTTACCACTGTTGAGCTCTTTGGACTTACCAAATTCAACAACTTTGAACATACCATTGTTGTGGTGTGACCTCTGACTTACAGTGGTCTTCCTATTCTTGTAACTTCTCTCTGAGCCAGATAGAGAGTGTTGTCGTTTGAAAGGATTTGGATTAAGCCTTTCTATGACCGAAGTTCTTTGAATAGGCTGAGTGCCTAATCTGTCCAGCATAGACTTAGTATGTTGTTTAGATGTTGAGCACTCATTTCCATGATCTTTTGCCTTTACAAACATATTGTATTTAAGGGTTTGACCATGTTTCTTCTCTGAGGCTGACTTCTGAGACTCAATCAGTTGTCTATCTTCCTCAGAGACTTTACTTGCTATCTCATCATCATCAGCTGCATAAGCTGTAGATTGATAGTCACCTCCAAGTACAGCTTGTACATGTTTAGGAATTTATTGGTTGATGCACTTTTCAGCAAGCCTTGATGACTTACACCATGAGTCAGTGACCTTTTGAAGTTAGTCAGCTTTAACTTTGGCTTCCTGAAGTTATTCACTTAGAAGTTTATTTATGTGTCTTTGACATTCAAGATCACATTGTGCCTTCTTACCAACATCAATGACAGATTGATTTTCCTTAATCTCATCTTTCAGTTTAGCTATCCCAGCTTTGAGGTCTTTTTTAGACTCAAGGCTGGTCTTGAAATCATTTAACAAATAATCGAAAGCAAGACCTTTTTCTTCATCGGTGTAAGAATTGAAATTACTAACCTTGTACATGGAAGAAGGATCCCAGTCACCAAGTTTGCTGTTTTCCTCAGCTTCCTTCATGTCAGCTTCAAAAGTTAATTCAGAAAGACCGTAATCAACCTCATCTATTTCAAACTCTTCATCTTCTTGAGCCATCAGACACTTGTCATCATCATCTGAGGTAGATGATTCTATATCCCAAGTTTCAGCATATAGTCCTTTTGCACTGGACTTGTCTTCAGGCTTTCCTTACTTGAGCTGAGTATATTTCTTCTTATACTTATTAGCTCTGTAAGCATTCTTATCAGCTACTGAAGCTAATTCATACATCTTTGATCTGCACTCAGCAGCAATGTCCCTTCTTCTGACAGTTAAAGCACACAACTTTCTTGGGGTTAAAAGAACTCTTTCCTTTGCCCCTGTCAGATCTTCCTCATCCCCTTTGAGCTCTTCTCAAACGTCTAGATATCATGGCCATCTGCTCAGTGATAGTCTGAACATCATCAGTATCACTTGAGTCTGAGTCTGAGTGGTCAGCTTGAGAGTCTGACTTAGTCTCAGATTCAACAACCAAGGCTTTTAAACCTTTCTTCTTTTTCTGTGCAACCAATGCAACATCAGATTTATCAAAAGAATCCATCAGTTGTTGTTGAGAAGTTCTCTTGTGCTCTGTGATCTATTCATGATTGAGCAAGAACCCATAAATGGACTGTAGGTTATACATGTGTAATGTTCCTCCAGCCCTAAGTGCTGTAGTTACTTCATTGAACTTTTCTGGTAACACATCCAGAAATTTCAGCACTAGGTCAGCTTCATTCTTCTTAATGCCTACACCTAGCAAGTCATTAATAAAGCAGTGAAACCTGGAAGACACATCAGCCAAGGTTTCATTCTTTTTAGAGAAGAAGTTTTCATAGGATCTGTTTAGATGATTCTTCTTCTACTGCTTGACCAGATCTGTGCCCTCATATGTAATACTTAGAGTATCCCAGATCTCTTTTGCAGATTGAAACCCAGTCACAGTGTGCAAGATCTCATTGTTCAGTGCATTAGCCAGAACACTCTTTGCCTTGTCATCCAGATTAAACAGTTTCCAATCTTCATCAGTCCAGGATGCAACAGGCTTCTTTACTTCCTTTTCAGTTTTGTAAGTGGACGTATCACTGACAACAGCAGGAATCTTGGGGATGATGGGTCCTTTAGTGATGAAATCGTACATATGATTGTCAATGGACTTGAGGAAAAGCATAGCTCTGAATTTCCACATAGGATAGTCAGATCCATCGAATATGGGACAACCCTTAGCAGACATCTAAGGACAATTTGATGAATTGTTGCTTATCGACATTGTATACTTTTCTCAGAATCTTGAACTTTCAACTTATGAAATCGTTCAGCCTTCTCTGATACCAGTTGTTGGTCCCTTGGTGAGAGTATCAACAAGCAAGTAATGTGTAGAAGGGGGGTTGAATACACTTTTTGCGGAAAATTAAACAGATCAATAAAAAGTGTTAACACACATCAAACCACAAACAATCGAATGTTTTGCTTTTCATTAATAAAAAGATGATTACAGGAACAATAAAGTGAGCAACACTTGATATGTAAACACCTAATGTAAATCAAATTTCTCAATCTCTCAAACTTTGCTATCTATAATCAACTAATGATTATAGATACAGGACGACTCTCTAAACAGGATTTAATCACATATTGAATACTTACCAACTTCACAACAGATATGAAGATTCGAACATACGAACAAATTGGCAATCAGTGAGTTTCTTGATCACGTTGAACTAACAAACAGTGAATCAAGACTCGTAACACATACGATCAATAGGTTGAGGTGAGACTTGAGTTTGGCTCTGTAACTCGTTGAATGTAGTCCTCGTTGTACCTCTAAACTTATCAGGAGATAAGTATTTATAATCATGTTCCTACAGATCCTAACAAACTAGAACTTATCCTAATCTGCTAACAAACAAACAGATAACCCGGAATCTTGAATCTTAAATCTTCTTATCTTGAGTCTTCAATCTTCAATCTTGATTCTGGAATCTTCTTATCCTTGCCGTAGATATAGAGAGATAAAATGAATTTAAAACATATTTAAATTCTCTTAAACTGACTTCTTTAGTCAGACTGAGTTAATCATCTTGAAACTCATCAAGCTGAGTTCTTCGAGAATAAACCCGAAAACCAACATGTACTAACACGTATAATGATTAACTCATCCTTGGAAGTCATAAGAGTTAGCTAGAACTTATTTAGCAACTCTGTTGAGCTAACTCAGTCTATACGCTGAGTCACTCAGCTCGAAACACATCAAGCTGAATACTCAACCTATATCTTAGGTGACATACACAGCTTATCAAACACATTGATAATCTTACTAAGATATAGTCTAAGCTGATCTACTATACGCTCAGCTTATATTCAGCTTATGCTCAGTCTGAAACATTATAAATGCTTAGTCTGATCAAGCCTCATAATTCTGTTTAAGTTATATTTAGAACACATCTTACAAACTTAAATTTGTCTCATCAAATCTCAATTGATGAGATCATATTCCCAACAAGGTCGATAATCAAGTATGTAATTCTATGCTATGGTAGTGTTTTAAGACTACTGTTGAATGAGAAATTCGAAGGTTAAGGGATGTATATGTAGATTAATGTTACAGCTAGGGTTTTGGTTCTTGAAACTTGAATCCCTTATTTAGTCTAGGTTAATGCATTAGATGTTTAATTTTTGTTTGGGGTTTTAATTTATGATGTAAACAAGAAGTAATGATAACGGAATCATGGAGTTTATAGACCTAGAAAATGATCGATAGGTCCCTGTGTTTTGTTCAGCGTCGACGACTTAGAGGGTTGGAGGGGATAGTTGTGTTCGCTAAGGGGTGTGGCAAAGTGGACATAACCAGGTTGGTGGGAGTACCTTGCCTTTCGCTGAGTGTGTTTACCAAATCCTATACCTCGCAAACCTACATTTTGCTGACTTGGTGAATGGCGCAGACACATTAGCGAACATGTTTTGGGGCTAGGTGAAGTTGGCGAGCTCAACTAGGGGATATGGCTTAGTCTGTAGGGTTTTGAGCCATTCCTTTTATTTTCGTGTTACTTTCGCGTGTTGTCTTCGTTTCAGGTTTATTTAGTAGCATTTTTGTCGGTATTTAGGTGCTACGGTAGATTCGCGAGGATTACTCGGTGTTACACTTAATCTCAAGTGAGTTCAGTATTTTCTAAAACCGAGTACGGAGACAAAATCATTTTCGAAATGATTAATGATTTTTATGATGACTTTTAAAGATGAAAATGTGCGATAATATTTTGTGATGAACATGACGAATCTAATAATCATTTAATGATGTTATATGATGAACTCTAATGGTGTTTATGATTGATTAGTGATGAATGCTTAGTGATGATAGTTTGATATGATGCCTTGCGGGTTGGGGTACACATACTCATAAGATGTAGAGATGAAGCCTAGTAGGGTTGTGTGCCTTCTAGGTTTTTGCTAGCACAACGCTAGTTAGTTATCAGGTTTTTAGACAACGTCAACAACACATGGTATACTTGTACACTGGAGTGGTGTTTGACCAACGATGATGAGGTTACGCGTATAACACAACGTTGGTGGGAGGAGGGCATAGCGATCGGGCACCTTTTGTACTTCCACCTAAACGACTGATGTCGGGTTAGCTATAGAGGACAGACCACGGAGGTTTGGGTCCGAGAGGGAGTCGCGCACTGATCGGTACCAGACGTGCCTGGAACGCGTAGTGAACCTATGCCACTACAGACGGATTACGGTACATAACAATTTCCTAGCACGCATGTGGTGCCGGTGCGGATGGACCTTGGAGCCCTAGCGGTTGCCGGGCACGCAGCTGGTGTTTAAGGTAGTGACGATAGCGATGTATGATGATAGACCCCAATCAAGAGCGATGGATACGATGTGATTAGCGATGCTTAGAGATGAAAAGATTCATACGATGTTATTGACTTGTGATGATGAATTATATATTGTAAAGATACTAAAACGATGTATTTAACGATGTTAAAGATGAAACTTGACCGTGCGGGGTAACGATGCTATGCGGGTGGGTCAAGATACGGGTTGGGCTTGGTTGTGAATAACTTAACATGTTGAACGATTATATTATTGAATGGTTTTATAGAGATATTGTTGACTCATGAGGCGAAATCTGACACTTGTTTCTTGAAATGTGCTCGTACTCATGCAGGTAGCATAGGATTTAGAGGCATGGTAAGTGTGGGAGCAGCTGGGTAAAGATGATTGCGTAGTTATATCTATTTATTGTTCTTAGCCAACTTGTGGTGGATTTTTAATGGGTGTTTGAGATTTGAAATAATATATTTAATGATTTGACTGCGTGGTAACGTAGTGGACTTTTTGGTTGATGTTTTTAAGACGAAACTTGACCGTGTGGGGTAACGATGCTATGCGGGTGGGTCAAGATATGGGTTGGACTTGCGTGTGAATAATTTAACCTGTTGAACAATTGTTTTATTGAATGGTTTTGTAAACCTATTGCTGGTTCACGAGGCGAAAGCTGACACTTGTTTCTTGAAATATGTCTCGTACTCGTGCATGTATCATAGGATTTAGAGGCACGGTGAGCGTGTGAGCTGCTGGATAGAGATGATTGCGTAGTTTATATCTATTTATTGTTCTTACCAACTTGTGGTGGATTTTTAACGGGTGTTTGAGCTTTGAAATAATTTTTTAAAGATTTAACTGCATGGTAGCGTAGTGGTTTTTTTGGATGATGTTTTGTTAACGGTTTTTAACTGTCTAGCATTTAATGATAATATTTAATATTTCCGCTGCGATGATTTTAAAAAAATTAAGTGTGATTTTTCGAAACCACGGCGTTACATATATATATATATATACACACACACACACACACACACACACATATATATATATATATATATATATATATATATATATATATATATATTGTTGGGAAAATGATCTCATCAGTTAAGATTTGATGAGACAAAGTTAAGTTTGTAAGATGAGTTCTACATATAACTTAAACAGAATTATGAAGCTTAGTCAGACTGAACACTTATAGTGAGTTAGACTGAGTATAAGCTGAATATAAACTGAGCATATGTTCGACCAGTTTATATTATACCTTAGTTAAATTATTAATGTGTTTGATAATTTGTGTATGTCACATAAGGTATATATCGTGTATTCAGCTTGATGTGTTTCAAGCTGAGTGACTCAGCTCAGAAGCAGAGTCAGCTCGATAGAGTTAATAAATATGTTTTATTTAACTCTTTGGACTTCTAAGTATGAGTTAATAATTATACATGTTAGTTCATGTTTGAATTCGGGTTTGTTCTCAAAGAACTCAGCTTGATGAGTTTCAAGCTGAGTAACTCAGTCCGAAGTAAGAAGTCAGTTTAAAGATAATTTAAATATGTTATAAATTCATCTTTATCTCTCTCTATATCTACGGCATGGATAAGAAGACTCCTGAATCAAGATTGAAGATTGAAGACTCAAGATAAGAAGATTCAAGATTCAAGATTCCGAGTTATCCGATAGTTAGTTAGCAAATTAGGATTAGTCCAGTTTGTCAGGAACCGTAGGAACAGGATTATAAATACTTATCTCCTGATAAGTTTAGAGGTATGACTACGAGTACGACTAC